>JARJCM010000089.1:0-375445 GCA_029233265.1 Mycena alexandri | reverse complement strand
CCATCTTTATTTATCTAAATTTGCAAAGGGGTGAATCCGGCGCAGGGAAGACGACCCTGCACAAATATTGGAGCTCAAGTCCCCTACTGCGCATGCCCGCAGGGATGCTCGATGGGCTCGTCAGTCGGGATACACCTAATCTACTTAATGAGGCTTAGGACATTACCACTGTCGATGCATATTGACTTAGGCTATTTGTCCTCATCGCAGCACTGCTTCTGTTTCCTTCATTAGGGTTGCAACTCTCTGTATTTATTTCTCTCTTCAAACAAGGAGCAGTGCTTGATCGTGAATAAGGCTATGGGATCCAAGGAATCTGAATAATTACCTTATCCAGTACATCAGAATCCCAAGGGTAGGAATCCCAATGATCAGATGACCTGAAAAATTGCCTTTTCTGGATTGTTTGGCCACCTGATTTGCTTCCAATTTGCGGGGTCCGCAAATTCTAAATTTGCGGGCCGCGCAAATGACACGCAAATGATGAGCAAATGATAAGCAAATTTTATATTTGCGGGCCCCGCAAATGATAAGCAAATGATAAGCAAATGCTAAATTTGCTTACAATTTGCGTATAATTTGCGGGCCCCGCAAACGGTAGCGTGCACCCAGTGTATTCCGGGTAATCTGCGAGACGAGGAGGAAGTCCGGCAGCCGCGAAGAGCTTGACAATGGCGAGGTCAAGGAGCGCGAAGTTGCGCTCTCGGACTTGTTTAGTGCCGGCGGTGCCAAAGAACCCGACAGCGTCGTGTGCGGGTTCCTCTAGTGCAGTGGTTGACAAGCCCTTGGAAAGCTCTTCTGCGCGAGCGCCAGGGGAAGTGTCAGCGCTGCACTTCGACACGAACTGACGCTGCTGTGTTGTAAGCTTTATGCAGCGCTTGGTGTGCTGCAGGACCCGTGCAATCGTCCGAGGGGAGAAGACTTTGGTGCACCGACCCCCGCGCAGCGGTATTTGCGCGCACTGCCTTCCGACTTGATCTCCACTGTCAACTCGTCCATGGTTCCTGAGCGCGGTCTCCCGGGCATTGAAAGGTCTGTTTCCTCTTCGGACACGTCGCTAGGCATTGCCTGCAGAGTTGCGAGTTCATCCTAGCCCACGATTAAGTGTCTGTGTCGCTGGAAGATCGAAATATTATTCATACCTCTTTTATCTAGTGTTGGGAAAGTTCGGTTCGACCTTTCGGTTCGAACTCGAACTGAACCGAACTGAACACGAAGTTCAGGTTCAACCAACTGCCCAAACCTGAACCTGAAGTTCGGTTCAGAGTTCGCTCGGGGAGAGATTCTGCTGAACGCGTTCGAACGGGTTCGAACCGCCGAACCCGATGCCGAGATCAAGCCGATATTTGTGCAAGTTTAGAGTCCAAATGACCCCAATCAACGCGGACTCTGGTGCCGTATCCTGAGGTACATAAGCTGCCTAATCGGGCATAACTTATGATGCACAGCCACACAGCCCTTCTCGAGCCTCTCGTCGTCGCCGCTGGTTCCTATGCTTGTCTCTCGCCTCAGGCCACTCACCCACGGCGCATGCCACCTCCATTCCTTTGCACAGACCACCCTTAGCTCAACAGTCCACCGTTTCAGCTATAAAATTGGCCTCCCTTCAGTAAACAAAATTCGCTCAAATTCAGCACTGATACTTCTCTTCTGCCCGAAAATCTGTGTACCTATAACCCTCAAGGGAAAATCAAATAGGGTTCCATGCCCTTTGGACCTTGAAGATCACTCTCAACTCAAAAATAAACCTGTAGAACCGCTGCTCCACACAAAGCAATGCTCTCAAAGTTGTGGCCACGCGGCGGGGCCTATACGCACGGAGAACGAGAACAGAAAAATGAGGAATGTAAAAAGAAGTGCGTCGTTCAGCTTTAAACCTTTTTCTCTGGCGCAAATCTGCGCTCAGATGCACCTGGCGTTGGCACGAGTAGTGCGGCACACCGTTTATTGGCCGCGAGCTCAACGATAACCAGATGCAGGCCGAAATGAAGCACTTTAACTTCACGTCTTCAGGTATGGTGGCAAACCGTACCCGCGCAGAGTACTGCGCTGAGGCCCTCAAATAATTGTGTGTCTTATTTTTTCATCTCGTCTACGGGTCCTCATTAATAATTGACAGCACCTTTGGCAGTGTCCTTGCCTGCTTCAAGCAGTTCCCGCAGGCAACCTGTCGAGCATGAGCGTCCCACGGATCGCCAACGAGTGCACCGCCGACGTCATTGTCTACGCCTCCATGCCCACCGTTGTCTCCTAAGCGCGCCCTCTCTGCCGCAGCGTGGACCTCGGTCTCTCTTCAAGGCTCGATTGGAAGTCCACCTCCACTCGTCGTTCGGCGGCCTCGCCCGCATTCTGCATCAAGTGAGGCTGAGCGTGCACGTGCGCGCCCGAGAGACAACAACATCGTCAATAAATCTAAACACTTTAGTATTCCCTCCCCTGCCGTGTTGTGTGACACTTTTTGTACTTGAAACTGAATCAATACATTTTTCTGTTCCCCCTTCTGTTGCGCGAAAGAATGCCTAAATATTACCGCAAGATAACCGCCAAGCAAGCGGTGACTACAGAGGTCTATAGGATGTGGAACATCGGTTCTTTGCTCCATTTGCAGCAGGTAGGTCCAGCTTCGGTGCTCGCGGGCCATTCAAATATGGCTTCTTTCTTCTTTGCAAGCGTGTCACAGAGCAGCCGAGGGCTAAGCAAAATTTATGAGAGCCTTGCGGAGAGCGATGTTCTGGCCTCAAAAGGCGCCAACGGTGTTCGTAGTTCGGTGCTTCAGTAATAGGATAATCTAGTAGATCAAGTACTTTAGGGCCGCTAGTTTCCTATAATTTCCTGAACCATCCGGTGGAAGCTTGTTTCCTTGATACTCGGACTTGAAGAAGGAAACTCAGACTCAAAAATGAGGACAATTTAAAAGCAAGAGGAATTCCGATGGACCTTGCAAAAAATAAACCGCAACGAGAATCGAACCTGTGCGGATCGAAACTCACAGGACATAAGAGCGACGCAATTAACCACTCCACTACCGACGCTCTGCCATAACCCTCCTTCCAATTTCTATATCCTCTACCTACCTGATTATTTGAATAGAAATCTGTTCAAATATTCCTCAGGACATAGCACCAGAGCCTCAACGCGTCTCTTTCACGCGTACCGACCACATCAGCAAAAAAACGCGAATAATTACGCCCAAGCAACCACCTATCAGTTTCAGAGAGGTCTCATTGGCTGTTATGGTCTTTAAAATCACGATCTTGGTTGCTTCTCGTCTAAATCCGAGTCGGCGGAGTCGCGCTTGACTCGCAGATTTTCGTCTTGGCTATGCCCGATCTCCATCTCCATGGCATTGCATTTTACTTGACTTCAATGGCAGCTTGAGAGTTGAGAGCAAGGCAAGTTCACCTCGACTTCTATTTGCTATTTCAGAATCTGCCTTCGGGTGCCCTCCAAAATCTGATGGCTCTCTTCCGAGTCGCGCTGAATTCAATGAACTCTTGACATGTTTTTTTATCCTGGGTGCATCGGAAGCCTGCACAGCAAATTAAGTTCCTTTCTGGATGGTAGGACGATCATAAGCTACTTAGTGCAGCAATTTTTCGGCCGCAAAAAAATAGGTTCAGTTCATCAGACTTTTGACACAAAACTTTTGATGCCTGTACAAGCTTGAACAAGCCCAAACAAGGGCAAAAAGACCGAAAGACAACAAGACCACAAACTTAGAGGTCAATCTCACAAGGTCGCTAGTTCGACCCTAAACAAATGCATTTATTTCGAATTTGGGAATAGATAACTGTATCAGGTAAGCACTAGGCTAGTCAAATAGGTGTTCCCTGGCATTCAAAGGATTCACCCTACCTCTGTTCCCATTTTGTGAGTGTAATTTCTAGCCCTTTTCGCCTTGTGAGCTTGTCGGCAAGCTGACAAGGTCCAAAAGGGACAAGATTTTGGTCAAATGGCTGATGTTCGGGGGTTCGAACCCCTCCGAACGCTGAACCGAACCGTCTGAACCTGAACCGGCGGTTCAGCTTCGGGGTTCAGCAATTTGCTGAACCTGAACCGAAGTTCAGGTTCAGGGTTCGGGCAAAAGTACCCCGAACCTGAACCGAACCGAACTTTCCCATCACTACTTTTATCGCCGCAGCCTTCATGAGTTTTCGGGCCTTGGCGGTTGGTTTGTTTGAAGCCTTCCTCTCCTTCGCCACGACTTTGTTAACAGTCTTCTTGAGCTTTGGAGGCTTGAAGATCGGCGCTATCAGGGTTGCGACCGTGCCGGACGACGACTGCTGTGTTTTTGGGCGCTTGCGAGGCGGCTTTTTGGGTGATACAGATAAGCTCTGCATTGCAAACTCGAGGCCAGGAGGAGTAACAGGAGAAGGACTTCGAGAATGGCGCATCGACCTGGGGACTCCGGCATATTCAGTCAAGCCCTGTGTGAGGAAGGAGGGGAGGGCTTTGGCGGTTGGTAGCTAAGTATAAATATTGAATTAGTTGACCGGAGCTATACACACGATAACAACTCACACAACGCTCGTGGAACCTGAGGATTATGCAGCGGAGCATGTCCAGTCTCCCAAGATCTCCGAGTTCGAACTCAGGACTGATCAATGGATATTCGCCCGGGAGATATTTGTGTGCAATGGCCCCGGGTGCATAAAGCCCGCAGTTCCACACATCTTGCTGTCTTGTGCAGAGGAGGTGCTCAACCTCGTTGAGAGAAAGGTGATGCTTCTCGACGAACCAACGTAACGCCGCACAAACATCGGACGCTTCATCATCTCCTCCCATTGGATCTCCATACCCAATTGACTGCTCTGTAGCGTCGGCCGTCACAGACACCCAATGGTTCTTGTGGATATGGAAGACCCCAAACAGCTCCGAATGATCGTCAAGGCTGGCTCCGAAGCGCTGCACAAACTTGTCTTTCGTCAAAGCGTTGGGATCATAGTCGTCTGTTTCCTCGCACTTCGACCGCCGATAATGCTTCAAGATTCCTGCGGTCATTGCTGTGTCCATCAAGTGCACGTCTCGGGCTGGGAATGCTGCTTTAATGTCGCCAAGGATATGGTCCACCATTTGATCTATTTGAAGGCTCGTAAACCAATCCCTCGACAGGAACTTGGTGAGTGAAGTGACGGGGATTCCATTGCCCGGGGAATGAGGGCTGAGAAGTGGGATGCTTCCCGACCATGACAAGCGACTCAGTGCTTTAAAAACGGCCTTCACCTCCCGCAAATGACCTCCGAGTTCCTTTCGACTCAGCCACGCAATTCCCTTCTCCCAACTATCAAATGCGGGCTTTACCACCAGTTGGAGCTCGATCCAGAAGTCCAGAGACCATAACGGGAATAAATCCGCGCTCCCGAGCAGGCAAATGGACTCTGACCCATCCAACCACTTCTGCCGACTCTCCGACATTAACGTCGCGAGTACGTTTACAGGCGGGACCTTGACAGTCCTGAGATTGTCTAAATCGGCATGATTGGCATCCTGACGAAAGAAGGTATGTCCGGAAGGAACATGATATTCCTTCGCGCTTGCCGCCATGGGAGGGAGTGTGAATGCGACGAGGTTGGTGACAGAAAGTCGAGAGTTTGGGAGATAGAGTGAACGGAAGATGCCTGCCATCTTGAGTTCCGTCGCAATATAATTTTTTACTGCCGAAGGTACATCGGCAAGCTGATGCCCGTTGTTTCGCCAGCTCGGGTCCAAAGGATCCTTGGGGGGTTCGTCCATGGTAGGTGTGTCTTGGGCGAGAGAGAGAGTGTTGCTTTTTGCATCCCAATCGGGCGATGTACAGTTGCTCACGATCACTTTTGTTCAAGCACGGAAATTTCAGTGCAAATAATTTTTCTTTGCACACATCTGGTACTGCCGGAAACATTGACTTCATACCTACACTTCTCTGAGCGCTCTTGCAGTTTTCGTGCAATTTTATCACGTGGAGGAAGTAAATTACTAGGTACTTCCAACCCGCCGACCACAAATAGGTAATTTACGCTACACGTGACCGCGGTAAATTACATATTAATTTACCACCTGATTTCTTCCGCAACCCTATACTGCTGCATATTAGAGGCCGGTGGAGGGCCATTAATCGCCCCTAGTTATTGATATTTCTTCGTAGATGGAAGGATCTCACGGGTCTGGGTGCTAGGTTTATGCCTCTGTCGACGCCTGTATCGGAAAATGAAGCCCGCAAGGGCCATCATAACGCTAAAAGCGATAACGACACCGGCAAACCAGATGGTCCCTATGTTCCCCGTTCTCGGCTTCAGCAGTGTGACACGGAGGTCGCTCAAGGAGGAGAGCGTTTGATACATTTCGTCTGAAAAAAAGGAATCTCACTGTGAACCAAGAGGCGTCCGATTCGCTAAGCGAGCGTACTATTCCCAGCACGTGCCGGTTGGGTACCTTCCATATCGGGTTGTTGATGCCATCGCCCCTGCGTTCTGACTGCGTTCTCAGGCGTTCTCAGTCGTTCTCCCTCTCGAGTTACAACGCGTACTGTGAGGCCGGCGGCGCGTCTACGGCCTCCCCACGACTCAACTTGCTTGATAGGGAGCAGCTCATACATTTGCTGCTCCTGGACCGTCCAAAACCACGTGTACAAACGTCCCGATCAAGTGCCATCCGCTGGAGTGTGAGCAGTTTCATTGGAAGTACAACTTCCAAGAGCATCTCCAGGGGAGGCATCCACAATGGAGGAACATCCTGTTACAAAATTTCCATTCCACCGTCCAGATAACTTCCGCCGAGCAACAGGCGCTCGGAATTCCCAGTGGTCCGCGATCTGCCGTCATCCAAGCCCCTCCTCATTCGTATTAAACGCCCTGCAGCCGGCCCTCCAGGCTCTCCCAGCCGAGGGAGGAACAAGGAAAACGAAGGAGTAGCGGGACTGCCTTCTGACATCGACGTGGACATCATACGCTCACCAAAGATTAGAAAGCTTGTTTATTGGTTATTAGAGATTTTTGGGTACGGTAAAATTTTCCCTACGTAGTAATTCATGCATTCAATGTGTGTAATTATTCCCATGAATTTCTGCCACTTGTATCATGCGTACGATGCAGAACAACTCGAACAGGGCTAGATGTCCAAACGGAGACACAACCCGATATGGAAGGTACCCAACCGGCACGTGCTGGGAATAGTACGCTCGCTTAGCGAATCGGACGCCTCTTGGAGGTCACGGTAGTTGGTGGCGATGGCGTACGACGTCTGAACCTCAGAGCTCACGCCGAGCGCTCCATAAACGGCAATTTTTTGGCAATTTCGGTTCCTGATGAACGGCTGGAGTTTGTTTAGACAGGGGGAAAATACGTACCATTGAAGGAGACGGTGAAAAGACTGCAGCGGCTCCCGAGCTGCTCATGGTCCCATCGTTTTCCTGAGTTGTGTCTAAGCCTAGGTCCAACGAGCTGCCATTAAAGGTGACCTGCGAGTCGATAAGGGTATAAGGGGAGGACGAAGAGCTTGTGAATGACATGTTCGAGGCCAAAGAGTGTGGGCGCGAAGCGGTCCCTTTCCTCCTAGTCCTGTCACATTTAGGAGTCGCTTAACGGCCGGGTGAGGCTGTAATAGGGCGCGCAAACCATTTACCAATTGAGGCTTCAGCGTCGATGTCGTACACTGTTGGGGAAAAGTCAAGTGGGAACCGGCCGTTCCAGTCCGAAATATTAAATCACGATGGGATGATTAAATATTAATGTCAACGCGCTCATGAGTCATTTCCCTTTCATCAGCTCTATTTGGCAAACTCACAGAGGATGCTACCAACTACACCACCAACCAGCGCGAACTCGAAAAGGAGAGGGGGCTTGATTGTTTTACCAAGCCCGTCGAGTAATAATGTATGAATATAAAAAACGAGCTCGGTAAAGAGTTTAGAAGCTGGAGGCACGTGTGATGTTGGCCAGAAAGCTCAGTGCGACATTTCGAGCAGCACATCAATCAAAGCTCTCACCAGCAGCTTTCTTTGACATCTCATACCACGACACCTCGAGCTCACTCCCAAATACTCACCGGGTCTCCACCGCCCTCTCCCAAGCATCTCTGCCACGTCCTCCGTCCTTCAAGAGCTTGAAATTCCCGTGCAATGTCCAATAAAACCAAACGACGATGTCTCTCCACCCAGCCTGCATACAAGGGCCTCCGACTCCATGCAACACTTCCAGAGCCCACCAGCCCACAAAATGCAAGGGACTAGCCCTCATTCACCCTCATCTCATGCCTCCAGCCTGCTTCGCGCTGCTTTGAGGACGCCGACCCCCAGTGCTCGCCCTCAAGTACTGGCAGACCTAGCAGCAAGGACTAACGGAGCAACAATGACACCTACGACGACGACGGCTTCGACCCAACAGGCGCCCGTTTACCACTTCTTCGGGCTCGACTTTGGCGCGAGTGACTCGTCGTCGACACTCGGAGATTCCTCCCATGACAGCAAAACGGGGTTCCCGCGCGTACGGCCCCTGGCTTTGCCGCCGTTCTGTCGGAGAGAGTCATCCAACCCACCCCTCAAGAGTCTTGAAGGCCGGTGCAAGGTGCGTAGTCGTTCATCAGGCTAAAATGTGTACTTATACTCGTTTGCAGGACGACATCTTCGGGCCTACACCGCGCGAGTGCTTGGTACGCAAGCAGCGCTCTTACACGCAACGTTGCGCCGATGCAGACCTTGCCGCGCATAAGAAAGAGCTTCGGACGGCAGCATGGGTCGCGAAACTTCGCAGGGACGTCGCGCGAGGACGGATATTGATCGAGCTCACCCCAAATAAATTAGCAAGTCCGTCACTTGTATTGTTGAAATAACTAGTCAATACGGGGTCGCTTTTGAGCGACCCGTTTACTCTGTACCTGCCCTTCGCCTGCACCTGAGCTTTCCCCCATCGACACATCCAACGTTGTCCCCACCGCCGCTGTAATCACTGCCGACGTCGAGGCCTGAGGATTCGCTGCAGCTTTGGCTGCTTTGTTCTTTTCACGAGTCGCCGCCGCCTTCTCCAGAATTGCCGCACGTTTCGCCTTTTGGGTAACACCGAGGCCCGTCGCAAGATCATGGTGGCGTCGTTCACGATCCGTGAAGAGTGGTCGGGGTTTCGTCAATGCGACAGGCAGGAATTTTCGAAGCACGCCGGCGTTGTGGAACCCGTGCATGTTAATGATGAAGCGCGTCTCGTCTTTGTGCACGATGGATGAAACGACGGTGTCCGACTCCTGACGCTCCTGCATTTGTCGAGTAACTCCACTGGCATCGCACTCGCAGGCACGGCAATCGTGTTGGGCATTGAAGGTGAACTGGATCGACTGCCACCTCGTCAGTTTATAGATAAGGCACAAAGAAGCACGGAAACTCACGCTCGAAGGGAGAATCACACGCTGCGCCTCTGTATCCAGCAGCAGCACAGGCATGTGGTAGTGGGGGTGAAGGGCTTCGCCGACGTCGAACTTCGAAACGACAAGAAGACCTTGGGCCGACTTACTGCCTTTCGGCAAAAGGATCTTTGAGATGCGACCGACCATAGCCAGCTGGGCGGAACCGGTGAGATAATAGTAAGGGAATAGAAAATAGTGTGATTACCTCGTTAACACGAAATATAGCCCAAGAACCCACCGTACAGCAATCACCGAGGACTGCCGCAATGTTCACGCCGTTGGTCCACGGTGTAGTGGGGGAGATTACGACTGAGGCCGGATTAATAGCCCCTGTGAGCATCGCCTCTGCGGCCGTCAGCGCTTCAAGCTTTGCTTGCTTCTTCTGTGCAACAGCTTTGATCATCCCAGGAGTCCAGTAGGGAGGAGGTGCCCAGCCGAGATGCCTTTGGATAATGGGCGTATTCCGGAGAATCCGGCGCACATCCTTTCCTGCGCGAACCCAAGCGGAATCTTCAAGCCAATATCCACCGCTCAGGATATGCTTTACCCGATCCAGATCAGCAAATTTTGCCGCAATGTCACGGCTGGGAGCCTGGTGGTTGCTGAGCACGGAACATAGACGGAATATTGCATTGAAGCATTCAAAGACTTCAGTCGAAAACCGGACACCCGGGCCCCGCCGACGGACGTCTGGTACGATATGCAGAAGCACATGAAGCTTGAGTTTGATCAGAATCTTTGCGGGGTCTATTGAAGCGAACGCGTCGAGAAGATTGTCGATTAAAATCTGGAGATTAATCTACTTTGACGTAAATCGTTGGGACAAGCAAGGAATATGCGGCATACCAAGTATTCGTCCATATCATCAATCACAGGCAGCCAAAGCATCGGCCCAAGTTCACCGAGTGCGCGAACGAGCGCGAATTGGTTAGCAGTCACAATGTCGTAAATATGGAAAATCATCGTTTGGATGAGGGTCTTGAAGTGTTTCCCAATTAAGCCGTTGCGGTACTGCATCATGTACGCGGCCCGAACAGGGGGGACTCGGAGGCCATCAAGGTCTGTCGCTTGAAGCCGAACAGTGAAGATATTCTGCTGAACCTCCGTCCAATTGTGGTGGAGATCGTACCATGTGTATTTAGCATGGCCGAGAAGGATAGTATGAAGGATTTCGACGAGAGTGTCTTGGGACGGGTCGAATACTGTGAAAGGGTGTCAATGTGCAACACGGAAGGCGTAAAAGAAGGCTTACAAGGGAGATCAAGAAGAGGATTGTATTGCTGATCCGTTTCTTTGCCTAACCAAATCAAAAGCTCGTCCGAAATTTCGTCGAGATCGCGACCCGGAGCAGCGGCGTGCATGTCCCGAGCTTTCTGGATAAGAATGTCAATCCAGTGTTGCGCGATCTTGTCTTTGGTTCCCGTCGATGTTTGTAGAGCTTCGACGTGCGATGCAATACCGTATGTAGCAGTCTTTATCTGTAGAAGCACAGCGGTCCGGATTTCCTCAACACTTCGTGGCCGTCCAGTCTATGATGTCGATTAGGCAGATCTACGGAATAAAGAACCCAGCACGCTACTCACTTCGTAAAATGAATGATAGCCCTTTGGACTCTCCTTTTCCTCGCTCGTTCCGCCAACGTGACAACGGCGGCAGAAGTAATTACCTTGATGGCCAATGTGGGACGCCTCTTCTGCCTGTTGGGGATTGTCGGCGGGGCCGTCTGGTACATTGAGGCGGAAACTGCATGGACGCTCCGTTTCCGCATCGAATGTGAGCACCGGTTTCGTGTGAGTCGATCTACGTGGGCTGAGAAAATGATGTAGGGGAGATGTTGCTGACTTACTTGACTTGGTTCACAACGACTGTGAGCTGCTCTAACGCACCGGCGTGAGGCGAGGTTGAGACGAACCGAACGAAGTATTCTTGCTGCAAAAGTCGTCCGGGTAGATTCGCGTTTGCTGTATAGACGTTGAGGTGTTTTTGATATTGCTTGCTCCTTGCGCCGGAGACATCATCCGCCCAAACTGGTACCCAGACTGTAAAAAGGTCGTCCCCGTTGTCTATTTGACGGAACCGGTTTGGGATCCTTTGCGCGTACTCCTTACAAGTTTCTGGATTCTTGTTAATTGAATGACGAAGTCACTGGGTAGGGACGTACCGTCGAAAGAGATTGGGCCACCCAATCTGCGCACAAGCGCATCATGATTGGTGTGCAGGAGTTCCAAAGGGACCCTCGTGATGGTTGGTTGGACAGAAATAACAGAGTTGTGGGGCTACAAATATTAGACCGGCCAAATCAGGCGGAAATAAGTAGAGCAGACTAACATTTCTTTGCACAAGTTTGCAGTCGGCATAAGTTTTGCCCTTGCAAACAATCCAGAGGGCGGGGATAACCCACTGACCATCTGAAAGCTCGGCGATCTCATGGACATAGTATCGAGTGTGTCCAACGAGGATGGACGGCGTGAGCTCGTCGAGTGGGATATCATGCCATTTTCCGTCCTTCACTTGCCAGATTTCCGATATGGGCCCACCTGCGACATCCTCTGGGTATTTCTGAATATACGGAGCAACCTCGGGATTCGCGAAGTCCTGCCAAGGATGTTAGTGCAGAATTTACCAAAGGATTAACCGACAAACCTTTGCGATCAAGTCGCGAATGTCATTCACGTAAAACAGGTTTCCCAGACCTGACTTATGCGCTTCGCTTTTAACACCGGTGGTCTTGCGAATCTGCTTTTGCATGGCTCGAAAGCCATTGAACGACGGGACGTCTCTGGCTCCGCATTCTTCCATAATCCACAAGATCATCTTCAATTGACTGGATGAAAGCCGGAGACGCGGTAAATTGTCAAGAATGTCCAGATAGCACATCTTGAACTGCTTCAACTCGGGGCTTCGATTCAAAGGAGGCTGCTCACCGTTTTATTGCCGTACGGGGCGTAATCATGATCGACCGGAACACCTGCAAAATAACGTCCAATTTCTTCCTCGTCCTCGCCAGTTGGCCGTAGCATTTCTGGCAACATTTAGTATCAATATAACGACACTGAAATGGAGCAGACCATTGTTCCGCATTTCTTGTGCAAGCTGGGGAACGGTTTCATCGTCGGCACCTTCAAATTCTGCCTCGAGATGCTGCAACTGCAATATCTCGATCTCCCGCCGCAGAGCCTCGGCATTCTTAGCCATTAAATCCTCCTGGTCATCCTCACCACGCAAATAACCCGTTTCGTTCATGATTATGTCCTCGAAGTCGGCGGCGCTGATGCCGTTCGTGTCTTCGTCTTGATTAATTGGTCGAAAGTGAGCACGGCTGGGACCCGAATCGATTGGCACCGTGGGGTTGACAAGAGAGGTACTTGACATGCTGTAAAGCTCATTATATTGACGATGAGCAGCTGCTCTTCGAGTCCGTGCATCTTCAAGTTGTTGAATGGCTTGTTTGTGGTTTGTGCTCGTTAAGTGTGTCTTCCAGGAAGCCCGAAGGATGGAGTCGGTACGCCCTCCTGCTCTGCGACAGAGATCGCAGAAGACCTTGGCCGTATCATTCTCATCTTGGATGCAATCTGGTCAATTGGTGAGTAGAAATTCGACTTTTGATACCCCTATATTTTTTTACCTGCCCCCAAGTCCTGAAGTTTGGCTCCCCTTTTCTGTGCCATGGTTCCGAGTCCGAGGGGAGTGACTGTTATTTTACACGCAAGGTCACAATCAGGTGGTTTCTGTGACTATAAAAGGTGTGCTCGCTTGTTTCGGAGTTAAAATCCTTCTGCTCTTCGCGTCTATTCATGGCTCCCGCACTCAACACTGCCCAGCTCGCTCAGGTCGCTGCCCTCCAAGCTCGTCTCACACAGGAGATAGCATCCCGCAGTGCCGCCAATCCCAATGATCCCACCGACCCCGCATCCGACGCGTCAACGGGTACAGCGCGTCTACGTTCTGAGGTCGACGACACGGACGATTTCACTAATAGTCTCATGGAGGACTGGTCCATTCCTTACACTCTTGAAGAAGGACGTGTCGCCAAACGTCAGAAAAACTTGAGTGGACCATCAGACAACGATGCCGACATTTTCTTGAGGGCGCGTCTTCTTTCTTCTTCCATCTCCATATGTATTCTTAATAAACCCAATCTAGACAAGCAATCCCCAGCGACACTTATATCAGATGATCCTCGTCACGCTTCAGTGCAGGGATATGTTACATACCCTCATGGCAGATGCACAAAAGAAGTACAAGCTGTCTGACACTCTTGCGGTGAGTATTTTATTCAACGACGCGTCTCCTATTCTCATTTAACGTGTCCTTACTTCAGAAAACCTGTTTGGACTATGCCCACTGTGCCTTGCTGTCCCCTAAGGCCAAGAATTATCGTAACATCAAGGACCAGCAAACAATTGCTGCAATTATTTTGGTCTGTCCTCTCACTTATTGTTGTATCTTCTGCTAAATCACTTCGAGGCTGTTATGCGAGAACTCGGGGTCTCTGATCTTCCTCCGGCGATGGAGACAGGACGTGTTGATGTCCTTCTCAAATTTCTCAATAAGGCTTTGACGACCAAACGTTACCAGATCAAGTACCATGTCAGTTATTCGCCGGATGCATTTCACAGCTTCTAATATGTCCTACAGCTTTTTGGGAGTCTTCTGGCAGATGAGAAAGTGGACATAGCTACGTTGACCCGCTCTTGTCTTGGCACATCTCCAGCTGTGCCCACTGCCGCTCTTTATCAACGCATTGCCTTGCTGGTACGTGTTTGTATCTATGTCTTTTATTTCAACGCTCATTTTCTTGTAGCGCAGCATAGCTCTCGAGTTCAAGAACAGCGGGAAAGCAACTGGCGGCGATGACGCCAAGGACGACTCCAAGGACAAATTTTGGCCTGAGGTCGACAGCCGCCTTGCTGCATACCATCAAATGACCCCGGGCGACAGACAGGTGTAAGCTCTTATACTATTGTCATTTGTGCAACCCGGTGGCTCATGTCTGTTATGCAGGTTGTATGAGATGGCTTATCGCGAGGACATTACAAGCCACGGCGAGACCGACAAGACCATCCCCATCACATTAATGCAAAATGTCGAGACTTGGCTCCAGACGCTCAACACCGCCATGGAGAAATAAGTTGAAGTGTTTGCAGAGCTTGGGAGCTGGCAGGAGAGGCTTAGAATTATATATGCCTATTTATTATCGCCGTCTACTTGCCTGTGAATACTGTCTCGCATATTAATATTCATTGCTAAAATGGCCGAAAGAACATGGGGGGTCCCATCAAGAAATTGCGAAAAATCTCGATTATTATTTAGGGATTCCCCATGTCGTCTGGCTGCAAAGAGATGTCAAACGACGCCGAAACTATTGTCTTGGAGGAATTTTGGGTCGCAGCAGTTCGTGACAGGTGGCTGTGTTCCTGTCAAACTCGACCATCGCCATCAAACGAACCATCTTCTTCCCCTCCACCACGATCGCGCCTTTCCGTTGGTGTCTTCTTGCAACCTTCTAAGAGTCACTGGGGATCAAAATAAGAAAATAGAAAAATTCTGGGCTTCTTCAAGTGAACCTCTGCCCGACGCAAATGGGCTTCAAGACTTCTTCAAGTGTGAATACTACCGCAAACGAGCTCTCAGTTTCAAGAAGTTCCCAATTGCAAAGCCTATCCATGTTTAGCCTGACCCCGCAACTCTGGCTGCTCAGCTGCTTATCTGTCCTTGTCTCAAGCTCCCAAGCATTCTCTGGATCCCCTCCCGGCTCAAGCGCCAAGTTAACGAGTCGATGGACCGTGAAGCGGCGGCGCGGATACGAGCACTGCTATGGACTGGTATGTGGGATGTTTTCGCACGCAACGTCCGTTACTGACTTCATTGTGCCCTCTTCCGCATATCAAGGAACCAGATTGACCCGCTCGATGGGTGTATTCAATTACATTATATCCAAGTATTATACACTCTCTCAATACATCATTTTGTCTACCAAATACCCTGGAAAGAAAGCCTGAGGGCAACAGAGAGGAGCCTAGTAATAAGCCGGTACGATGACAACATTGAGGAAATGGACATGTACTTCGGAATCTCTGAAAAATATACTGGCAGATGTGTTTGAGCCATGGTCTGGGAGATATGGGAAGGCTGGGCTCAAATCTCACCGAGAGATTTGGAAAATCTCTATGAGACGTCGCGAGATCTATTTCGCGGAGCCATGCGTCAAGAAATGGTTTATCAATTCCAGATGAGTACATCAGATGGGCATCAGGGGATGTTTCGTGGATCTACCGGCTGTCTCCCGTGGTGATCTAGCCCGAAACGTCTGTCAAACAACGCTGCAGTTTGGTGGTGTAGCGCAGAATCTACGCATAGACCGCCCACTCAAACTGAAACGCACTCCCTCGCCGCCGACCGCGCACGTATCGCGGTCATCAAGGCGAAAATAACGGAACTAGAGCGCTCGCTCTCTTCCTTGAACGAGGAGAAGGACCTCCTGCAGGAGCGAATCGATGGGTACACATATCCCGTCCTGACCTTGCCCAACGAGATCGTATCGGAGATATTCGTCCACTTCCTCCCAGTTTACCCCGATCCCCCGCCAATCATTGGTCGCTCCTCCCCGAACGTCCTTGGCCAGATATGCCGAAAATGGAGAGACATAGCGTTCAGCACCCCCGCGCTTTGGAGGGGAATCGCGTTGTCCCTCCAGAACGGGAAGAGACTTGACCAAAAACTTCGTCTTTTAGAAACCTGGCTACAGCGCTCCGGCTCTTGTCTCCTGTCCATCAACATGGATCTTGCATACGCTATAGCCCCGGTGGCAAGCGGTTCGTTCCTAGCGTCGATTGCAGCTCACAGCCGCCGCTGGGAACATCTGCAGCTATGTTCATCTGATCTTCCCTTCCCGTCCATCGTCGCTCCCTTCCCGTCCATAGTCGCTCCCTTCCCATTCCTTCGCACGCTTTACATGAGCCTGGCGGAGCCTGTGGAGAGTAACACCCAGTCCCCCATCTCCCCCTTCCATGCTGCACCTCTACTGCGAACCGTCGTCGTTTTCCCTTGGCACCACTCCGATATTACTCTCTACCCGTGGTCCCAATTGACGACGTTCACCGCGCTGTTGATCTTTCCAGACCACTGTGTCGACGTATTGAGCCAAACAGTCAACCTCACTTACTGCAAGTTATCCATTCGCCCGGGCTACGGTGATGGACCCAAGATGTTTGTGCAATAACTCCCCGTGGTTTCCGGCAGCTGAACATGTTGCTTAGTTCGCAGAGCGTAACGCTGCCACACCTCGAAACCTTCATTATTCGGGGATCCTTTTACTCCAACCTGTCCTGGAGATTTCTCGACATATTCACTCTTCCAGCGCTCCATAAATTCCAAGCTTCAGAATCTATCCTGCAAGGGCAACCCGTCAACACTCTGAAATCCTTGTTTTCACGATCTCGATGCAACGTCCAAGAGCTGGAAGTGTACATCACCTATCCGCGCCTATCTCAGGAAACTTACGGTATCGCGTTGCCGACAGTGGGCTCGCTCTTGTTCAACAATCTGGACGAGGGCGGCGAACAAGTGAACGAGGTGGTCTTCCTGGATACGGACGAGGAGAATGAAGAGCCGTTGGATGTTGATTCGGATGCGGCTGAAGAATCCAACACACATTCTGACACCGACCACGACCGCGACGACGAGTCCGATTAATGGGCTCGAATCGTTGAATCCTTGCATGGCTACTATGTTATCGCTGCATTCTGTCGAGACGACATTGGGCCTGCATTAATATTACGCCGCGAATCGTCATGTTAGATCATGTGCGCGGGTTCAGAGTTCTGTCTATTCCAATGAGTTTTCAAAACTAAAGTTGGAGCTGACAGAGTCTACTAAGTAGACTCTGTCAGCTCCAACTACTTGAGCAGCCGCCGGCGCGCAGCAGGCTTAGCGAGACGCAGAAAAAATCAATGAAATAGAATACACGGTGGAGTCTACGGTCTCTATGGAATTCATTGCGCCATCGCGGATTCTATCTACGAAAACATCAGCGCAGAATGACAAGTTAGGCTCGAAATACGTTGCAAAGTAAGCAGGTACAAAACACGAACTCCGGGAAAATGAGGACGGAAGTTAGTAACGTATTGGGTTGCAAAAGGAAAATCACTCTTTCATGCTTCCACTGCGAGGTTCAACGCAACGATCAGCAGCTCCCATGCGAGGTCCAGCGCATCCCAGAGCTCGATGTGATACATCCCAAGACAACACACTGTCTTCCAGACCTCCTGTACGCGCCGGGCGTACCCGAGGATATGCGCCGCCCCCGGGTGCGCGGAGATGAGATGCGTGGCGAGCCGCAGTTTCGTCGCGGAGGACACGAGCGCGGATTTGACCTCTGCGTACGTGAGCGGCGCGGGGAGCGGGAAGAGCGCGGACAGGAGCATGTCAATGCGGTGGTTGTACATGTACGCACGCAGGATGAGGAGTGCCTGCACGGAGGGGAGAGCGACGGGGCAGAGAGGAAGAGTCAGTGTGCCTCGCGTATTGGGATTGTGTTCGACCGGTCGCAGAGCTGGTGTGCTGCAGTTGACTGCAAATGCGATCCCGTGGACCGCCACAAGTGAAAGCGGGGCGTCTGTGGTTGCCGCGGTGCTCCTCGACAGGGCCGAGACCGCGAGAATGTGTGTTGGATAGATGTGTTCGACATCGCTGGAGGCTATGGGCAGTTTGACTGCAAGCGTATGTGGCAGCCGCATGCCGGGGATCGTGCTAGGGATCGGGAGCGTGTTAATGTCTGCCAGCATTTGGTCGGCGTGGACAGTGAGCTGGTGGCGGATGAAGGGGAGAGGCAGGTCGGCGAGTTCCGGTGCAAGAGCGTCGAGGCTCTGACGCGACAGAGTGTCAGGGACGAATGTTGGACGCTCTAGTGTCCGCGGGAGTCGAAAGGTAGGTACGGAGGCAGAAAGCGGGCGGTTTACGTCGGTAGGTTGGAGCGCGACACGATACATGGGCAGCATGGGTGTGGGTTGGCGTTTTGCTTCGGAATTTTCACACAGACATTATTTTATACATTTGCCGTTGGAGTCGAGGCACCTGAAAAGGCTTTGTGGCATCGTAACGTTTGTAAATATCCCGGTCGGTTACAGTAAAGAAGCGGGTATGCAGAAAGAAGAAAAAGATGGATCTACACGCTTCCATATTTCCGATCAGTGGACGATCTCGAAACGAGAAAAGACTTAGCTGCGCCACACAGAAGGAATGCCTGCAATAGCCTGGAAAATCCGCGATTAAACTACCCGCCCTGAGGATATTCATCGGCACAGAATCGATTCGAGTCCGAAAGCAACATCATGATGACGGTTTCAAGCAAAGGCCATATGGCCATTCGGCAAATGCCGACGGAGTTTGAAGTTTGAAATGATCCTTGTCTTTCACTTCCATGCCATTTTCGTGAGTAACAAACGACCTGACTTGACTCTCATACACAGTCGCGATCTTGCAAGGGAATCATGTAGAATCATAACTGACCGTGCTAAAACGCTCCCAAGCGCAAAGTCCTTCGCTTTGTCCTTCCCTTCATTTGTCTCGTACTTCATGGTCAATCCCTTCGATTTTCGTCGGCCTCTACTCACAGTGAATCCGATCTACAGAATATAAGGCATCGTAGAGATCTGGTCTTTATGGCCCAAGCACAACTCAGAGGGCTTTGCCCTTCGCTTGTCTCCACCAATCACGCTCTTTGTCCGCCGAGGGCTCTTTCGGGTTTGTCTGTCCTCTTCGATTTTGTTTCCGCATCTCAAAGCGGAACAAACTTGACAATCGATTCGCGCTGGTCGCCAAAGCTGACAATGGGGCCACCTGTTCACGTTCACCAAAGCGTTGTCTTTCCTTTTCGAGCACTGCTCGCTCGCTGTATAAATACAGCCGTTGTAAATGGTGAAAACAACCCTACAGACCACCATGTCTCATAATCAGGTCCCACCCCAACTCCAGGCCCATACCGGGTTCAAATGGAACTACGCCGTTACTGCCATTCCTGACACAGAGAGAGTCCCCACCATGCTCCCCCGGCCCAGCGCACACGAGGACGACGTAGCCCGTCCATTGCTGGCCGTGTTCGCGCCACATCTCAGCAAGCTCTCTGGGGACGCCATACGAAACGAGATGTCCCGATCTTCGTCCCGTTTCCTGGACGGCCTCAATGCAGTTCAGCTTCCCCACACAGTCCAGCGCAACCTAGTCCAGGTTGCTTTCACCGTTCCTGCGAACCCTGACCCAACCAGCCACGAGCGCCCCATTTATCCATCTCACGTCCTGGCCGTGTCCACGCCGCCAGCAACGAGTCGCCCGACCCCCATCGATGTACATGTTGCGCTCATCCCCATTCACGGCGCCGTCTTCGCGGCCAACTGTGCTCGCATCACACTTCCGGCCCCGGCCACACAATCCTCCGACGCGCGCTTCGTCTCCCTCGCCTCCCACCGCCTGACGATCTGCTCTTCGCCCGCGTTCATCACGCTGCGCATGTACATGTACGGTCGTCGCATCGATGACTTCCTTGAGGCCATCCTCCCGTTTCCCGAGTCGTTCTTGCGGCAGCTACGCCGCGGCTCCGACGCGGCGCAGACTATCGCGGCCGTGCATCAGAACCCCGGGGAGGTGCGGCGTCTGGCGGAGAATGTGGTGTACTGCACCCCGGGCGGGGCATATCCGATGTGGGACCGCATTCAGCTGTTGCAAGGCGTGTGGGAGACGATGTGCGATCTGGGGATGTACGAGCGCCTCCTCTGGCAGGCTCTCGACCTAGCGTGGACTGTTGCTCGGACCGCATTGTGCGCTGCCTCGTCGGCCCATGCAAAACTTCTCGCTGACCAGCAACGGGATAGGCGATAGCTTAGTCCAGCGAGGTTGAACTCGAAATAAATGTTTTTAGCATACCGGCTGTATTCCTCATTTTCTCTTCAAGTTGAATGTTTATCCACGACACGACGTGGGGAAGGCATTTGCATACCCTCATTTTTGGCGAGAGATAAATTCACAAAGGACAAACAATAATCGTGATATCATCAACCCGCTGACCATGTTGTTTCTGAACCATACCCGCGTATAAACTGGAACCGTCCTCGCATAGCAGCGTGTCCCATAGCACATTCACTGCCATGTTCTTCGATCCGCCCGAAACAGCTGCAGCACTCCACAGACCTGCCGCTTCCGGTAATTCTCGGACGTTTTTGGACCGCGAAAGGATATTCACCAAGCCGTCCGAGGCGAGGATCAGGAGCCGCTGTGGCGCCTCTGCGTCGAATGCAAGTTGTGGGACAGCGACATGGGTGACCTCGGCGGCGTTAGAAAGGTATGGAGGTGTGATGTTCCGCGCCGCGAGGGCCTCCAAGTCGTAGTTTGAATGGATGGGAGGCAATGAAAGCGGCGCGACGCGCTCCGTATACACTGCGGGAAGTTTGAATAGGGTATCACCCAACGCTGAATTTAGCTGAGTTCAATTATTTGTGCGTGGGCGAGCAGGAAGATGGCTCCGGCTGAACTGACCTCGCGTCACAGCAATCAGACCCAGCGTCCGCAGGGTGTCAGTATTGACACAGTAGGGTTCATCGGGGTGTTCTGCTCGAATACGTGCGACCTCGCTCTCATTTGCACAATTGTGGCGCGCGCTCAAAGTTTGCGCCTCCCACACTGTATCTTGCATTGTCGCCAAAACTGAACTATCTTTAGCTGTGGGCGAAGGGAGGTGTTTTGAAGCACAAACCTGCGTCACAGTCTCCTAGACTTGCCACATGAATTACATCCTTCGGGTCGATAAGAGCGACAATCGCAGTCGTTCCTGTCCTCGCTCGGAGAACTTCCACACGCGAATGCCCCTCACTGGATTCCGGATCTCTCATCGCCTGGGAGATCTCCTCCTTCGACAGACGTTCGATCTCGTCCGGGAACAGCGCAGTGAAATCCGACTGTATGCGCAAATCCAGGTCGCACATACACTTTGTCAAGGCCACCTCCACGAGCTCATTTGACAGCGATGTAGCTTCGTTCAAGGTGTTCAGAATAAGATTGAGCGCGGACTTGATCTCTCCTGGGAGTGTGTCGAGTACAAAGTCAACCGCCTCGGTCCCGGCGCCATGGCCTGAGCGGATGTGTTTGAGTATCGAAAAGTCGTGGACATGAAAACATGCCATCAAATATGGCGAGCATTTTCCAGCGTCCATTGGGGAGCGACCAGTTTTCTGCGAAGAAACGATCCTCGTTGGGTGTTTCGGCAGGCTGAAAAGTGACAATATGAGAACCATGCACAACCCGAGCACTCGAAGAGCGCAACAAGCGAGGTCGAAGGTCTAGAGATTCCATGGTTTGGTCGTGCTGACGGTGGTTGAGTTAGTTGAGAGTAAGGCGAGAGTGGGTCCACAAGCGTCACACAGCGTCAATCACGGCATTGGCCGAAGCTTCCCACAGCATTCTTCAAAATTGTTCACGGCGCCCGCATATGTTACTCACAGAGTCTAGGATGACTCCGCCCCACCTGGATGGATGCTTCATACACTCGCGGAACTCCTGTAATACGATTGCGCAAGTGGTCCACTCGCAGAGCTCGCGGAATCCATTTCTCAGGTTGATCGGTTCGTACCTCCCAGTCGGACGGCTGGTTTGACGATGTGGGGGACGGAGCCCACGGAAGTGGTGGATATTAGAGGGCTCCGGTGCAGTGGAAATGTTGGCGTTGGTGACGATTTTCTCAGGGTCCGCAGTCTTTTGTCGGCGGAGAATAAAAATGACAAGGACGAGCAAAGCGACAGCTACAACGCCTCCCACAACGCCCCCCGCAATAGCGGCCACAGGGGTTACCTTGTGGTTGGATACTAAAGGCGTGTTGCTCGCGGAGGTGGGGTAGGGGCTTGTACCCGCCATGGATGTAGACGAAGACAAAGAGCTCTGCACGGAAGAGGAGGTGGGACCCGCTATAACCAGCGACTCTCCGAGTCATCAAGTCGGAAGTCCTCGGGTTTGGGGCGGCAGCCCACATATCCTCAGCAAAAAGAAGTCGGGTGGCCGTCGCAATGCCTGGCTCTGACAGCCCGCCGGAGTACCATAAATAGAGAAAGAGTATTTGTCGAAGATTGGTTCGAATATATTGGCTCCGAATTTAGGGTGCGAGTTCGAGTCGAACATCAGACGACGGATTGCATGTAAACATCGCTGATGATTCAACCAAAGTTGTGCCTTTAGTTTCAAGACCTTGACAAATCAAGATTCAAGCATCAAGTTGAGGTGCTGGTAAACTTTCTTCGCGGGGTAATAAAAAATCCCAATCCCACATGGTGGTCAACCTTCGAGTTGATGGCCGCAGCCGTTGGTGAAAAAGGTGGAATGTTGCATGTATCTCATCCTAAGTCTAAACTGGGTAATTAGTGTTGTTCTACTTGCTCTAAACCCTCGCCCATATGCGTTTGTCGTGCGAGAAACGCGCTGAAAAAAAAGGCATTCAACAACCAAGAATAAATTGAGACGCTAGCAGAAATAACGCACCATACAAAACAGACAGCGACCCGAGGAGCATCGCACATCCGGCGTAAAGTGACACCGCCTGCCAGTTCCCGCCAGAACCAGAGAATACGGCGCCGCCGATAGAGGCGCCCGCGAGTTGGCCTACGGTTACAGTGAGATGCAGAGAACAATCAAAGGATGAGGAGGGAGACTTACCAGGTGCATTGGCCAGGACCATAAATCCAGTAATTGTTGCGAGGTCGTTGAGGCCGAAGAGTTGTGCGCAGACGACGGGTAAGAGACTGAGGAACCAGCAGCCGACTAGGCCGTAAACCACACTGAATACCATCACCGTGGCGTACGAGTGCGCAAATGTCCAGATGAAAACCTGGGAAAGGCCGCCGAGGAAGAACGATGTGAAGAACATGTTGACGGGCCCGAAGCGATCGGCCAAGCGTCCAGCGATGATCTGCAAGGAGAGTAAGGGAATTCAAATCTATGAAGAAAACGTGAATTAAACGCACGCGGCCGATTCCGCCTGTGGTTGAAAGAATCAAATTGCGGGAGAAGTGAAGGACAAGGATATACGCACCCGATATGTTCATCACCACCAACGGAATGACGACTAGGATAGATTTAGGGTCGAGGGTGGGGACTTGACTCTTCACATATGTCGTAACGAAGTAATATGGGCTCTACAAAAAAATGAGTGGGCTGCATTTCATGGAGCACATAGACTCGAATACCAGATAGCCGAATATGCCGATGAAGACACTGAGAGCAATGCTGTAAAATACCGGTCCGATGTTGCGCGGAAGCCAGCGTTTCTGGGTATTTGCGTAACCGGGCGAGCGACGTTCCGCCATCATGAACCACGCAGCGATCCAAAGAACGGCACACATGTTACTGTAGATGAGCATCGTGTTTTTGTACCCCAGACTTGAGAGACTGCGCCAACGTCAATTGGGTCGAAAGAATTGGAAGTGCATACACCTACAGTGGCCGTACGAAGAGGCATTCTATTCCGCCGCCGATTCCAGAGCCACCGACGGCAATGCCAGTAGCGAGTCCGCGTTTTTTCAGGAACCATTGCGATGGCAGGGCCATATAGAGTGGCATAGCTATGCCCATGGAGAACCCGAGTAGACATCCCTGGAAGAGGAAAATCTGATAGAGCTTCGTGATAAAGGCTGAAGCGAGGAGACAGAGGTAAGTGAGGACACAACTCAAAGCGATCATTCTCTGGAGGAAATTTATCAGACGGAAGGCGACCGACCACAGGAGGAGTCACAGAAACCTTGTAGCCGCTGTTATTTGGTCAGTAAGCACCCATGAAATATCTTCATGGAAAGACTTACTATCTGTCACCGATGCCTCCAAATAAATACGCTGTACAGTTCATGGTCTGAAATAATATTTAACAGAAAGATTGAGAGAAAGCTGGTCGACTTACGAACGACAATACACCGCCCGCGAGACTGAGAGTGCTCAAGCTAACTCCGGAAAATTCGTTCGAGTGATAATAGTCTTGGAGAACCCCCCAAAGCAAACCCCAGCCCCTGGAAAGTCGTATTAGCGAATGGTAGAAGTCAAGAGAAGATATTTTACTCACATGCAGGTGCATGCCATTATGAAGCAGCCGAAAACAACGAGCCACGCACGAAAGCCGCCGTCGGGAGCCTCGCCGCCGCTCTCTGCATCCTCGAACGTCGTCGTAAGACTGCCCTTCTCGCCTACGACTGGGTCGATTTGCAGTTGAGCACCGGGGAGCATGGCCTCAGCCGGCAAAACCTGATGGGATTGCAGAATCGACAAATCGGCCATGGTGGACTATGGTGGAGGTTCTCTTCAGAGACCTGGGGCATGGAAGGCGCGACTTCCTGGGTTAATGACTTGGGTGGAACGTGTTCGACAGACGCCGTAGGCTATATAAGCACCCCAAGATTGGATTAAGGATAACCCGCGAGTGATGTGGGGTACTGGTGTTACCATCTGGCATCCGGCTACCAGATAGAGGAGAAGAACGGTACATAACACGGCCCGGGGGTGAGGGCAACTTGCATACATCTGAGTTGGCCGCGGGGGACTAAGATACCATCTGGGCGGACTGTGTGGGCTGTAGCTAGATGCGTGCCAATTGCGTGCCACCAACACTAGGTCTCATAGATTTGACTGGGAATTTGTTGGGAATACGGAATTCCTGGTGGAGTCCAGTAGCAGGCTCAGTGCTTGCCCACGTTGAGTACAGGGTCGTAGGATCGGCGGGCGCCGACTGACAGCGATTAGGGAGACGACGTAGCGGCCAAGTTTAAACGTCACGGTCAGTCGAGTTTCGGCCGAAGCGGTCCCGGGCCGTTCGGAAGCTCGGCCCAGCCAGCCGGCTCGTCTTTCCAAATCCCAAGTGATCCCAAGATACGTTTATCTTCGCGACATCGTAATCCGCATTGAAGTTTCAACAGAACTCCTGTCATTTGAAACGGAGCCTACCATGATCTCTACCAACTTTAATGGAAGGAGTGCCCGCGCGTCGGACCTTGCAGACGTACAGGCTCACTCTCCTGCACCTTTGGAAGACGAGAGTAGTATCCTCCAGGACCAACTCGCCTCTTCTGCTTACCCCGTCTTGACTTTGCTCAACGAGGTCGTCTGCGAAATCTTCCTCCACTTCCTTCCCGCCTATCCACAATGTCCGCCGCTAAACCAACGCTAAACGGTGCTGGGTCTGCGACCTGTTTTGCTGTGTATGTGGCAAGTGGAGGGAGATAGTGTTTACCACCCCGGTACTTTGGAGGGCGGTCTCGGTATCGTTAAATCAGTGACTCGGATTCTCGGAAGAGCTTCTTGGAATCTTCTTCAGGTCTTCTGGCTCCCTGCTCCTTTCACTCAAAGTCAATGCGGGGGCTGGCACACAGGATGATCCTATCTTTTCGGCGATTGTGCGCCACTCTGACGGTGGCAGCACGTCCGTCTCTTTCGGCTTGGATGAATAGTCCGTTATCGTTCTATTCGTTACTTGATCCCAGCGTAGAACTCCCTTTCCTCAGCACCCTGAGGGTTAACACTCCTCTTAAGACCTCCGATATCATCGTACCCTTCGTTGCACCTTTGTTGCGAAAGATTGGCATCTCCCGCTATTGCTCTGATCATCTCGCTTCCTCTCCGTGGTCCCAATTGACTGTACTGGACGTAGGCTGGATTGCGCAACGCGATTGCGCGGATGTTTTAACCTTGCTCGTCAACATCATTTGCTGTCATATTGAACTCTCCACTCGATACCTGGATATCAACTCAATGTAACGACTACTTGAGGCCTTTTCAAACTGAAAAAGATTAAGACTGCGACGCTCCATCAGCTGGAAACACTGGTCTTGGAGACTTTCCTTCCTTCCAGACGCCTGTCACCGTGGAGCCTCTTGGACATATTGACTCTCCCCTCTCTTAAAAGACTCTAGGTCACGGAGGATGTCTTTCCAGAGGCGCACGTCACCACTACGCTCCAATCATTGGTATCTCGCTCAGGTGCACCCTCCTGGAGCTCAGTATCCGCCGATGTCGTGTCTCCCGTCAGCGTTCCCATCCGTTCCATCCCTCATTTTGGGTGGCCGCCTGCAGTTCACCGACCCGTTCTTGAGGAAATGGGACTCTCCCGATGAGTCGGTCCGTCGGATAGCTCCACCGACTCTGACGACGAGACATTGGGCCGATGAAACTTTTAGGAAAAGTTTGGTGACCATGGTGGAGATGTAAAAAATGGGGCCGAGCATTTTTCGATCTTGTCGTAGCTATAACTCAAATTTAATGGACGGAGAAGTAGCTCAATTTGCCGTTATTTGGAGCAGAGGCTTTTGGCAATGTTTGCATCGGAGGCCAACGCCCTTGACTGCCTGCACCCTTCCGCCTTTGGGCGTCCATGTTCTGGAGGCTGTATATGGCACTAGCGCCTTCTCACCGGCCACTGAGCTTCTAGCGTCTCTTTGACGTCGAATTCAACAGCGACACTTGCGATTTCCACGTTGAATCGTCGTAAATTCACCGAATACACCCAGTCTACTTAGTCTTACTGTGATCTTGAATGCCACCGGTTCCTGGGCCGTCGACGCGGACGGAGAGCTCAACCTCAACATCTGCGGCGACAAGTCGGTCAGAAGAGGACGAAGAGCTCCGGCCGTACGTCATTGTAACCGACATTGGCAAGGGAAGTTTCGCCACGGTGTACAAGGGCTACCATGAAGTACTGTAACCTCTGTTCCCTGGGGATTATCTAGTCGCTTACCATGTCGCAGGATAATCACCACCCGGTCGCTATCAAGACGGTGTTGCGGCAGAAACTCTCCGCGAAGCTGTTCGAGAACCTGCAGAGCGAGATCCAGATCCTCAAATCCCTCTCGCACCGGCACATCACCAAGCTCATAGATATCGTCGTATGTTTCTTTCAAAGACGACTTGATTCCAGCTTAGTCCCCTGCAGCGCACCGATCGCAATATATATTTAATCATGGAGTATTGTGCTGGGGGCGACCTGACCAACTACATCAAGAAACGCGGCCGCGTCGAGAGCCTCGAGTATGTTCCCTCAGAGGGTGCTGCACCGCAGTACTACCCCCACCCGCGCACCGGCGGACTCGACGAAATTGTCGTCCGGAGCTTTCTCAGGCAACTAGGTGCGTCAAACAAGCTTTCTTTCCCGGCGTCCACATAGCTAAGTGTTCACACAGCGCGTGCGCTCAAGTTCCTGCGGCACAGAAATCTCATCCATCGCGATGTTAAGCCGCAGAACCTCCTCCTCAACGCGCCGCCGCCAGAAGAGCTCGCCCGTGGGCACCCACTTGGCGTCCCCATCCTCAAAGTCGCTGACTTTGGTTTCGCGCGCTCGCTCCCGAACGCGATGATGGCAGAGACTTTGTGCGGTTCCCCGTGAGTCACTCACTTTTGATCTTCTGCACTCGTTCTCACACTTCACACGCAGACTCTACATGGCACCGGAGATCCTCCGGTATCAGAAGTACGACGCCAAGGCGGACTTGTGGTCTGTCGGCGCGGTGTTGTACGAGATGGCGGTGGGGAAGCCGCCGTTCCGCGCTGCGAACCATATCGAGCTGCTCAAGAAGATTGAGCACTCGAAGGGGATCAAGTTCCCTGACGAGGACCCCAAGTCACAGTCGGCGCGCAGTGGCGGGGGCGGGAGCGAGGACTTGCCCGTGCCACCCGACGTCAAGAAGCTCATCCGCGCGTTGCTCAAGCAGAATCCTGCCGAGCGCGCGAGCTTCGAGGAGTTCTTTGGCAGTACTGCGCTCGCAAAGTCAAAGTTCCCTCGACCCTCGGAGCACTCGCCGTCGCCGATGCAGTCCTCGGCCGATGTGACTGACGCAGACACCCCATCGTCGAATATTCCGGCGCACCATTTGGTGATCCCGCCTGAAGTGCTTGACCCGAATGCAATGATTCCGCCGAGCAAATTCAATTTCAGGGAGCCAAGGCAGGATAATGGCAGCGTTACGCGGATTCCCGTGGCGGTTCCCTCATCACCTAGGTATTTATCTTTCGTCTTATTGAAGCTCGCTACTTGACGGATGTGCAGCGCTGCATCCTCTGGAGACAAATTCCCGCCACCGCCGTCAGAGACGGTCCGACGGCATTCAATACCGTCCAATCCTTCGCCACTGCGCGTACCACGACCGCTCTCCACCGAGGGTTCCTATATTCCTGGAGAGACGGAGGAAGATGGAATTCTACGGCGCGAGTACGTTCTCGTTGGCGATACGCGTGCGGTCGAATTCAATCGCGCTGTCGATGGTATGCCCTCCCTTTCCCCTTCACGTTTTCATTACAATTTACATGCACTCAATATAGAATTAAGCGCAGCCCCGCGCCGTCCCCTCCAAGACCGGCGACTCCCGCCTACGCCGTCGGTGGAGGACTACCCTGGCGTCGACTACCCCGTGGCCAACAATAACAACCAGAACAACAACACGTCCTTCCCCCCGCCGCCCAATACCGTCATGTCGCCTCCGCCGCTCTCGTCCTCCCCCTCGAGCGTCGCCTCGCGCGCAGCCTCGAACGCGCTGAATCGCGCATTGAGCATTGCGTCGAAGAAGCTTTTTGGGGCGGCGGCGCATCGGCGGTCATCGTCGCGCGACACCGGCAACGGTATTAACAGCAACAACGGGACCCCGCCCTCGCCGCGCCGAACACACATCATCGCGCTGGACAACGAGGGGGAGCGGGACCCGCTGGAGGACGAACTGCTCGCGTCGCTGGAGGAGCTCGCGCAGAAGACGTTTGTGCTTACGCATTGGGCGGATGAGATGTATGAGTATGTCAAGGCGGTGCCGCAGAGTCAGCAGTTTTCCTTCCTTTGCGTTCAGTACTTTGCTGACCTTGAGGGTGGTTGGTGTAGAGCCGCTACCGGACCCGACGAAATTCACAAAGCGGGAGGGGGAGGCGGATAAGCATGCGCGGCGGCGAAAGCACGCGGATATGGAGGCGGAATATAATGCCGTGACTTGCGTTGCGGTGTATATGCTCCTCATGGAGTTTGCGCAGAAGGGTATCAATAAGCTGCGGAATCACCAGGAGCACATGAAGATGCGGCACCCTGAAGGCGACTTTGTGGTGAGCGAAGGGTTCGATGACGGTGCGTTTTGCGTTTGTATCCTCAATTGGGTGTTCGTGTGCTGATTCTGGTTGGTAGCGCTGTCGTGGTTCACGGGGCAGTTCCGCAAGTGCTATGATCGTGCGACGCTCGTGAAGACCTGGCTCCCGGCGCAGTATGACGGGCCAAAGAGCTGGCTTGATCAGCTAGTGTATGACCGTGCTCTGGTGCTGGTATGACTTCTCCCCCCTCCGTTCCGCATACGTTAATTTCGTCCTTTGTGCAGAGTCGTACGGCCGCGCGCAAGGAGCTCTTCGACCAGGCCACCAGTCCAGACGAGTGCGAGAAGCTGTACGACGAGTCTCTGTGGTGTCTGTACGCGCTGCAGGACGATCTGCTGCAGACGGGCAACCCGTTCATGGACGAGGACCGTACGACGATCGATACTTGTGCGTACCTTCGTTCTTTTAGGTGGGGCGGCCGACTGACGAGTTGGCGGTCACTAGGGATCAAGCGCACGAAGTTGCGCCTGCTACGATGCCGCGCGCGCATGGCGATGAACGACCAGGACCGTCTGAATGACGCGCGGGCGGACCATAACCTCGCGGACGTCGCGCGCGTACCGGCGCCGTGGGACGTCAAGCCCGTGGTTTCTGCTGACCCGACTTCCACCTCTGCTGCCCCCGCTCCCTAGCCCTTCACGCATGTCCACATCCACCGAACCGAATCTACCATCATCGTCTGTACCACAACCTAATTTACTAGAGACACAGTTTCTTGCTATTCAATTTTCCGCATGAGATTCATATTCATCCGCATTTCAGTACATGCATATTATTATCGTGTTTCACTCATACACAGGGTTTTATGTCCCCTGCTCTTGCATCGATGTACTGCCATTTTGTGTTGTTATTGTCGTACCACCATCTAACATCCATACAGTGTAACATTATTGTATTTTTCTTTGGAGGCTTGTAATTTACGACGTTTGGGTTTATTTGCGACCATGACGCGGTTTCCTAATTTGGGTTCTTCCTGGTTCTTCCCAAACGTCAACCACGAAAAACTCAAACAGCATACTACGGCGCGCTTGACGTGGCGTTTGCGGGAGGCGGGGACGGCGGTGATGGGTCTGACTTCGAGTTCGTTGGTCTGAGAATCTCGCCGTGTCGTCGTGTGGGAAGACAGGGGGCGCGTTGTTTACCGATCCAGCTACAAACAAATGTGTAATTTAAAGTCCGCTTTGGTCTGCCGTGTTGCCGCCGGTGCGCACAGCCTCCCGGTATTCCGGTATTCTCAACTCCAGAACTTTGTGACTACGGCGCAGGATGGGCTTTGTCTACGTTATAGGTGAGACCAGCGTACTCGTTGGAATCGTGCTTCCCAATCCCTGACGCGTCGAATCGCAATTCCAGAGCACATGGAGGACGACGACGAAACCGCGAAGGCAATCCCCCCTTGGGTTGAACTAGAGTACGCGGTTGGTCTGTCGGCCCCCCAACACTCTGCCATGCTCACCAGTTTCTCCACCTCTTTCCGCAGCACATGCGCATGCTAGCAGGGTCGGACGCGAAAATCCACTTCACGCACCTCTCCAAGGCGTCCCGGGACTCTCTTTCCGCGGTTTTTGTGCCCAAGGCAGGGCTGGCGGAGGCAAACTGCCACCAGGTTGGTGTGCTGGATTTGATACGGCAGCAGCTTGGTGGAGATGCAGATGCGCTTCAGAAAGTATGTCTTCTCGACCCCAAGGCGGAGTTACCGCTGTCCCCGGAGGATGGGGATGGGAGGTTTGAGTGGTTTCTTTTCGGGGTGTGTTGTTAATTTCTTGTATGGGTATTTTGCTAATTGGGAATGTAGGGTATCTTGGGTATGTCCAAAACGAAACTGCCTTGGTGAATACTTATTTTTGTGAAGGTGATGATCCCCCGCGCGACCGCACGTCGGAGCTGCGCGTCCTGGGCTTCCCGACGAGGCATCTGGGTCCTGTACAAATGACAACCGACACCGCGCTCGGTGTAACAAAATTGGTCGTGAGCGACAAGAGTACGTGGTTTTAGGGTTCATATCATGAGTGCCTCTGACTCTCAATTCAGCACCTCTCGATGATATTCCCTACGTTGTGCGATGTCTTGCTTCTTACATCTTTGCGCAAATTTATCCTTCGGTACAGAACTTCCCGACGATCGTCTTCAATCCAAAGGAAAGCGTCGAAATGCCATTCAGTCAGTGCCCGACCAATAATTCCTGCCTCAAGCGCTGATCCTCCTCATCTAGGATACATCGCAGAGGGTTCCGAGCCGAAGCTCCCGCCTGGAATGAGAGAGCTCCTGCACGAAGATCTTAACAAAAGCTTCGACTTTTAGTCGTTAAAATGAATACAACTGATTAGTATTTGTACGTAGGTGCTCTACAGCTTGTACACTATGTGCCCCGAGATATAACTTAATAGTCCAAGTCCAAAGTCCAAAGTCCACTACCAGCCAGCAACCACTCCCATCAGAAGTGCCGCCCCGATGGCTGGCAATAATGTCCGCGAGTCTTTTTGCAACGTTGTTGCCGCAGATTTACCGGGACTGCCCGTCCCCGTCTTGGGATCGCTTGCGCTTGATTCGACAGAGCCACCCGCTAAAGGCTGGTCCCACAGGAAGTCTGCGTCCGACGGATACTCCGGGAAACCCTTGTTCAAGAAAGCGACGTATTTGCCGGTGGGGTCCCCGTACTCGGACGCGACGGCCGCGATGTTAGGGTAGATTTCGGCCACGGCGTCGCCCTCGCCGCTCTTATTGGGGTCCACGGTCATCACCATGTTCAGGGCGTCTTGAATCGTCGTCCCGTCCTTGGTGGTTATGTTCCACGGGTTCGAGGTGGGATCCGCGTACTTGAGGAGACGCGCATTGGTCTGTGGTGCGGGGCATAAGTAAGGTACATGTGGTCGATTGGAGTTGCGGGGAACTCACGATCATGGCGCCTAGATTGTAGTTCCGGTAATGGTAGGGGTGAGTGCGGGACGCCTCGAAAGGCTTTAGATAGAACGCGGGTATCAATCAGCACAGGGCGGACCAAGGCAAGTAAGCTCGATTTATACCTGGTCCCCGGTAGAATTGATCTGTCCCTGATAGATTCCATGGAAGAACGTGTTGCTGGTGTTCACAGAGCCAGGAACGTCGTTAACAAGCAGCTTTAGAGCCGCAAGCTGGTTAAAGCAGAAGCTCCCGTGATTGCTGCATCATCCCCGTGTCAGACCAGGCCGGGGCGACGAAAAGTATGTGTACGTACTTGAGGGAGGCACACTCGTCTGTGCCGAGCTTGTTGGTCTCGAGCCAGGTGATGTATTTCGTCGTCCACGCGTTAAGCTGGGTATCGATTTCGGTGGTCCAATCGGTGCAGTTCCTCTTCCGGAGGATGAGGATGCCCGATACGATTTTAACCATGCCCTTCAAGTCACTGCGGATATGGTCAGTATACCGGGGATCAGAGCCGCATACTGCGGAGATGTGTTGCGTACAGAACACCGGTATGTGTCCCTGCTCATTTTGTCAGAATATTATCTCAACGCGTCAGGTAGAGACCACCAACCGACTTGTCCATTGGGGCCGCGCTCCATTTGCGCGTAATTCAAGTTCGGGTTCATGTACGTATTGTTGTTGAGGAACCAGGCGTCGATGAATTTGACTTTTTTTTTTCCTTATCAGCGAAAAAAAAGGGGGGTGGGGTGGACTGACCGATGTTTTGGGAATAGATGGACGACGTTTTGTTCTCGAACGAGAACGCCAACGCATTATAGAGAACAGCGTCTGAAAGATTAAAGAATCCGCCGATATCGTTGATGGTGAGCCTGTCCGGGTTAAATTGCCCATCCCTGTTTACATATCTGTTGAAGGAGTTAGGAGGGATAGCGAGGCTGCCAAGAGGGTCGACGTACGGGCAGGTAACCCAAACTGCCAGAATATTTATCAGTGGAAGATATCAAGACACCGCGATAAGTACGCACTTTGCTGCGGAGTCAGTTCCGTGGTATTTCCGACGCCAGTGCAGTTGGGCCACCAGCTTTCGAAATAATTAGGACGACCACGAGCGATGGAGAGAGACGAACGTACTATGGCGCCCAGCTCATGTAATCGTGTTTGTCCTTGCTCGGAGCGGCTATTGGTTTGGTCGTTACGCCTGCGAGTGAAATGACCAATGGTGAGCATGGTCCTTCTGCGATATGGACGGGATAAACGCACTCCAGGGACCAGAAGCAGACAAATGTTCCGCCCATGCGATGATATTTTTCTGGGCTTCACCAGAAGTGTTTACAAAGTTCCCCGCAGCAATGTAAGTCGGATCCACGAAATCGTTGGCATAGCTGGTGAACGGGAGGACATCGGCGCGCGCGAATTCGATTGAAGGCTGGATGAAGACGGCAAAAAAAAGGGAAAAGAGCGTTGGGGTTAGCATTGGGAGAGGACGAAAGGGGTGCCCACATATCCGTTCCTGAATATATAAACGGCCCTTAGGCCAAGTTTCACCGCTCAAGGGTGATGTTTTGATTTAATGTTTTGATTCAAACTTGACGGACCGGCCATCCGTTGACTTACGGAACGATCGTCCTCCTATTTCTTCTTTTCGTAAACGTCAATTACTTCAGATTACTTCCTGATCTATAAGTCAATGCGTTCAACATTGTCCTTCAAAGCGAAGGCCACTAATGGTGACCTATGGCCACCTGCAGCCACCAAATATTCTCGCTTTGAAGAGCTTATCTCCATTTCAAACGCCGCACGGCCATCGTTGCCCGCCCAACTTTGATCTCCTCACTGCAACCTCACTCAGGGCCACTGGTATTCATATATTCTGGAACGGCGTTTTGTTAAATGACCCTACGAGGACGCGCCGTTATCGATTATCATCGCTACACCTTTTCTTGGTGGTGAATGAAGCCACTACGTCCACATGGCGATCAACGGCAACGGGCGCGACAAAGACCTCAAGCCACTGCGCTTGGACCTTCGTCACCAAAAAAGTTCCCTTTCCTGGCCATTTTCACTTGGTTCACATCCACGACGCGTCCTCCCGCCCGCTTTGAGCCTTGCTTTCAGTCCACGTTTTTTCTACTATTTAGTATTTAAGGCATCTAATTCTTCATTCACTCACTCTTCATCTTGACCTCGAACCGTATTCATCTCGCCCCCAGCTCACTCAGCCCTTCCACCACCTGTATACCGCCTTACCAACCTTGCCGTCGCATCAATTGCAAGTCGATTGAACATCATGTCTTCGACAGCCAATCTCCCCATACTTACGCTCGTCTCTTCTCCCTTGCTGATCTCAACAGAACGGCCAACCGAGCGCGAGATTGATCGGAATGCCCTGGTGGCAATCGCCCCAGACCGCGAAACGTTGTTCACCGGCAAGAAGTCGATCGACGAGATACGCCAGTTGCTGAAGCTTCGGACTGGTCCGACAGAGAGGTATGTACATATCTGAATGAGACGCGGGTGACATAGCTGACGTTACTTCCTGGTGGCATCGACAGGCACTGGCTTTACCAGACCAAGCGGCGCACCAACGTCGACTTCCGGGATGCCACCGCCCGCACCTCGACATTAATTCATCGCGTGAACAAAGCTGATGAAAATACGCCGGTAGACGCGTCCACTCCCGTCCGGCGGGTGCTGTCCACGGCGTCTCTCAATCGGGCGCCGATGCCAATGGCCCGTATCGAGAATGGAATCCCCGTCGGACGCGAGGCCAGTGGGGTCACTGTATGGGGCTCCTTTGTCCTGAGTACGCCGAACAAACTCATCTCCCCTCGGCCGTTGGGACCCACCCACATTCTGGTTGTGCACACCCGGCCATTGTCTGTGTCCAAGCAGGGGAAGAGCTCGCTTCCGCGTGGCCGCGACGCAGCCTTCCCAAATATGGACATCCCCATAAACGACCTTTTGTTTTTCCTGTCTACGCCGAACCTCTTGACCGTCGACGGCCATTGTCCTCTCCCCCATCGCCTCCACAAGGAGCTGCCGCGTGCGCTACTGCATGTCCCGCACCTAGAGACCTTCCACGAGGCGGTGGTGTTCATCCACACCATGAACCAGGCGGAGATGTTTCGCGCACTCATTCCGCAGTGGATGCGGGACCTGATGCACCCACTTCCCATCGCGACCCCCGTGGGCAAGGACACTGCGTCCATCTTCTCGCCCAAGAAGTCCCGCGGACCCGCTTCGCTCTTCAGCATGCTCTCGTCCTCCAAGCTCGCTAGCTCTGCGAGCTCGACCTACAGCGTGGAGACGACGTCGTCCGGCATGTCGGTGCACTCGAACGACTTCGTCGAGCGCGCCGACGCCATCGCACGCGATATCGTGGAAAGCCTGCCCTTCTTCTCCGACGAGGACCCCACTAAGGACGAGTTGCTGCACACCATCGCGACGCTGAACGCGCTCAAGACGAACCTTGCATTCCTGGGTTACATCGGCAAGACGGTCTGGGACGAGCTCGAGACGAGCCTCGACGTCCTCACTCGCGCCCTCATCCACCGGGCGGCCGTTCTTGGGGAGGCCTAGGTGCCGCGGTTTCCTCTCTCTGGACAATGAAACAATTTAAATTCACAAGTATGTGGGTATGTAGTAGCATTTGTTGTAGCCAGTATGTATGTAGTTAGTCAATAAATTCACGCTATTGTACCGAGTCCGTGTCCCGCTACCTCCTTGCCTGCCCCCGCTACCGCCGCCAGCGTCTCGAGCACATTCAATTTTATGTAGAGCCCCTATCTGCCATTGAATTGCCTTATTGGGCACACACGGAGCTTATGCATCGCTGCCACAGCGTCCCTCCGGCCGTCGGGGCTCTGCCCGCAACCCTCTTTCATCTCCCATGGACGCGATACGCTCGTGTATCTCACTGTGCTGGCCGTTTGGCCCTCATGCACCCCGTTATGAAAATTTGTCGCAATTGGATCTCGACGCTGGTGTGGCACGACTCTCCGATGAGCAAGAGCTTGTAATCTTTCAGGATGGACACCAGATTACCATGTCACTGCTCGAGACGGGAGTACGCGTTGAGCGATGTAGGTTCTCCACCTCTGAACTTTCATAATTAAATTCACGATTGATCTGTAGCAGCAGGAACGTTTGCTCGGAGTTCAGGTTTGCATTAGTCGTGCGACTGCGGAATATGTGCTCACGGCGAACCACAGCGCCGCACGTTGAGGTTGTTCCGTTCCTTCATGTCTTGTTTACCAGAGTCTCGTCAACTCCAGCGAATCGCAGCCTTTTCGACTTTTCATATCTCTCCGCTGTTACAAGCAAGTTCCAGCTTCGGAAGGTATCGGGCGACGTGACATCGATTCACGGTACAACACTGCTCAAGTGGGTGTCCGACGTTCAGGCGAAAGCGTATAAGAGTACGTGCACTTCGAGGCTGCGAAGTATTTCATCTGAATACTACGCAGATATCACTCCGCGGCGGCGCTTCCTCGTCTGTATCAATCCGCATGGCGGCCAGGGGAAAGCGAAACAACTCTGGAAAGAGACGGTTGAGCCCATAATGAAGGCCGCGGGATGCATCGTCCATGTCCAATGTACGCGCGTATACTTTCCCCTCCACGTCATCCTCACCTCTCAAATAGACACTGGTCCTGCGTCATCCCCGACGAACGCCGTCGAGATAGCCCGAAACGTTGATCTTACCGCATACGATGCCCTGGTCCCCATTTCTGGGGACGGTATTGTCAATGAGCTGCTCAATGGCTTAGCCAGTCGCCCAGACGCGTTGACTGCTCTCCGTATGCCAGTGGCCCCGATTCCCGCGGGTAGTGGAAACGCAATTTCCGTGAATATCATGGGCCCAGAGAAGGTGTTAGATGTCGCTTATGCGACACTCAATGCTATCAAAGGTATTCGTGTTCTCTGAAGCATGAGCTTTCACTTACCCACTGCCTGTCAGGGCAGCCGCTCCCGCTGGACGTGTGCTCCGTCACCCAAGGCGACACCCGCATATACAGCTTCCTCTCCCAGGCCTTTGGGCTCATGGCCGACCTCGATATGGGTACCGAATGGATTCGGTTAGCTTTCTTCACCTTGTCTGATATCAGTGTTGACCCAGATTTAGGTGGGTGGGTGGCATCCGCTTCGTCCTGGGCTTCCTGTACGGCGCCATAACTGGGCGCCGTTACGACGTGGAGATCACACTCAAGATCGTCGAAAGCGACAAGCGGCGCATGGCTGACGCCTACAACACACATCAGCAGTTCCTGTCGCCTTCCGCCGAGCGCAAGGTGGCCGCCAGCGACGTGCGAATGCCACAGCTCGAGTTCGGAACGTCTGACTCCCCACTTCCTCTTGGAGTGGTGCACGATCGGATTGAGGCGCCATTGGAGCCAGGCTGGCATACATTCCGCACGTCGGTGCAGTTTATCGTCGCGGGGAAGCTCCCGTGGCTCTCGCGCGATAGCATGATGATCCCGCTCGCCAAGAACGACGGCCTCATCGACGTCTTGATCGTCCCCCCGCGGTCCGCCCTGGCCAGCATCAAGGTGAGCACCTCTGTGTCACTCCCCCGCCGTTTTTTCTGACCTCCATTTGTACAGAGCGTAGATGGGCAAGAAGAGGGTAAATTTATCACCTCCCCCGACTGCTACTATTACAAAGTCGAGGCGTATCGGTGTACACCGTTAGAACGCTCCGGGTACATTAGTATTGACGGTACGTCGATATCGAATGGACCTTGCGTTGGCCTGATAGTTCGCGACAGGGGAGAGCATTCCGTACAAGCCTTTTCAGGTGGAGAACCACGCGCGGTTAGCCCGAATAATGAGCATGGAGACACGATGGAAGGGACTAGAGCGCGTTATGCTTTGACCTTGGCTATCCTGTCACAGATACCCCTGCAATTATACTGACTGAACCGTTTTCCGACACATAGACTTGATCGAACCTGCAATGCGTAGTTCTCCCAGTCATCCTCCAAGGCCATTTTGCAAGTCGACGGCCGGTCCTAGCCGTGCGACGTGTCTCACCCGCGAATTCCCCTGAAACTCGTGCATTCATCTCGTACCAACAAACAGCAAACCTAATAAATATTCCTATAAACTTTTAGCACCTGAATACGATCCTTGTTTGGCAGCCAGCAGTTATTCTTTGATGCTCTGGTTCGAAATCAATCCATTTCGATCCTCATCTTCACCAGTCGAGTTTATCTGTTGGCATGCAGGCCGCACCCAGAATTCAGGTAATATCTTGGAACGACACCGACAATTACAGTAATTCTGCTTTCTATCTCTGCAAAATCAGGCAATATTTCAAGCAGGGCGTGCGAATCTGCATATCTTCTGCCGTCGCGCAGACGGGCACGAACGGCGTCCGGTGGGGCTTGACTAACAGAGCAGCCGAGCGCGCGGAGGATCTTGGGCTACAAATTCCTGCAATAAATTGGATCTTATGTGAAGCGTACGAAAAAGCTGTCTGTCGGAACACCACTGATTCTGATATCGACTCTTGCTGATCTTTTTACAGTGGATCGACGAACGATACTTCCCTCTCGTGCGCAACTGGGGTCGCTGATTCTCTCACGCTGATGCACGAATCCAATCAGTGAATCACCAAATATCTACTACCGCCCACAATCGACTTGGAAGTTGCTACGCCGAATCTAGGGCAGAAGAACCTTGGCGAGTCTGGCCATGAATTTGAATTTAGCATTTTGGGAGGAATAATCCAAGCGCGCTGGGCGCTTACCGACGTGAATGATACATACCGATTTGAGCACATCTGTGACCTTTGGTTGCAAAGTGCGAGATTCCCTGGTCGTACGTCCCCTGTGCGTCTCATCTGTTGGTGTCTTTACACTCTGACTAAGCCGATGCTGATCTCAATCCGCAGCCGCGAGTGCACTCAGTGCCTTCACCTTGCTGTTTTGCGTCGTAAAATTTTGAACAGAGAAACCGTTTGAAATCTGGTAGCAATTCGAAGAGGTCAAGGAGAAGCCAGTCGCGCACCGGTGACGCGGGGCAAGCGCCTCCTTCTGCGAGGTGTGTCGTTAGAGGACGGTCCAAGTGATCGCATCCGTCCGGCCTTCCACCATTGCGGGAATGCGGCGGAACGGATGTGAGATGGAGAAAAGCGAAAAAGTGAGTGAGGACGTGGTGGGCCTCTCTCGATGAGTCGATGCCCTTCTGACGTTTATATGAAAGTCCATACTGAGGACCTTGAGAAGGAGATTCGGCCGTCGAACTCCCTTTATTTTGGCATAATCGTTGGGCAGGCCACGATCTCATTACTTACTCTGGGCGCTGCTTTCCCTCCCAGTAGTTCTCCCCGTCCTACTTACCTCCATCGTGTGCATTTCTCTGTATCTTTCCCTTTTCTTTTCCTCCTTGCTCGCTTCCACTTCCGATTTGCAATATATGTTACCTCCTTGTATGCATACTTACATACTCTCCCCTCTTTGCCTTGACGGACAGGGAAATGAATGTTATACCCGGACATGTAATAACGGTGTCGGTTTAACGAGGCGCAGATGTGCCCTCGATAATATGCCATGGTGGAGGAGGAGGAGGATGTATTACTGCCGTGGTCCCTCTAAGGAACAAGCAGGTATTGTACCGACATACATGCGTCCTAATGTATGCTACAATCATCAACAGATCCTAACCTGATCGACGCAAACTGATTTCGTTGATCAAAAGGATGCAAAGAACCTGCAAGCAATCCTTCAAGTTGAACGGCGGAACTAGTACTTGAAGAACCATTTTCTCTCGAAGTGTGGTTAAACCACGCCCCGTCCACATAGCCTCATCTCTACTCTTGAGGTCTCAAAAGCGCGTTGAAACATGAAAAAAGCGCGACGGCGTGGAGAGCCGAAGTGCAACTTTGTCACGTGACCGCGATTGATCGGCTCTGGCCGTGTCTCGGCTTACAGCGGCTCGAATTCGCCCAGCAATCCACCTTGAGCGCTTGAGCTACTATGCATGGCCTAACTAGTTATATTCTCTGATTTCCTCCAGTCCCAATAACAATTGCAAGACTCCTGAAGGGTTCGGTCAAGACTCAAGATTTTTTCAAGCGCAAGAGTCAGAACTCTCTGCTTTAAGCTTAAGCGGGCCAAAGACTCGGATATTGGAATGAATGGTGACGCTTCCTCGCGGAGCGCACGCCCCGCACTCCATGTTACCATTTCGCTTTGACCTTCCAATGCGTCTAGGCAGCGCCTCTAGATCTAGACAAGGACGACATCAGCCGCTTTGGCGCTTTGACCTCCGGGCCTCCAATTCGGGGACAATGCAAGGACAATGGTCAAGGTCAAAGCGCAACAATATATAAAACAAGAGCCACTCGCAAATCTTCGAAACTCCCCTCGCCACAAGCATCTTATCATGTCCTTGACCATCCCCATCCCAGTGAAGCGGCGCAGCCAGCGCACCTTGAAAGTTTTAGGATTCGGACTCAAGGCCTTTCTTACCACCAAGGTTCCTGGCCGACTCATCATCCGCAAAAGGGTACCGGCGGACGAGGTACACCCTCCCACCAAAACAGTTCCTCTGCAAGCAACACCGCCGGTCCCGGACCCGAATGTTCCTCTTACCCCCATCGATAACACACCTGAGACGGGCGGCGGACACGAAGCCTTGGCTACCGTCTGGCCTGAGGATATCCATACGGACCTCGTCTCGAACGGCATCAAAGTCAGAGATTTTGCTTATCCTCCCACTCGTGTCGGACATACGACTCCCGTCCACCCGCGGCCCATGACCGTTTGTACGCCCTTCCGCCCTTTCCCCTATAATCAAGTTTCGCTTATTCTTCTGCAGCTGAAGAGAACAAGAAACTGGGTGAAAAGAAGGCGCAAGAAATACGTATGTCCTTGCCCTGTCTTCCTCAACGGCTACCTAACCCATATATTAGCGTCTATTCCCCTCAAAGCCCCCATGCCGTCGGTTTCCTATTCATGGGAACTTCCCCACCCTTGTCTCCGCCCCGTCGCCCACCCCAAACTCGACAAGAACCTCGAAGTGCCGACGCCAGAGAAACCATTTCTCCCACTATATCAGACCCACCGCATCCCCACCTTCTTCAATCAAGCAATGAGCCTTGCCCTCGTCTACTACCGCCTCTCCGAGAGCCCGCGCACCGTCCCCATTCGCGGGCTTATCACTCGCCGCCTTCTCACCCTTTCGCCGGAGATGATTGACCTCTCGCAGTATCACGAGATGGACCTGGAAGAGCTCCGCCGCTACGACCGCTCCATCGTATGGCAGCTCCAGCACGGCATCGAGCCCTACCCGTGGTACACCGACGTCGACCCCGCGTGGGTGCCCAACGCCAAACAGCGACAGGTCTTCATCGCCCAGGGTCCCAGCTTCGCAGCGTACGACCTCGAAAACCAGCACCGGCTCTTCATGCATGCGCGCAAGATGCGACTGGAGGACGACCTGTGGGAGGACCGGCGCTTGGAGGAGATCGCGCGCGAGAACGAGCGCGCGGGCGTCGTGTGCGACGACCTCGAGCGCGGGTACTCGTTCGAGCAGTACTTCCGCGTGTGGATGCGGCGCTGGGAGAGCGACCAGGCGTCCGACCGATACCCCGCGCTCAAGTGGCGGCTCCCCATGGTGCTGCAGGACGACTGGGCAAAGCGGAAGCTCGCGGGCGAATGCGACGGCGAGCATGACGCGGATGTGGAGATGGTGCCCCCCGCGCTGGATCCGTATGTGGGCGTCGCGAGACCGTTCCCGTATGGGGGGTGGGAGGACGACATGATGGAGCTCCCCGTCGTTGCGTGCTGGGGCCCGAACGCGGTGTGGGATCGGTATAGGCTGTATGGCGGGGTGCCGACGGGCAAGACGCTCGGGGAGTACGTCGCGGCGCTCTCCAACTGCGCCGACGACGGGTCGCCTTGGCCGCCGCCGCCCTCGGAGGCGTTCAAGCGGAAGCTTGAGGAGATGAGCGGGGATGATGATGAGGATTCGGCGGACAATGACTCGGAGGAAGAAGATGGAGAGGACGAGGAAGTGGAGGTGGAGGTGGAGGTGGAGGAAGGGCCGAGTCGCAAGCGCGCCAGGACGGAGTGAGCATGGATAGCATTTCGCTTTTCCCATGTCGTTTCTCGAGTGCACTGTACTTGTAGATTAGAGCTTTGGTAGAACTTAAGTCGCCTGCTGCTCAATGTATTGAATTGATGTTAGTTGTTTCTCCTCTGGAGTTTGAATTTTCTCAGAAACCATCGTTTTTATTGTAGATTGACTTGCCACAAACTCAGCCCGTCGTCTCTAAAAAAATTGGTCGTCTTAGGATTTATTTCGCCGGCCCAGTAAATGGTTCGGAGCTCAGAATGTTTAGTCTACTTATATAGATGCCTATGAGAAATGTACAAATGCATAATTCTCTCCCATATTTACACCCCAAGAGAAGGGAAATCACTTCAGAAGTGGCTACCGACAGAAATTAGCTACGTCCAACAAAAAAAAAGAGTGATAGAGGCGACGAACCCCACGTAACTTGCAAACGTTATTAATATCCAAGCGAATAAACGCGTTCAGCTCTCTAAAACAAAAATTAATCAAACCAGCAACCAGCGATGAAGGCTTCACGCACGCAACGACTTTGTCTGCGGTGATGCTGTCCCCGTTGTCGAACAGTGGTCTCATGTACGCGTGGCGAATCAGGGGCGGGGCCAGGGGGTGGGGAATGAACAGAAAATTGTCGCCGTCCGAGCTGAAGTACAGAAGCAATGGTGGCGGCGTGTTGGGCGGCATGAGCCCCTTGAGTTTTGCTAACGCGGTCTGCATACTCGGGGTGAGCACTGACACGGGCCGGACCTCGAACCGCTCGAATTGCAGCATGACCATGGGCTTTGAGCGGGCATCATTCGTGTCTGCTCTCGACGTTACGTTGGGCGGTACGGGCTTGATGGTAATGCGGGCGCAGAGGCACAAGCGCGTGGCGTTGGATAGGTCGACGTCGAGACCAAGCGCGATGACGGCGTACATGTCGATGAGGATCATGAGCCAGGGGACGTGCGTGAGATGCTCTGCGAATTTTTGCGCGCGGTATTCCTTGGGCACATCGCGCTCGACGTCGCCTGCGCCGAGTCGACAAGAGTACTTGTGATGTTGCCTGTGGCGTCGATATTATATAGCCAATCAAACGGAACATGAAAATTGTATCACCAGTGGATTCTTTGACACTATGGCCCTCGTCAGGAAACATACTTTGCTTTCGCAGAATGCTACGCACCTCCTTGGAGCAATATCGTGTTAATTTGCACTACGCGCCGCATTCAGCGCCATCGCGACACCCATATCACCAGCACACACTCACTTTACCGCACAAGCGCAACACAGTGGCGTCTGGAGTCGTGGAAGAACAGTTCGAGCAGACATAGGATTTCTGGCTGACTTTTGCAATGCGCAAATATTCGTCAATCGCTTGTTGGGCAGTCGGAAGGGTTTCGTACGGCATGGCTGTGGTATCGGCGCTTCAGTGACCTGCTTATTATAAGGTGCTAAAACAAAGGGATCAAAGGGGGTCGAAGCGTTGTTGATGAACAATTGTTTGCCCTTGTTCTGCCTATTGTTCGACTATTTAGGACTGATCAACAGCGCTTGGACCGCAACGGTTGCAAGTGCATCGACGCCGGCGGTGGTATAGTAGTATAGTCAAAATCCTTCGAAAGAACAAAAGAGTCCGTTCGAGTCTTTACGTTCCCCGTCATTCGGCGCTTCCACGCAAGAACGACTCTGCGAGATCCAGTCGACCGTCGAAGATGAACGACGCGACAAAAGGAAATGCATCACGGTAATCCTGGAGCCTTGACTGGTGGTGACGCCAGCTTGAGTCCTCGACGATACACAGCTCCGACAGGTCACAGCCTGACCGCGCTACGAATGTTGCCAGGGAAGCAACAGGATTATCTCTTGGAAGGAGGATCTCGGCGATGTCAAGTCTTTTCAGAGCGGGTAGCGTCAATGTGTCCAACAAGCTCGATGGGGCGCCTTGCCAAGAGGAAAAGGTCTCGAAGATGAAGGTTTCAAGACGAGGAAGGGTTACGTGCCTAATGAGATTGGATCAACTCTCCCGGAGTAATGAAGAGTGTGAGAGTCGTACCTGGACTCGTCAGCCTGCCTTATCCAGTAGTCAACGTTTAGACGACAGACAACAATGTTGACAAGGAGAGACAAGATATCCATGCAATCTCCCGGCATAATCCAGCCCACATCCAGCACAGTCAGTTGGGACCACGGGAAGATGGAGCGAAAAGGAGCGCTGCAGACTTGGAGGTCGAGCTTTCGTAAAAGAGGCGCCTTAACGAAAGTTGGAGTGAGGGCCAAGGTCGTGAGCTTAAGGTCCCCAAGCCTAAGGGTACGGAGGAGAGGTAGCGGAAGTTCGACGGCGGGAAGGCGATCCAGCGGCGCTATAATACTTAGCTCTATATTTTCCAAACGCGCAGAGTGCTGTGCAATTATCTGAACAATTTCGGTAAGGCCAGGCTCGTGGTTCACGCCTCCCAAACGCGGGTGATCCTATACGCTCCCCTAGTTTGATCGCAAGGGGAAAAGAGCCAGAGCGATCGAGTGAAATTTCCAGCAGATGGCGGGATCTCTGCGGGTAAAATTTGCTTTGGTACGAAGATATCGAGAACGCCCTCCAAAGTGCGGGGGTGTTCAAAGCGATTTCTCTCCATTTCCGACAGATTTGGGCAAGGAGGCTGGGAGATAAACGACCAAATATTGGAGGAGGCGTCGGGTAGGCCGGGAGGATGCAAAGGAAAATCTCCGCCATGATATCGTAGGGCAGAGTCAAGGCCGGGCACGAATGAGTGTCCCTCGGCAAGTCCTCTGAGTCCTCGGTAAAGGATTTGGTGAAATCCGGGTCGGCGACGAAGCTCGTTGCAATGGGTTCGAATTCTTCGTTGACAATCTCAGTCATATAGCTGCCGGCGGTCTCTTGTTAGCCTCTGACTCTCCGATAGGTCGAATGTACCACATACCATCTTCGTAGTTGCGGTTGTACTAGGATGAGGCTGTGTTGAGGCTGCGGCTGAAAGTGATTGATCCGGACGGCGGAGTGACACTGATGTGAAGCAAACAGAGACAAAGAACGCGTCGCGTCGAAGTATCTAGATTTTACGCTGTCAAATCGAAAATTGTGGGTGCCTCTGATCCAGGGCGGCAAACTTGGCCAGCCAGCTTTCCAGAGGGCTTTGAAGGCACAAACACAGAAATTAGTTATAACACTTGTCCTGTTATTAACGGGACAACTTTGGAAGCACAAGCCAGATCTAGACGTTAATCCAACCAGAACACAGCGGTGAGCACAAGCAAGGATTCAAGGATTCAACCATTGGAGAACATTAATACGACTTGTCACTTCCCCCCTCTTCGTTGTCCTCCTCGTTGGCGGAAGAGGTGCCCCTGTTTGAGTCCGCGTCGTCCGTGTCAGAATTCAATCCTGATCCATTATTCACATCCCGACCACCATTCAACGACTCTGTATTCTACTCATCCAGGTGTACCAGGAAAGGGTCAACAACGTTGAGTTCGCTATCAAAAACGAGGGAACCCGCGGTGGGAAAGGCAAGGCGGGTAGAGATCAGGGGATATATTGGACTCCGTGATGTATAGCTCCAGTTTTTGGACGTTGCATCTAGAACGTGAAATCAAGGATTTGAGACTGTCAACGACAGAGTCTCCCTGAAGGAGCCATTCAGGAACTTGAAGTTGCTGGATTGCTGGAAGAGTGAAGATGTCGAGAAAGCTCCACGACAGGTCGAAATCAAACCAGATCTGGAGAATCAAGGTTTTAAGGCAAGGAGCTGTTACACGCCGGGAGCTAAAGAGCATAGTTAGTTTTCAAACATGCTGAGCAGTAATTGCAGTCACATTTCGGGTACATTAGTGTGTTCCACGTTAATGTCGAAGTTGCAGTATAAAAGGTTGCATGCATGGGTCAAGATATCCACACATTGGTGTGGAAATATCGAGTGTCCGGTGAACGCCGTCAGTTGGGACCAAGGGTAGAGGGAAATAGAGTGCGCGCGCCAAAATAAAATGGCAACGGTTCGCAGCAAAGGTGCGGTAGGAAGGGGGCGTAGCGGAGGGTGCTGTATGAACGGCACCGATGACGGAGTCGGGACCATCCGCCGAACCAAAAGTGGTCAGCGTGCGGAGGAATGGTAGAGGAGCGTCAATAGGGAAAGGATCAATCGGCGAATAAAGCCGCACATGTTCCCATCGGACGCTATGGGCTACAATTGCTTGGATAAATGGCTTTGACACCGGCTTCATATCATCGCCCAGGGCCATGTTAATGGAGAGCAGGCAAAACCCCGAACGTTGTAGCCAAAGTTCGAGGAGGCGAAGTTTTTGGTCAAGTCTCTTCCCGTTTCGCACAGACAAAGTAATTGCCCGCCAGAGCGCGGGAGTACTGAACGCTATCTCCCTCCATCTTCGACAGATTTTGACCCAATAAGTTCGGAGAGGAGCGGCCGATGATTGGAGGGGGCTCGGGGTAGACTGGGAGAAATTGGAGGAAGATCTCCGATACGATTTCGTTTGGCAGAGTCAGGACGGGGTATGTGTATGCGTCGAGCCGGTCCTGCAACAAGTCGTTCTCGTCCGTCAAGCAAGAGATTGAACACTCCAATTCCAATATTGTAGCCTTGATGACCGCAATACGGGCGCGATCGGCTGCGAGGGAAACCCTCTCACTTTGAGTGGGGCGGTCTGTGGGTAGATTCTACGCGAGTGTTGACCGCACGAGAAAACCTCGGTGTGGCAGTGCCTCTTTTAAAACTCCGACTTCGGCATGGCGGCAAGGGCCTGTCGAAATTCTTTGAATAAATATTTCTTGTCACAAAATTGAACACAAGGATGACTCTATGACTTCCGTACATGCTCTTCGTTGCTCTTGAACATCCTAGCTGTTCCAGTCATCTTCTTCATACTGTACGAGTAGGTGTCGCGACTGGAAATTATAATACCAGTGTTCTCATGGACTGCCGCCTCCTTCGGAGCACTATCGTTGATACTGACTTCGAAGTACGATGAGCCGTGGTTGAAAACAAGTTGAAAGTGAATAAATGAATTTGATTTTTTTTCCCGACGCGTCTCGTGCTCTGTAAGTACCTGAATGCAGAATGAATCCTGCTCGAAACCATTCTCCCTCTGGCTCCGTTCCGCTCATGTTTTCCTTCCCTCTCTGATTTTTTATCGATATATCTTGGTCGACGCTCCTGACGTCACCTGGTGATGACGGCACACGACACACGACTTTCCTCCTTTACCATCATGTTCTCTGCGTTCAGAGCGCACAGCGCCTTTCTTGGCCATGGCCACAGGCCAACTGGCCAAGGCCTTAATTCACCCAATTCGCTATCTCGCGCAGTCGAAATATCAAGCTTCTTCAGAAATACTGCACACTTCCGATATTCGACGCGCTCAGAAGCAGCCAACAATACAGACGTCAGCCATTCAGAATTTCTGGCGGGCGCGGATTCATCCAGTAGCTGGAAGGAATCCCGTGGCAACTCTCTTGACGGTGGAACTGGCGCCACCGTCGACGAACTCGACAACCTCACGGCAGGGAAAGGCGTGTTAGTTTATGACTTGAACGCGTATCTGCGCTGATAACAAAGCAGGAAAACTCTCTCCCACCGCATCACATTTATTCAAGCTAATTCTGCCTTTGGGGATGTTGAAGTTTGATCAAGACAAGCAAACCGTCTCAAAGGGCAAGGCCCAGAAACGTACCCACCCACAGTTATTTTACTACATCCATCCCAACCGCTCTCGCACGTTAGCCGGCTTATTCTGGGGTCTCTCGCTCCTGCGGCTCCCAAAATATCCTTTCGTAGTGTGTCGGCCTCTGGCCAACAATTCCAGTGGTCAGATTCCACGGACGTGGGCGACTTTATCCGCGACGCCGCGCGCTCTGCAAAATTTTCAATCTGCATCGGGTATGACCCCGTCGCGAGCACGAAGACCGCCGATGCTTCAGAGATAATGTTTGACGTCGAGGTCCCGACCGTAGCGGACCGGACGCGGTTCTTGCGCCGGCGGCTGGAATATATCGGGGGACAGCTCAAGGGGATGGAGGACCTCAAGAAGGAGTGTGATCACGAGGCGCGGCGCGGGGCTCGCAGGATGGCGACCGGCGGGTTTGGTATCCTTGCGATATATTGGGCCACCGTCGCGCGACTGACCTTCTGGGACTATGGGGTGGTAGGTCTATTTCTTTTTTGAACGTGCAAGAAATCTATTAGCCTTGCGTGTAGGGATGTCATGGAACCCATCACCTATCTATCAGGACTTTCGACGGTCATGGCGGGATATCTATGGTGCCCCATTCTCGTCGGCTTGGGCGGGATCGCGGAACTAACCCGATAAATATAGGTTTTTATATCAAGGTCGGGACGTATCCTATTCCTCCGTCCTCGACCGCTCCATTTCCGCACGGCGCGAAACGCTGTACAAGAACCGCGGCTTTGACATTGAGCGCTGGATGGATCTCGTCACCGAGGCCAAGGGGCTGCGCAGCGAAATTCGACGGATTTCAGAGGATTACGAGCCTCGTGATGGGTCGTCGGAGGAGGAAGAGAAGGAGGAACGAAAAGAGGAAGAACGGGAGGAGGAGGTGTCCGACCGGAACGAGGAGGATTCGAAGCGGTTAGCTTGTCATTAGAACGGCGTTTCCACTTATATGATTTTCGAGGAGCTCAACTTGCTCCCAAATTTTGCCTCAACCTTGGCGCGCAAGTTTGAGGCACAGGTTGGAGCCTTATTTTGTGAAAGACCTGAGCGAGAAGTTTTGCATCAACTCTTGCGTGGGACATCCAGACTGGAGGTTGAACGTATTCGTGGTATCGTGACTTGATATCACCGCCTTCACCGCGGTCCCGGACAACAAGCTGCTCGTATCCGTGATGCATCGAGAGAGGACCAGAAGTTGACGTTGAGCTCCACCAATTTGGGCTCCACTTGAGACTCGAAGGGCCCAGTTTTGATATTTATAACTTAAAATACCCATCGCCGTTCCTATGGTCTGGGAAGGGAGTACAGAGTCGAGTGATAAGCTCAAGAGAGATACGTAGCATGCATGCAACAACTCGGAGACCGCGGTTAATGCGAGCCCTCGGCATCCAGGTCACCACCCGACGGCTGTCCATCCTCTTTGCCGATATCATAAAGGGTCATCTGTGTTCAATCCACTATTGAAGATGGAGCTAACTGTTGGCAACGATTCAAGAGATCCGCACGGTTGAGCAGGGAGGTATGTAGAGTTTTTGTAGGCCGCACCTAGATCGTGAAATGAAGGATTTGAGGAGACCTACGGGGTCTTCTTGAAGGACACCTTCTGTCGCTTGAACTTTCTGCAGCGCCGGAAGAGTGAGGACGTCGAGAAATTTCCAGGACATGATGTCGGGCATGAGGCCGCCGCGTAGAATTAAAGTTGAAAGGCGTGGAAGTGTTACACCTCGCAGTCCAACTGCTTCGGACCCACCCCTTCAAGATCAATTTAGGACGATGGGATTCGACAAAAGTCCACTATTCAAAATATAATATCGAATATCCTAGATAGATCAACTAGGAGATTCCTCATCATCCAACGGCTGGTCCTCCCGAGGTACGAACCAAGGGTTGACTACATATAGTTCGCTATCAAAGATGATTGAACCAACCGTTGGGAACGCAAGGCGGTAGAGATCGGAAGATTGGGGCTCGTCGATGACGTAGAGTTCTCGGACGCTGCATTTAGACCGCGAAAACAGTGATTTAAGAGTTTCAACGGGATCTCCCTGCAGTAGATGTTCCGCAACTTGCAATTTCTGCAGCGCCGGAAGGGTGAGCATGCGCAGAATGTTCCCGTATGTGTTTGAGGGATCCCCGTTGAGTATGAAGGTTTGGAGGTAAGGGAGTGTTACCATGTTGAGGGGTGAGCTAAATGAGCACGACCAGTTAATTTCCAGACTGGACAGTTCGTCGCACATACATTTGGGGTTCCTCGCGTAGCGAATCAATATAGAACTTGCAGTAGACGAGGTTGAGTGCTTGGGTCAAGATATCCACGCAGTGGCGTGGCCATATCAAGTGTCCAGTGAACGCCGTCAATTGGGACCACGGATACAGAAAAATCGAGTGCTCGCCCCAAAACGCAACAGCGACGTTCCGCAGTAGAGGTGCTGTATGGAACGCAAAGTTGAGGGACTCGGTGTTATGTGCAGCCATAACCCCGTGCTGCCTCGCGCTCATGGACAGCGTGCGCAGGAATGGCAGGGGAGTGGTGATGGACGGGAAATGGGATGCAGCTGATTCCGAGTACAGCCGCAAGTGTTCCCAGCGGGCACTGTGGACTGCAATCGTCCGGATAAAGAGAACCGGTATCCCCTCGTCGTCGCCATGGTCATCCCCCAAATCGATGTTAATGGAGAGGAGACAAGATCCAGAACGTTGTAACCAAGTGTCTAGCAAACGAAGCTTGTGGTGAAGTCTCATCCCGTTGCGCAGCGACAGTGAGATTGCCCTCCAAAGCATGGGAGTGCTCAATGCGATCTCCCTCCAGTGGTGGCATGTTTCCCCAAGGACGTTTGGAGATTTGCGGCCGAGGATTGGAGGAGCGTTGGGGTAGATCGGGAGGAAGTGCACAAAGATCTCTGACACGACCTCGTTGGGCAAGGTCAGAACGGGGTACGCGTATCCATCGATTCGCTCCTGCAGTAGGTCTCTCTCCTCGTTCAAGGAAGCAAGCGAGCGCTCCAGTTCCATTATTTTCGCCTTGATGACCGCGATACGCGCGCGATCGGCGGCGAGTGCGTTCCTCTCAGTTTGACTAGGCTGGCTATGTGTAGATTCCGCGCTAGTTGATGATAGCATCTTAGGTGCGCGCATCTGTGAGGTTGCTGTAGGTGGTTTGTGAATCACGCACTGTTTCTCCCGTTCGTCGTTCAGCGGCATGGAAGAGCTCTAGGTTCGGAGCTCGCCAATGATGAGCGCGTTGATTACTAGTGATCCGCTGAGGCGCGGGATGCTCGCGAAGCGGATTCACCCGATCACAGCCACTCCTCCTCTCAAATGTGCAAGCAAAGTTTTTGTTCCCGCATTGGTCCGCAATTTTAGTACCAGTCGAACCGTCTCAGCGAGGGCTTTCGTTTAAAGCTACTCTCATCGAAATCGGAGCAAATTTGAACGTATTTGAAGGCATTCTTTGCTCGAGGGACTGTCAGCCACCTAGGTCCGAGTTTGTTCTTGTTATACGCATTTTCCAGCCCCCAGCTCGTCACGTGCATTTAGGGTAAGTGCTTCGCTTCGCTCGCAATCACATCATGATTTCGGACCGGAACCGCCGGTTCCACTGTCCCAACGGTGAGCAACGGTGTCCAACATCGACGTTGAAGCCTACCGCTCAACTCCAAGTTTGCTCGCCCTATTGCAGCCTCATCCGGCCGTTAAGCGATTCCTAAATGTGACAGGACTAGGAGGAAAGGGACCGCTTCGCGCCCACACTCTTTCGCCTCGAACATGTCATTCACAAGCTCTTCGTCCTCCCCTTATACCCTTATCGATGACCGGCGTTCGCAGGTCACCTCTAATGGCAGCTGCACCGACCTAGGCTTAGACACAACTCAGGAATACGATGGGACCATGAGCAGCTCGGGAACAGCTGGAGATTTTTACCGTCTCCTTCAATGGTACGTGTTTCCCCCCTGTCTAAAATAAACTCGAGCCGTTCGCCAGGAACCAAAATTGCCCGTTTATGGGGCGATCGACTCGAGTTCTGCTGGGGTTCAAATCTCAGACCTCGTACGCCATCGATGGGCGCTTCACCAACTACCGTGACCTCGACCTCAAGGTCGTCACCCGATATTGGCTACCAGCAGCTTTTCTGGCAGTGCGACGTAATTTCGGGTGGTTCACAGTGAGATTTCCCCTTCTTTTCAGGCAAAATGTATTGAAGGCTCTACTCCTTCAGCGACCTGTTTAAAGGCGAGAGGGACCATCTGGTTTGACTATTTTAATGTCTCGCGCACCGCCGTCATCTCTTCACCTTGGCCTTGTCGACTTTGAGCACTGAGATGTCGGCCGGTGCATCTTCAACATATACCGGTGGCTTCCAAGAAATCGTCACTGACACATCCAGGGATCATTGCCAGTGTCGTGATCGCTTTTATCGTTGTAATGGCCCTCGTGGGCTTCATTTTCCGATACAGTCACGTCGACAGAGGTATAACCGTAGCACCCTGACGATCTCTGCATCTCCAAAACTACGAAGGAACATTAACGACTAGTAATCATTCAGGGCCGTCCCTCGGCCTCCATGCAGCAGCATGCGCCACAGTCGGCTTATGCCCCCTCTGTATCGTCCATGCCCCCTTCCTCCGTTCCCACTCGTCGCAGTACCAAAACCGCGATCTCCTCTCCGTCTCCCTTTCGCGGATCTCAAGCGCCGTCAACAGGTCGTCAATTCGTACGAGCAGGGGCTCAGCGGGGGTTCGCAGTCGGGCCCGATTGTACGGCACGTCGACAGCGGCGTGCGTGTGCTGGACCCTACCGCTCCTGCCTCCGGCCCTACTGAGTTACCGCCCACTTACACACCGAATTGACCTACATTCATGTATGTTGTCGAGTTTACTTCCTATCCGATTTTAAATTGCGCACAAAGCTACAGAGAAACCACCCATCCAAGAGCGACGTGCAGAGCGCGGCGCGAAGTTCAAGTCGTGACGAGTCTCTCTCGATTCGGCGGCGCTGGCACTGAGACGCGTCTTTCCACGTTACTGCACAAATGCTTTAAATCGCGGCCCATTCCCTACGCACGTTGCCACATGTAGGGTTCGGACAACAGCAGAAATCGACTCTTGGGATCTGAACGGTACGACGCGTGACGCTGTCTCTGAATCCGAGTCGCATGGTTCGACCTCGGAGTTTTCAATTCAGCGATGATGAACTTTGCCAAAATGCCCGAAAGTCAACCGTTCAAATAAAGGACACTTCTAAAAGCTCCGCGCACAGGGTACTCAAATCGAACGTCGTCCACAAAGCGATGCGACGAGTCCCGTGTCTAAACTGGACTCAAGAGGGAATTGTTTCGAATACTTTCAGCCACGATGTCCTTGAAAGTTGAACCATTAATATTCATGGGGATGCACCATATCGTAAGACAAGCGTTGAATCACTCACTACCCAGCCTTCTGATAGGCTCCATGGCTCACTGTATACACAGAAATATACCATGGCGACTTGCGGTAGTGCAGCTCACATATAACATCTCTCAATTTTGTCAATCCCACCAGAATAAAGTGATGATGTTATGGATACAAACAAGTATTGAGGGGGATTAATCGGACTCTTCACTGCTCCTCTGTTCGTTGTCTTCTTCATCGGCAGAAGCTGTGCTTGTGCTCGACTCCGCGTCCTCGAAGTGCGCGTTGGAATACTCAGCCGCCTCCGGTTCCTCGTCCCCGGACACAAAGAAAGGGTTCACACTTAGTTGACCATCGACGATGGAGCCAACCATCGGTAAACCGATACGGTACGCTTCAACACGCCGCGAGCGAGTGAGATATAGTTCTTTTATGTCGCACCGAGATCGTGAAATCAATGATCGAAGAAGATGAATAGAGGTTCCTTGAAGAAGATTTTCCGCCACTTGGAATTTTTGAAGCGCAGGAAGGGTGAAAAGGTCCAGAAATGTCCAAGGTAGGTTGGGGCTGAAACTCCCTTCGAGGATGAAGGTCTCGATGTAATGGTGTGTTAGCCCCCTGCGGTCTAAATGGCATGATAAGTTTTCTAGACATGGCGAGCAGTTATTACACGTACAGTTCAGAAAAGGGCTCATAATATTGTGGGGTGACGTGAAAATTGCAGTAGACGAGGTTGAGGGCGTGGGTCAAGACTTCCACGCAGTGTTGTGGGAGGATCATTTGCGCCGTGAACATCGTCAATTGGGACCACGGGTAGAAAGAAATATAGGAGTGGCGCCAAGGCAAAATGCCGACGCTTAGCAGTAGAGGTGCAGCGTGGAGGGCGGAGATGAAAGGACCGATGCTGTGCTCTACGGGCTGCTCGGAGCACATGTAAAGCGTGCGAAGGAATGGGAAGGGAGCGGCAATGGACGGGAAGGGAAGATCAGATAATAGCAGCAGATGTTCCCAGCGTGCGCTATGGGCTGCAATCGACGCCAGGAACGGACCCATTGCTACCGGGCCTATAGTGCATCCCAGATCCATGTTGATGGATAAGAGACAAGAGCCGGAGCGCTGTAGCCAGGTTTCTAAAAGACGAAGCTTTTGGTCAAGTCTCTTCCCGTTCTCGAGGGACAACGCGATTCCCCTCCAAAGCGCGGGGGTGCTGAACGCTATGTCTCTCCATTTTCGGCATATCTGGCCAAGGACGTTCGGGGAGGAGCGACCAATGATTGGCGGGGGATCGGGGTAAATTGGGAGGAAGTGGACGAATATCTCCGATACGATCTCGTTGGGCAAGGTTAGGACGGGATATGTGTACCCATTGATTCGCTCCTGCAGGAGGCCCATCTCCTCAATCATGGAAAAGAGCGAGCGCTGCAGTTCTATTATTTTCGCCTTGATGATTGCAATATGCGCGCGATCGGCGGCGAGGGTGTTCCTCTCACTTGGTCTATGCGCAGATTTTGCGCTAGTTTGGGGTAGCATACTAGATGTGTGAGGTTGCTGCAGGTGGTTTGTGAATTTACGCACTTTTTCTCGCGTTCGTCGTTCAGTGGCATGAAAGAGCAGATGAAAGGACAAATGAAAGAACGTCAGTGGCGGTGTTCGCTTGAAGTCCGAGTTTCTCGGCATGTCGGCCGTCAGTTCACGGCTCCAACAAAATTCGCCACAACGTAGCCAGGCTTCAGACCCTCGACTCGACCTGCTGTCTTTCGAAAGAGAACAAAATCCGGCGCGACGCGACGCGTTCTGTGTATGTGTTACACGCGGATCAATTTCCGAGTCCGTTATGTTCCGCTGCTTCTCTCGACCTCAACTGGAATCCGATGCTACCGCTTGCTACTTGCTCGTTTCTTGGCTTCTGGCTTCATAAATCCACTCATAGCGGCGCTATCCGGAGTCTGATTCGGGATTCCGTCAGGAAGACCAGCAACCAGATCGAAGCAAAACGATGTATCGTCTCCATTGCGCGGCACTGATACGCGTTTTCTTATTGCACGAGCACAAATGCTTGCCTATTTCCTACGTATGTTGCCACGTCTAGGCTTGGCTACCAGCGGGATCTGGATGGGCATAATCTTAAATCGCTTGTGCTGTCTCTCAATCCGACGGTCTGAGTCGTCGAATTTGAAGCTTCCTTCCAGCCGGGGAACCGACGGAACTTGTCGACTCCGAGAGAGCCACTAGTGACTATTTGCGGAGTTTACTCAGATCTCGGGTGTTGCCAAGTTGCCAACCCTCTTTGTGTCCACAAATTCCCAAGGTACTGCTGTGGTTCAGAACGGCGCAGACGCCGTGGTTGCACTTGCGAGCTTGGGACCTTGGCCCCTAGTATTCCGGATCCTCAACATGGTATGTTCATTTTATTGCCTTTAAAGTCCTCACCGTTCAACGAAATAGCTCGCCGGCCTCTGATGATACTTGGAAATACTATGAATTTAACACTCAACCCTCTCTTTTTGCACTCTTCACGCGAGTCCTTTTCTTCTGCGTTATGTTTCATCCCACGCTTTGACTTTCAATGAGAAGATCTGCGTCCGCCCGATGGACGGATGAATTATTCCCGGCAAACCTTATGGCGTTCCCTCTGTTCTCCAATTAATTTGTACTCTGTTTTAGCGCTCCTTTGACCTCGGAGAAGTTGCGGAGGCACGGGAAAGAAGCTTTAGGATGAAACACGTTGATAAGATAAGATTGTGTACCTGAAACTGGAATCATGCGCGATCAGTTACGGTATCAGTGTTTGTCGCCCAGCGCTGCTCGCTGTCGTCTGCGACTTCCTTGCTGTCCCCGGCGGCCTCAAGCCATGCTACGCACCCTCCTCACCCCGCTGCGCCTCAGGTTCGACTCCTCACCGCGGTCGGCCGTGACCGCCAGCCATGTCACCACGCCGTCCATCCCGGACGAAGAGGAGCTCGACCCCGAGGATTTTGCCCGCGATGTCCTCATTGAGCTCATGCGGCTTGCTGTCGACAAGCTCAAGCTCGCACCGACGACCCACGACCGCATGGAGGTGTGTGCTGGCGTCCTTGTTTTGGACTGAGCTCAAAATACTGTGACAGGTGCTGGTCGAGATACAGCGCATCATGATGCAGGACGCGCCTGGGGCGACGAAGGATGTTTTTCGGGAGATGGATGGATTTGTGGGGCTTATGGGCGCCCTGTCGACGGCGCACGAGCGAGGGATCGGAGGGGAAGACCACTCTGTGTCGGAGACGATCGAATGCAGCCGGCTTGCATTCATGATCACCTCCGACGCCATTACCGACCATCCCGAGAATGCTGCATACTTCAAGGTGCGCCCCGTTATATTTCTTCCTACTGGAATACAAAAAATCTAACACACAAGACCAGAAACGCGTCGGGTACGACTCCCTCGCCATCGCTATCCAGACCCTCGTCGCAGACCCCAATACCGTCGATTATGCCATGGGTCTCCTGCTCTCCTTCGCCTTCCGCAACTTTTCCCTCTCCGGCGCCTTCAAATCCCTCCGCTCTGCCGCCTCCGCCGACGTCGAGACCACCGTCCGCGAGATCGTCTCCCGCCTCGGCACAATCAAGCGTCCCGGCGCCATGGCCCTATTATGCCGCCTCGCCGACCAACACCTCATCGGCAACGACGCTTCAATGCGCTACGCCGTCCTCAAGCTCTACGAGCTCCTTTCCGCCACTACGCACCGGAACCACGTCGTCTTCAGCTCCTTTGCGCTCGCCGAGGGCCTCCTGCGGCGTTTCATTGCCACCGCGCCCGACGCCCTCGAACGGAACGTCCTGCAGAAGCTCTTACGCCGGCTGCTTGACATGGGAGCGACCCCCGCGGTCGCGCGGTTACTGTTCCAGGCGGTCGTCAGGGCGGATCAAACGCTCGACGCCGAACTGCTCGAGGTCATCCGCTACGCGATGAAGTCGCGCTGGCTCGAGCACTTTTCGATGGAGAGCCCCGCGTCGATGTCCCTCACCGAGGAGGGCGTCAAGGGTCTGGTGCGTCCCCGCCGACAGTTTATTTTTACTCGCTGACTTATGCGCTACGCGCGTAGCCCGTACCCGGGTTTACGTTTATGGTAATTTTCCGATTTGGTGTTTTTGGTTTGGGGTAGTACTCTGACCCATATGCATTAGATCTGGGTATGGATCAAGGAGCTGCCGGCGACGACTCACCCGATCTTTTGTGCACGTCTGGCGTCGCGGGCGCTTGTCACGCTGAGTCTGCGGGGTGATGGGAAGCTCGAGCTGAGCACGACCTCCAACCGCGATGTCGGCGTGTTCCGCAAGAGCAGCATTCACAAGATGCGGTGGACGCATATTACGCTCGTGCACTATCCGACGCGCTCGGCCAACCCCACTATCCGTAAGTATAGCTTGAACGGAATTTTCGTCTTGTTTTGGTTGGTTCGATTTTTCTAACTTTGGGCGGTGCATTAGGGCTGTACATTGATGGTGTGCTCAACGACGGGCTGAACTGGAATTATCCAAAGTCCGAGTCAACAGCACAGGCGGTCACGTATATCCTGGGCGACGACACCAAGAAGACGCGGATGAGCTGGTGCGTCGCGTCCGCGCACCTCATGGCCTTTCCTTTCGGTGCGTCCTCTTCATGTCTTTCTCCTTTTCAATGCACAAAACATTGATTGCGTGAATTTCAACCAGGCGACGACCTCCCCCGCTTCATCCACCATCTCGGCCCGCGCTACTCCGGCAACTTCCAGGACCCACTACTCGTCAAATTCCTTACCTACGAAGCCTCCACCTCGCTCAACATGTACCTCTCCACCGTCGTCTCCAAGACCGCCGCCACCTCGCCGTCACCTGCCCTTGCCGCGGCCCCCGCGCTGATGAAAGTCGTCCGCGACGGTCTCGGCATCGCCGAAAACTCCATCATCTTCTCTGTCTCGCCGCTCAACTGCCTGCCAAACGAGCCCGAGGCAGCCATCGTGCCGGCGAACGGCAACGGCGCCAACGCGAACGGGACGGTGAACGGCGTGGGCGGCGCTGCGAAGAAGACGCGCGCCTTTGTGACCAAGGGCGACGTCTTCATTGTCAAGGCGGCGTGTTTGGATACCTCGTTGTGGAAGATTGGCGGCGCGGCGGTGCCGTTGAGGCTGTTGCAGGTTGCGAATGTGAGTTTTTGAGACGTTGGCGTGATGGTGATGTTGAATTGCGATTTTTTTTATAGACCCCGCACGAGGTGTCACGCGCGCTCGGGGTGCTGGTGGACGGGCTGCGGAATAGTTGGCAGAATTCGGAGGATATGGAGCGGTTGCGCGGGTATGAGATCCTCGCGAATGTGCTGCGGCCCAAGGCGCAGATGGTCAACATGACGGGGTTCGAGACGATCTTTGAGTTCCTTGGGTTCAACTTCCGGTCACCCGAGTAAGTTCGATTTTCTCTCTTTGTCTCCTCGACCTAACCTCAACCTCAACAGACACTCGACGGTGGTCAACGCTGTTGCGTACCGCGCGATCGCGCTGGACTTTGAGCTGTGGGCCCGCACGCGACAGGAGGTTCAGCGCGTGCACCTCGAGCACTTCACGACGCTCCTCCTCGCGAGCCGATATAAGAAGTTCAACGCCAAGCAGCGCTTCGCCAAGTTCGGTGTCGTACGCAAGCTGCTCTTTGCGCTGCAAACCAATTGGTATCAGGCCGAGGTCGTCCCCTTCGTCGTCGAGGCGCTCAAGTCCGCCGCGCAGTCGAGCTTCTCCAAGGAAGAGGCGATCAAGCCGATCGTGTCCTACTTGGCGGCGAACCTGCACGGCGGGATGCTTGATGACACAGAGAACGCCAGCTCGCCTCAGAGTATGCTTTCGCGGATCGACTACGAGGGCCCGCGGGACAAGGCGGAGCAGGTGCTCGAGATGCTCATCTCGCTCCTCGCCGTGCCGACGCTGTACAACAAGTTCACCGCTGTCCTCCCGCTTACGCGCATCTGCATCCTCTTGCTCGGCGACCGTCCCAGCCCCGTAATAGCGAACCAGATCCTGGTGCTGATTGCGATCAGCATTCAGATGTCGCCTGCGTTTACGCGCAAGTTTGAGCTGATTAGTGGGTGGAGCGTGTTGAAGACGGTGTTGCCTTCGTGTTGGGACCCGAGCGTGAATGAGGCGGCGCTGGACGTGCTGCTGGGCCGCCTCGGCGAGGGCAGCAAGAGTCCGGCGTTGAACGGCAGCGGCGCGGGCGGCATCACCATCGCATGTCCGAATATCGTGCCCACAATTTTCTGTGCGCTGCAAGCCGGGTTGGCGTCCATCGCGCGCAACTGCGACATCATTGACGGTGCGTTTCAACTTGGGTTCAACTTGTATTTGGTGTTGTTTTGCTTTGCTGACAGTTTGAATTCAGATGCGCCGAATTCGTCGTGGGCGGTCGAGTCGACGATGGAGGTGCTGATAGAGGAGCTGATGGACCTGCACGCGTCAAGTAATGGATTCCGCGAGGTGTTCAAGAGCCAGCAGACGACCCAGCTTTTCGTGAACAGCTACAAGACATTCGTTCTGAGGGTCAGCGCCGCAGAGCAAGTCAACCAGCGCGCGATTCGGATTTTGGAGAAGCTCACCCATTTTGGGCTTGGGCTCGCGCTCGACAATAACGTTGCTGGGGCGCAGAAGCGGGAGGTATGGCTTATGGGACCGTCCGTTGGGTTCGGCTCACGGTTTCTTTTAGATTTTGGATATATTGCAGGAGGCGGAGGCGGTGCTCGCACCTTCCGCTGAGAAGACCACGATCGACCCGCAACTTGTCGTTGACTCCCGTACCATCCGGCAACGCATCGCCTCTGCGAGATTCAGCATCCAAGTTGGGGAGCGGACGGTGGTCAAAACCATGACGCGGATGAATGAGTGGCGGTTAACTATCCAGTCGTCAGAGCGCAAGCGGCTACGGAAGAATATCCTAGATCTGTAAGTCCTTCGATCCATCTTGGCACTGACCTAACCCACGCTCTTTATTCCACAGTCGAGAAAATAGACGACAGGTGTCGCGCTTGACTGAATGGTCTCATCTATTGACGTCGGAGCGGGGATTGTGGCCCAACCCTGAGGTTCGTACATGGCGGTTAGATGAGACGGAGGGCCCGTACCGTGTCAGGTAAGCACTTACTTAGCTGCTGAAAACGGAATGCGTCATAAATCAACGACGCAACTAGAAAAAAACTAGAGCCCATGAACGATAAATCCCTTGCCATCCGGGTCGACACCGGCGACCAGAGCATTCGAAATGTAGAGGCGCCTGAGGCAGATTCACAATCTATCATGCAGGTTGAGGTCGGTCCCTCCGTTTCTGTCCTTGAAATCCTGCTGATAAAATATTCAAGGTTCCACCATGGGCTGAATCCTACGAGATATCGGCAACGGATATGGACGGCAAGTCCACAGCTTGACTCCTGAACCACGCACTGATACTGGTTGCACAGATCGGCAGCTTGCAGAGGAGATTACCGATGATAAACACCGTCGCGTGCGCCACGAGTTGGAGCCTGGGGACGTCATTGAGGCGGTTACCACCGTTGCGCGGATAGCTGGTGTCGATTCGTCTCGTGAGTTCCAATACAATAATAAGGGACCTTCCCTTGACAGATCTCGCAGCTGGTCTGATCATCATCGGCCGAACTCATCTCTACATGTTGGACGGCCTCGTTGAGAACGATGACGGCGAAATCATTGACGCTCACGAGGCTCCGCGGCGGTTGTTCTTCGTTCCAGGCAGCATCGTTGAGCTGGACGGTCCCCAAAAGGCGCAGCGCTGGTTCGTTTTATTTTATGGACGAAATGTTCATTCGTTTCAATGACATTCTACAGGTCGCACGATCAGGTCTCGACCTTCAGCGACAAGACTTTCCTGTTCCGCGATGTTGCGTAAGTTGACCTGTTTGTCATTTGGCCTGATCTGACCGTCAATTATAGGCTCGAAATTTATTTCAAGGACAGTCGATCTTTGCTGGTCGTATTCCTTGACAAGGAACGTCGTCGGGATATCGATCAACGACTTTTCCGTATCATTGGTCGACACAACCCTCCTGATGCGATATCTGCAACTCCGGGTCGCATGCGAACTCCAAGATACGGGACTCGTAAAGTCTTCCAACAAAAATCTGATGAACTCGCCACCGCGCAACAGAGATGGCAAACGCGAGAAATCAGTAACGTAAGTTTGTATCTCGCTGTTTGTATTGGAACACTGACAGAGTGCTCCTCTAGTTCACGTATCTCAGTATCCTCAACCAAATATCCGGACGAACTCCCAGTGATGCTACCCAGTATCCGATCTTCCGTACGCGCTTGTCTTTATATCGCTGATTTTTGCGCTCAATCTCCTGTAGCATGGGTTCTTAAGGACTACAGTTCGACAACCTTGGATTTGAGCAATCCAGATTCTTATCGAGAGTGAGTTCGATTGAATCTGCTGTAAGATTCCGCATGCTTATGTCGGTTTAGCTTGACGAAACCTATGGGTGCATTGACGGAGACTCGCCGCGAGGCTGCTGAGATGCGATACTCGAATCTGGAGAGCGTCGGCGAGAACCCCTTCCACTACGGGACTCATTTCAGCTCCTCCATGATCGTTTGCCATTTTCTGATTCGGATGTCGCCCTTTACGAACATGTTTAAAACACTGCAGGGCGGCGATTGGGACTTACCTGATCGTCTCTTTAGGTATGAATCGCTGAGAGAATTCAGACTTGAACTGACAAATTACTAGTGACATCCCGCGTGCTTACGAATCTGCCGCCGCGGATGTTCGTGGAGACGTGCGAGAGCTTATTCCCGAGTTCTTCACCTGCCCCGAGTATGCGAGTTTTGATCTTTCCTCCGTTGATATCTAACAGTGTGCCAGGTTCCTCGAAAATTCGTCAAATCTAGATTTCGGCGTCCAACAAAATTCCGGTGAACGAATTCACCATGTAAAACTGCCACCGTGGGCCAAAAAAGATCCGTTATTGTTTATCGTCTTGAATCGAAAGGTATCTACATCATTCGTATCTCGCTTTGAATCGCATTCATATTACTACCCAGGCGCTGGAAAGTGCTTACGTTAGCGAGAACTTACCAGCGTGGATCGATCTCATTTGGGGTTGCAAGCAGAGGGACCCCGCGTCGTTGAATGCCTTCCATCCGTTATCTTATGAAGGCTCTATCGGTTCGGGTCTCCCTTTCTTTTATTGTGCACCCGTTAATCCTTGCTAATTAGACTTGGATACAATCACCGATGAGCTCGAGAGAGAAGCGACGGTTGGAATCATTCACAACTGTTCGCCAATAATTTACCGTCTTTTACTTCCACTGACGGGATGTCTTTAGTCGGCCAAACTCCTCGAAAGCTCTTCACAACCCCCCATCCTCCACAATACGATTCAGGCGTCCAAACTCTTCCGATTGGTACCCCCAACGGTATAGAGGAGGATCCACATCTACTGGTCCAGGCCGGTCGATCCTTCAACGGTAGCGTCTATTATCCTTTCCTGCTGATCCTTCTCGCTCATCTCCTCTAAGATTTGGGTCCTAATACTCCCGTTCGCGAGCTCGTGATGGACTTGATCGGCGAGAGGATGATTCCCTGTCCTGAGGGTGTCCTCGTCGTCCCGTATCGTCCGCATGAACGTCTTGAATGGGGAACGACGCGTGCTGCTGCGGGGCAACTCCGCTACGTGGTGGATCAAAAGGTTGGTCGCTCCCATCCCGTCCCAGCAGTCGTTGATTTCCGCTCTAGGTTGTTCAAGTGATCGAGGAGGCTTTCTGCGTGTGCGCGGCATTCGCAGACTCGGGCAATCTGGTCACTGGATGCAGCGACTACACCGTTCGATTATGGAGGATTACTCGGGGATCGGGGAGCTCTCACACCGTTCAGCTAGGACTCTCACATATCATGCGGATTCATACGGACGACGTTATATCGGTGACTGCCTCCCGACCATGGTCTGTTGTCCTCAGCGGCTCGAAAGATGGCAGTGCGGCGCTCTGGGATTTGAACCGCGGCATATACATTAGATCGATCTGGCATGGTGACGCCGGTGAACTTTCTGCAGTTCATCTGGTTGCGGTCAACGAGAGCACAGTGAGTAGTTATACAATTTGTTTTGTTTCGTACTCATCCACGTTCAAGGGTTATATCGCAACCTGTTCCCGCGCTAAACTATGTCTGCACACCATCAACGGGCGACCCATGGCTGTGTTAGACCTCTCTGTCCCTTCATTAACGGAGGGCATTCCTCCCTTAATGACGTCGTTGGCATTCCATGAGCGAGAGTTTTCTCATCTTGGTGTCATCGCCACCGGCGGCTCGGACGGGTCAATAACGCTGCGAACGTGGACCACAGACGGCACACCTGAAGGCGAAACAGCTGTGTGGGAATTCCTCACCATACGAACGATGAAGGTTCGCTCGGTGGGGCAAGGCCTCGACCGTCCACCGGCGGTCAGTGCACTAAAATTCTGCGGGTATGTGTCTTCCTAGCGCTTTGCGAACTATCTCTCAACATTGCTGCAGAGAGGATCTTTACCACGGGGAAGAAACCGGCAAGTCCTTTTTATGGACACTTCCTGAATGAATTTTTTTTTTCGGATTTGCAGCTGGGTCTTGCGATTGTTGTATCCATACTTATATCCTTACTTTATTTTATTCGTTGCACGACTCAGATGTCTACTGTATGATCAACTCTGTCTCATAATGATCTGGATGCTCTTTCCCGCCCCTTGAATTAGTTTGCTATCATTGCCTCCACATTAATGTTTACCCGACAACATCGCCTTCGTTGTCTTACGGCGCCAACGGAGTGCTGGATTTTGCAATAAGAGCTGTCGGCAGGACCACTGGCATATTAGAAAGAAACGAAATGCAGCAGGTAATCTCTTGCTAAAAAAATCGTCAACTCCTCTGAGTTCAAAGGTGCGCAAGTTTTCAGGATCCAGCACCGGCTCTTGACCGGCTCGCATGCAGAATTAAAATTTAAATAAATTTGGGAGGACGACGGATGTTCAAGCTCTCATAGCTTACAGCTGAGTGGTCCAGAAGACGCGAGAATCTTGCGTTGAATTCTCCGGCGCGTAGAGCGGGAGGTTTGCCGATATGCCGAATGTATTACGCTATCAACGTTTTGAAGGAAACATCACACCGCCACGAGCCCTTCCATCAGGAAATCTGGGGATTTGTTACAACGCGTTACAACGCCATCACAAAGTGCGCAACGCTCGAAATGTTCACAATAATTGTGACATACAATATATTGTGTTATGGCAAGCATGCGCCCTTTGACAATGTTCACAACATCCGCACATTTCACAAACGACACAAGGCAGGTAATGCATTATAACGGATTCTAGGGCCATTTAAGATACTCAAGCTAGCCATACTATTCCGGGGCCCCTCCCCACTGTACCATTGAGCACATACGAAAGCACAACAAGTTATAACAAAACCAAATGATATTTCAGGTGTAAGCTAGGTACAGGACGACCACCCCAGGTATTAAACAACGTCGACGACAAAAAAACTCACTGTTATTGCCCACGAAAACGATGTCTTCCGTGCCCCGCGCTCGCGACGGAGGCCGGTGACTGCTGAACGCTGTTTTTCGGCCTAAGCTGCTTGAGTGTTGATGGTCTTGGGGCTTGAAGAGCTTGTAGTGCGCTGCGGAAGGAAGGGCTTGAAGACGGAAGGGCTTGAGGATAGTTGAGGGACTTGAGGGCTAAGAGATGGTTGAGGCTTTAGGGGCTTGAGAGCTTGAAGGCTTGAAGATATAAGACTTGAGGGCTTGAAGCTTGAGGATGCAGGCGACTTCAGGATCTTGAAAGACCAATAAAAGCTTGCGCCGCAGGTCGCAACACGCTTGAGGACTTGCATGAATTGAGGGGTTCACGCTAGTAGGCCTATGGTTTAACAATTGAAAGCTGGACGACGAGGAATGACTTGAGAGGGAGGGGAAAGAGGGAAGATGGTGGGAGAAGGCAAGAGCAACGCACGCACCATCAATCCGCGTGCAGATGTCAACTGCTTTTGATGATCATGATTAACAATCGCTTGTGTCGGCTTGACGACTGGCACTTGCGGTGCGCGCCGGCGGAGGACTTGAAAGTTTCTTCAACACCTTGCAATCCAGCAGCGTGGCCTTGGAGTCCAGCAGCATAAACTCAAGTTTGAGGCTGCCCGTTTCTTACACTATACATAGGTGTATTTGACTGATTGGTTTTCCTCAATAAAATCAAGGCCGCGCTCAAGCCGCGCTTGTGAATATGGATATTTCTGTCCGGATTGGGTACAACGAGTATGCTGGAATCGCATTGTGCAGAGAGGATGCATTGATGTCCCAAATATTTTATCGTGTCATAATCTTGTCGCAAACGGTGCGAGGATTGACAACCAAACACAAAAATGATGGCGGTTTTACAATGCCTTACAAGCCGTTGTAATATCGGATCAATCTTGCCGAGAGTTGGCACCCACACAACTTCAAACAGCAATTTCCCGAATTTCCTGATGTCTTTCGCCATAAACACCAGCCTCGGAGACCGGCGACTCAGGTGAGTACGCGGAGAAACATCTAGCTTGACTCAGAGAGATTGCACCCAGGATGAACCCGCAGACTGGCGCGAAATCTGCACACAGGCCACCCACTCAAAGTGAAAGGATTTCCCTCGCAGCCGACCGCGTCCGTATTGCAATCATCCAGGCTACGATATTGGAACTAGAGCGTTCAATCTCTTCCCTGACCGAGGAGAACGACTTGTTGCAGGATCGGCTCGACACATACACATATCCCGTCCTGACTCTGCCCAACGAGCTCGTCTCGGAGATCTTTGTGCACTTCCTCCCCGTCTACCCCGAAGCTCCACCAATCGTCGGCTCCTCCTCTCCGAACGTGCTTGGGCATATATGTAAAAAATGGAGAGAGATAGCCTTGAGCACCCCCGCGCTCTGGAGGGGGATTACTTTGTCCTTAAGCAACGGGAAAAGATTTAACCAAAAGTTACGCCTCTTAGAAATCTGGCTCCAACGTTCGGGGTCTTGTCTGCTTTCCATTCACATGGACCTCGACGTCGCCCGTGATATCATTGGGATGGACCTCGCTGATACAAATCTGGTGGCAACTTTGGATCTATTCACGCAGGCAATTGCAGCCCACAGCGCTCGCTGGGAATATCTCCGGCTCTATTCACCTGAGCATCCTTTCCCATATATCACCGCTTCCCTCCCATTCCTCCGCGCGCTGACCATGGGCTCGGTGAAGCCTGTGGTAAATGGTGCCCCTAACACTGATTCACTCGTGCAGGCGCTCCATACAGCACCTCTGCTGCGAAATGTTGCGGTGGTATTTTGGCGCAAGCACTGCATCTCTCTCTACCCGTGGTCCCAATTGACGAAATTCATTGGTCATTCAATCTCGCCACACCTCTGCGTGGGTATCTTGACGCAAGCCCACAATCTCACCTACTGCCATGTTTTTGTTTACGGGCGCGGTGTAACTCCAACGTATGTGCAAGATCATCGATCGCCCATCACGTTTATGTCGAGAACTGACCAAGATTTGTATATAGCGCACGAAATGTAACGCTCCCATACCTTTCAACTCTGATTCTCCGCGGCCTCATCTATGACCACATGTCCTGGACATTTCTCGACATTTTCACCTTTCCGGCGCTCCAGAAAATTGAGGTTGCAGAAACAACTCTCCAAGGAGACCCTATTGGTCTTCTCAAATCATTGGTCGCACGATCTAGGTGCAGCCTACAAGCACTATACCTCGAATTGCCGACCCTTCCCCTCCAATTATACCGTGTGGCGTTACCAACCGTTGGCATCATCGTCGATGGTGAACTAGATCCAGTCAACCCTTGGGTGTTACCTGGGGACGAAGAGAACAACAATCTGCCGGAGGGAGATTCGGATGTGGACGGGGGATCCAGCACACATTCAGATGCAGACGAAGGCGTGGAGTCGAGCATGGGCGCAGCTACTCCCGGGGAAAACGAAGAGGGGAGCGATGAGTCCGATTAATTTCCATGAATCACTGAATCCTCGCACCTACTTATCGCCGTATTCTAGTCTGATTAACGGGATGCAAAGATGATGTTGAGCCCATGCTATATTTCTGTGTATGAACCAAGTTCGTGCAAATTTGATGCATGTACATTGCTATGAGGCATCCAAGTTCGGGAGGACACTGCTTTCACGATTTCAACTTTCATGAGTCGAAGCATTTCTCGTTGAGGTGTCGAGTAATGTTTTACTCCTTCGAACATACCCTAATATTTCTGTTGCCGAAACGGGTCATTTCGGCAACAGTTTCTATTGAGCCGAAACCATCCGGTTCAGACACAATTTCAGTGTTCCGATACCATTAGTATCAGGAGCAGTAGCAGGGTGCACAAAACAATTAGTATTGGTGGCAGTATCAGGCGCCGCCCCGAAACAATAGGTATCAGGCTGCCGAAAAGCCCGGTTTCCGGCCGGCCGATACTTATTGTTTTGGGGCGCCACCTGAAATATCCGATACCCTTTGTTTCTCGCCCGCTGATACTCGGAACACTGAAATTGTGTCTGAAACGGATGGTTTCGGCCCAATAGAAACTGTTGCCGAAATGACCCGTTTCGGCATCAGTATTGATGTTACGAAAATGTCTCGTTTCAGGTGGAGTATCTGGCCCATCTATTCTATTACTGATATCTCTGGTTTTCAGTAACAAGTTCAGGAGCCTCTGAAAGGACTGTTTTTTGGAGTGTTTTTTGAACCTTTCTGGAGTTCGGGTGATACCATCAATTCAACCAGTCAGTTGGGCCGAAAGTGTGACAGCCAACTTGGTTTCAACGGTCCCGAATTAATCTTCATATCACGCGCGACCTTCAAGTTCTCCTCATGGAGCACGAAATGCTCTTGCTGACCTCTGGTTGAATCACCCACTCCCTGCCTTGGTCATATTGATTGAATTGGATCACCTGCACTTTTATCCACATTTAAGGTCCCCAATTTGATGTCATGTTTCGTCCAGGCCCAAATCACGTCGTTGCATCGGCTGTCACAGCGGCATACGGTGTATATCTCCCGTAGCTATAGATCACACTTCTCTAACCAAGTACTTCCTTCCCATATCTCTGAGATTCCCCGTCTTCATTTGGGGCACCAGGGCGATCCTGTTATTTCCAGCCATCTTCTATCATAGTACTGCTTGTCCCTTTAATATCATACTGTTTGTCCCTTTTTTTCATCACTAGTGTCAACTTGAATTTGGTGCATCTATGTTCATTTATTTCTCTCTTCGCTTCCACACACTCGGCTGAATGCCGGACAGGATTCGGTCGAATCTCGAAGATCACCGACACAGGCACAAAGGCCAGGGCAGGATGCCATAAGGGCAGGTGGCAGGCACCTGTCGCGCAATTGCCTGCCAACTGCTCTTATGGCGGTTAACGTGGGCTTTGTCCCCTGTACTGATGAACTCGGAGTTTCAATCGGATATAAAACTCAATCGCCCTGAGCCTTTCGTTTCGACTACTCGGACTTGAGGTCGTGAACCAAAGCACGATGCTTTCCTTATTTCTCGTATCAAGAATAATCACAGTTATCGGCTATGCAGCATTGGTCTACTCCCTTGGAACGACATGCACCACTCCTCTCGGAAGTGGCATGTATGTTCAGGCACTCTATCTCTTCGCCGTATTTGACATCCAATTAGCGCTGCTCCCGCCGCTCCGTTTTGGATGCAGAATATCAAGCACCAGGGCATTGCCGCGTTCAACCCAAACTCCACGACTTATCAGGTATTCCGAAACGTCCTGGACTTTGGTGCAAAGGTAGTCCTTCCATCTGTCGACGCTTTGAGCTTGCCACATAATTTACAGGGTGATGGAATTACGGATGACACAATCGGTCCGTGGATTCTATCATTCCATTTCTGGCCTCCACTGATGGACGATCAATAGCTATCAAGTTTGTCGGCGTCATTCTATGTTGAACTAGGATAGTATGCTGAATACATCGACAGTGCCGCCATTTCAGCGGGTAACAGATGTGGGGGAGGATCGTGCCCCTCGTCTACGTGTGTACCGTCCTTGAAGTCAGGTCAATTTCTCATTCTGTCGTAGAACGACACCGGCCGTTGTATTTTTTCCTCGCGGGTAAGCTACTATCTCGCCATGTAGACTCGACAATGCTTCATTCAATTTGATCGTCTCAGAAAATATGTGGTTTCTGCGCCAATCATCGCCTATTACTACACACAGTACGGGTTTCGCCCTCTCAACTCATATGTTGAACTGAGATGATCATAGATTGATTGGGGACGCGCTACATCCGCCCACGTTGTTGGCTGCACCCAACTTTGGGGGTATTGGTGTGATAGGTGGGTTGAATTTTCAACTGGTTGTATTGCGAGGCTGATCCTGACTCTCATTCAGATGCTGACCCATACATCGCTAACGGCCAGTTCTACGACAATACAAACAATTTGTAAGACACAAACGGTGCTGTCATCTGAATGGTTCTCATTGCGGAGACAGTTTCCGTTCTGTGAGGAATTTCATAATAGACCTTACCCAGTAAGTGGATGTGTTCGAGTTGGGACAAACATATTCTGATGCCGTTGAAAGGATCCCCGCCACGTCGGCTGGAACTGGAATTCATTGGCAAGTAGCTCAGGCGACATCGTTAATGAACATTGTAATCAACATGTCCACCGCACCTGATACTGGTCATCAAGGTAAATGGTTCCCAGTTTGCTGGCACCATCCTGATCGCGTTGCAGGGCTTGTAATGGAGAACGGCAGGTAAAGTGACGCAGACTCTATCCAAAATACCACTAAAGATTGCAGTGGTGGATTCATGGGAGATTTGGTGTTCAACGGAGGTACTTTGACGTTCTATCCTTGATTACACAAGTTAATGCACTTTGAATCGCAGGGAAAATTGGGATGTCGGTCGGAAACCAACAGTAAGCACAAAGAATCCGCCCGAATCAAATCAATTGACAGATCGTAGATTTACCGTCCGGAACGTAACCGTGAACAACGCGCAAACTGGTATTTTGGCTGCTTGGAATTGGGTAAACGAAGGTCTTCGCTCGCTTGAGCACCTCAAACTTACCTGTTATGCGAGGGCTGGACGTTTCAAGCAGTGACATTCAACAATTGCCAGGTGCGTATCTTCCGTTGAAGATTTCCTCTATCCGATGCCTTCATTGACTGCTTTTAGATCGGTTTCGACTTGTCTACCGGTGAAGGCCCACCACAGGTGACACATTGATCCTATGTTCTTTTTCGCATCTGTGCACTAAAGTCAAAATCAGCCTGTTGCTGCGGAGGCAATTATCGACGCGACGGCGGCGAATACCCCTATATTCCTTCGAACCTCTGCCAACAGTGGTCAACTCGATGGCTCACTTGTTTTGAACAACATAAAGCTTACCAATGTTCCTACCGCCATTGGACTGTTTAGTGGCGACGTTCTTCTTGCTGGTGGAACGACGACAATTACCTCATGGGCCCAAGGAAACATCTACACCGGATCGAATGGGACAGGCACATACACACAGGGCTATATAGCAGCTCCTGCTAAACCTGTCGCTTTACTTGACAGTGCTGGAAATATTTTCGGCAGGACTCACCCGCAGTATGCCCACTACGCCGTCAGCCAGTTTGTCAGTGTCCGAGACCAAGGTGCCAAGGGAGATGGAGTCACAGACGACACCGCCGCTCTCAAAAAGATTTTCGCCGCCGTATGTTTTATTCCAAATTGCTCCTTCCTTCAATATCTTATAACACAATTCTTAATTTCATCTACAGTTCGCTGGATGTAAAATTATTTTCTTCGACGCGTAAGAGGTCGTATAATGCATGCTCTCGCCGATACTTACCTTCGTCTCACCAAGTGGGACCTATGTCGTCACATCTACTCTCACCATTCCTGCGGGGACCCAAATGGTTGGAGAGGCGTGGTCGGTAATTGCAGGGAAAGGGGCAGCATTCCAGGATATGAATTACCCACAGCCGGTCGTCCGAGTTGGCGCACCAGGTTCTTCTGGTCTGGTCGAGATCACAGACATCATTTTTTCAACGATTGGTCCCGCTGGAGGGGCAATTGTCGTGGAGTGGAATGTAAAGCAGACCACGCAAGGTGGCGCAGGGATGTGGGACTCGCATATTCGTCTCGGCGGAGGTATATTTTAGTTCAAATCAAGATTTCATGTTCTGACTGCAATTCGCAGCTGCCGGAACAAATCTCCAAGCCGCGGATTGCCCATCGAACGGAAGTGGCGGTACGACCGCCTGCCTAGCTGCCTTCGCAGGCCTCCATTTGACCTCGGAATCGACCGCCTATTTGGAGGTTTTTTGTTTTCCCCCATATATAATTTACCATTTCTTAGAACGGATTCGCAGGGTACTTGGGTGTGGCTCGCAGATCACGACTTGGATGAACCTGGAGGTGGACAAGATCTAGTGTCGATCTACTCTGGGCGTGGCATCTTATCTGAATCGGCTGGTCCAGGTCAGTGATCTTTCACACTGGTGTGGGGAATGTATCTGAGCTTTTTTCTGCCAGTCTGGTTGATAGGCACTGGTAAGGCAACTTTTGGCTGTTCTTCGCGACTTGGCCACTAAATAAACTATCTTTCAGCATCCGAGCACCACGTTCTGTACCAATATAATCTGGCCAATGCAAAATCTCACTACATGGGACTGATACAGACCGAAACAGTGAGCTTCTTAGCATAACAACTCGAGGAAAAGATCTAAAACTCCGTAGCCTTACTTCCAACCCAATCCAATAGCTCCTGCCCCTTTCACGGTCAACAAGGCGTTCAGAGATCCTGCCTTCTGGTCAGACATATCGCAGGCCTGGGGTCTCTGGGTGACATCATCGAAAGACATCCTCGTTTTTGGTGCTGCCCTTTACAGCTTCTACTCGGTGAGTTTTTGGGTAATTTGTAAGGGACACGGCGAACTGATGAGTTCTCCTCCCAGAACTATGACCAGGGATGTCTGGCTACCGTGAGCTGCCAACCGCAGATGGCTAATGTCGACACCAAGTCTTCGGTCAACATCTACAGTCTTTCTACCATTGGAACCACCTGGCAACTCGGCATAAACCAGTCTACCATAATAAATCAGGACCAAAATTTGAATGGCTTTGCATCGACGGTGACATCTTGGAGCTCGTCGTGAATTATACAGACATTCGTTCGCGGTATCTTACAAAAGTAATGGCAAAGTAACGGTCAATTTTATGAGCCGAACAGCCAGTAGATTCTTCGTGAACCATGTAGTGACGGATCAGGAAGCAATGGACAATAAAGTGTTGTTCGAATACTACTTCCGGATCGGTTTGAGTTGCGAAGAGTTTTATGAATGCTCAAGAAAGTTCAAAGACCCATGAATGGTATAATTTTCTTCGATTTGTTCCTGGGACCGCAGTTCGCTCGCCGCAAGACTTCTTGAAGCCAAGTGAGACCATTCACTTCTCGACATTTGAATCCATCCAAGGGCCTATCTATATTGAATTCCCGCGCCTTCATGTCTCTCCACAAAGAAATCGCGAGAATTTGAACCGTGGGAACGGTTGTTGAGTGCGATCAAACAGCGCACTCGAGTCAGAATTAAATTCACTGGCCTCAAGTCAACAACGATCCTATACCGATTTCGAACATTCTCGTTGTCTGTGGGTAAATTCAACTTCACCGAATTTAATGTGACCAAGTGAAACAAAGAAACGTCCGTGATTGTTCAAATCCCCTGGAAAGGGATTAGCGAAACGTTTCTCCACAAAAATGTTTGAAGATTAACTAAGGACCTTCCGAGTCCAATCCATTGACGTCTATTCAGTCTTCGCCGCTACATGAGTTTTTCTGGTCATTTAGCGCGTCCACCCAAGAATGGCTCTCGGACATCGAGCCGAGCGCCGAAGATGAAAGATAGCACGCGAGCCCCGACTGGTAGGAAGGCGAGCGTGAGTCCTCGGCAACACACAGATCCAACGGGCCACATCTTGGGTGCGCTACGGATGTTGCAGGTGTAGAAACATGATCATTTGAAAGGATGATGTTTTGAAAGCCAAGACTTCATGATCAAGCCACACTTCAACGTTCGATTCAATCGACGTGCTTCGAAGCATTCAATACACCGGAGGGGTTGAGATTTGACATCACGTCGAAAGAGGAAAACATCAGCGAAAGAAACTCAATTCTGAAGGGAACTGAACGCGAGTTGGCGTGGAAGCGATGCCCGAGATGTCCGAAGTTGAGTCTTACACGAATTGATTGAAGGAAAGAACAATGTCTCAAGTACCCAAGTAAATATGCGTTGCTTAAGCTGAAGAAACGTCAGTGGGAGGAATGCAAAAACTCTACACTGACTCGTTGCGGACAAGTAACGTTGAGCAAAAGTGTCGTTACAAACGAGAGAAAATCATTTGGGCAGCAGTAAATGGTTCCAGCCATGAAACCGCAAATTCCAGTCCACTTTATGGCATCGATTTGCCCTGCGAGTTGCAATGATTTACCTCAACAAACTGAACTAGCCGAACCGAACATGCCGAAGGATCAGAGTTCCAGCGAACACCGCCACTGATCGGCTTTCCATTCAACCTCCATCTACGCGAACCAGGCGCGCGAATCCAGAAGACCCTGTAGCAAAACTCATGGATCTATGTACTCACTCAAGATGACACCGCAGGCTCACGCAGAATCTAAGCACAAATTCCCTCGCTACCGATCGCGCTCGTATTGCATCAAGGCTAAAAAGCTGGAACTGGAGCGTTCAATGATATCGCTTTGCTGAACGAGGAGAATCACATCCTTCAGGGTCGGCTCGACGCGTGCACGCACCCCATCCTGACTCTGCTCAACGAGATCGTTTTGGAAATCTTTCTCCACTTCCTTCCAATCTACCCCGAAACTCGTCCAATCATTGGCTTCTCCTCTCCGAACGTACTCGGACATATATGTCAAAAATAGAGAGAGATAGTCTTCAGCACCCCCGCGCTCTGGAAGGGGATTACTTTCTCTTTGAGCAACGGGAAAAGATTTGACCAAAACTTTGCCTCCTAGAAATCTGGCTCCAACGTTCGGGGTCTTGTCTACTTTCCATTTACATTTACCTCGACGTCAATGCTGATCACATTGGCATGGACCTCGACGGTGACGCTCGTACAACTCTGGTGGCAACTTTGGATCTATTCACGCAGGCCCACACAATGTAACGCTCCCATACCTTTCAACTTTCATTCTCCGCGGCCTCATTTCCGACGACATGTACTGGAAATTCCTTGATGTCTTCACACTCCCGGCACTCCAGAGACTTGAAATTGCAGAACCACTCCTCCAAGGAGACCCTATTGGTTTTCTTACATCATTGACTTCACGATCTAGGTGCAGCATACAGGAACTATACATCCCTGAGTTGCACCAGACATCTCTTGATTTATACCGTCTTGCGTTGCCAACTGTTGGCTTGATCGCCAGTGATAAACTAAAGCCAGTCGACTCTTGGCTTGTGCCCGCGGATGAGGAGAGTGGCGAGGGGATGGATGGTGATTCAGATGCAGAGAGTGACTTAGATGCGGGTTGTGACTCGGATGCGGACAGCAATTCAGATTGATGTCGTCCCTGAGTTGTTGCATGCATCATTGTGTATCTCTTTCAGCTCATTATTCGACTAATATATCCCTTGCCGTATATTTGGAACAGTGAGTATTAGATAATTTAACAGTATTCTACTCCATCCTCATCATACTGATGCTCCTTCTGTTTTCACCCCGGCTGCTCTTACTCTGATGGAAGATCATTGTGATTGTGAACCTCCGCGCTCCGTCAAATTTTGGGCCTCCCTTCGCTTCGGTGATGAGATGCTGGCTTTTTCCCCCTTTTTTTTTCTTCTTTCAATTTTTGGATTATCAGTTCATTTTTTTTTTGCCAATTCTCAACCAAGCAAGATTTTAGCCTCGACTTTCAATTATCCACGGCCTCGACTGAATTCATCCGCCACTGTTTGCCATCGCGTCTCAAGACGGATCGACATCGGATAGGACGCGTCCCGTAATTCAAGCCGCCCGAACAGCCCGATGCCAAGATCATTTTCGAATCTTTGTCGAATTACCATCCCAGTCAAGCAACACAAAAGGTTGTACTCAATGCGGCGTAACATGAGTACAATCTATTCTTCCTCGTCTCGCTTTCAAGTCCTGGACTACTTTCCCATCATTTATAACGGCAAACCGAAGCCATTTCAAGGACACTTGCTTCAATCTATTTGCCCAAAGTTGGCCCAAGACTACCCCACTGTGTGTGTTGGTATCAACTCAAGGTCATTTATCATGAATTTAGGCTTAAATAAAATATCAAAGAGCACCGCGTTCCTGGATTTTACTTTCTGGACTTGCTTTTGCGCCGCACCAAAGAAAATTGAACCGTGGGAACATTCACTGCGTTCCGCGTGGACTCGGCTCGGCGCACTTTGCCGACCCGACTCGGCGCATGTCAACCGATGTCAACACAACGTCGGCACTAGGTCGGCACAGGTCGCCACCTGTGCCGACGGGGCCACGGAACGCAGTGATTTGGTGTGCTGCGATCAAACGGCTGCTCGGGTCAACATCAAGGTTGGCTTCGTCTAGGTTCCCAATGCACATGCTATACATAGTAGTTTTGAAGTAAACGACATCAAGCCCTCGAGGATCAGTGCGAGATCGTCCTCAGTCAATAGCCAGCCACGAGCGAGTTCTTGAGGAAGACGTGGGGCCCGGGTTCGAATCCCAGCTAGGGTGTATGTAGAAGCGAAGACATCTTTTTGCCTTACCGGTTCCGAATCGGTCTCTGGCGTTTTCGATTCTTTTCTTTTCCGGAGCCGTGCAGTTCGCATTAAGTGGTTGAACCATTGGACTGTCACGGTGAAGTTGAACATCAACCAACGCATTTACTAAGTTTCGCGGAGTTTCATACCACCTAGGTATCTAGGTAGATGATGGAGAAAGCGAACCAATGCCCTTGGATCAGTCTGAGATCGTCCTCACCTAGTTCGTAAAGACCCGTTCTTTTTGAGGAAGACGTACTGTACGTGGGTTCGAAACCCACCGAGGGCATACAGACTTGGGTTTTTTTCTTACTTGAATTTTCGTTTCCCGAACTTGAACGCCACACCCTTGCAATTGTGCGACTCGGATCCCTACGAGAAAGAGCTGGGGCAGATATGACAAGGAGGATGAGCCTGTGCCAGTACTCTTACTAGGTGATCATTTCAACTTGAAGCGGCTTTCAAGTTGAAGCGCGTTCACGTTCAAGTTTGCTGGAGGCAACGGTAGAGCAGGAAGGCTTTTTTTCCGAGGAGCCCTCGTTCGGCGCGGCGTAGAGGCGAAATTGAGAATCGATTGAATTTGAACCAGCTAGAATTTTGGAGCCTGGAAGTCGGCGCCGGCCGAGCAATTTTGAGCACGTCAGAGCCAGAGAAAAATATTCCGAGAGAGAGAGCACATACAGTAAGGACCCATGTTTATCGGTATATAGGTCGGATACTGATTTGGCCGTTTTCAAAAATTCCCGCTATCCTTAGTGGGTTTTTGGGGGTAGGTGAAAAACCTTTCGAAAGCCGAGATTTTGCGTCCAGATTAGGAAATTGTTCCTCCCTACGTCATTGATCATCATTTCCTTTCCCTTTATAGTTATATTGCTTGATTGCTCTGTTGTCATCGGCGTCTCCTGAATGTCCCTCCTGAACGTCGCGGTCTGTCGCCCTCCTTTTAAACGCTGGAACCGCTCTACCGTGCTCCCTCTCTTTCCCAATGTCTCTCAGCGTCGAAGGATACATTGTTCCCTCTGCAGTCTTCCACCCTGGTCCACATAGCTATATATCCTCAGCTTTCTACTTGTCCCTCCCTCGTGTCTCTGGAACTCGACTTCTAGTCACCACCATTGTCCCCTCTCAGCTGTTGCTCTCCACACCACTGGACTTTCAAATCTCCACTAGTCTTCAAACCGATATAGTCCTTGGATTCGACTGGTCTTCCCGGGTCCGCGACTACCTTCTAATGGACGGCTATCGGCTGGACTCTACCTTCGATGCGTGGCTCTACTTCTCGTTGCCCTCGCATCCCCTTTGTTCGCATTCAAGTTACTCTCACAACTTTTTTCTTATGTTTCTTCAGATCATCCCTCTGGTCCCGCACATCATCCCTCTGGTCCCGCGACACGACCTATCACCTCAGGTACGTTCACGCGTCAATCTTCTCTGTGCACTCCTAACATTTGGGACTCGGATCAGGGGCTCAACACGCTTCGACGACTGCCAGTGCTCACCCCGATGAGCTCACGCGTAATGCTGGTGCGTACATCTTTTCTTTAGTTGTGGCAGTTTGCTCACATGCCCATTTATAGCTTCTGGATTAATTGTTCCAAACTCTGAATCTTACTCTGAAAACTCTGAAAACTTCGAAACTGTTAAAAACTCTGATATCCCCTTCGTCCCTCGTGCCCGTAATAAAAAATCTGCATCCATTCATCCCAAAACCCCGTCATCGTCTAAATTGTCCTTCATCCCATATGTACCGCCTTCCGCAGGCCCGTCTCAATCCGCATCTGTGCCTACAGAGGATGTGGTCTCCAGTGTGTCCTCTCAACTTGATTCCGAAACCCGCGGGCATGATGCTATCGCCCGACTTTTTCTCTCGCCCGATACTGTGGCTAATATTTTCACTGCTGGTCCGGGAACGATTTTCAAGCTATTGGACCATCATCATGTCCCGAGGCCATCCGACATGTCTCTTGAGGACGGGCGTATCTCACTCATCTGCCATTTCATTGGCGGCAGTTGTGTACAGAGTTGTGATCCCATTTTCTTGAAAGAGCACATTTGCCATTGCAAGAACTTTGCTTCTGTTTTCCCCAACACGAATTCCATGGCTTTCGCTATTCTCAGCATCATCGTCTCTGCGTCCGAAGAAAGATTGCCTGCTCCACACGTGTATCTTCTCTGTCGTTCTTTTGGTCTCGGTCATTCTAATCGGGTTCAATTATTTCAGCACCTGGCTAAACATCGCCGTGACCTCGTACGCGAACATTCTGCAGTCAATTCTTGTGCTACAATCTTCAATAACCTAGATGATCTGCCAAGAGCGGCGCTCGTTGTTGTTGCCCAATCTCATGGCATCTTTGTTCAGAAAAGTCCGACCCGCGCAGTTCAGCGTGATTCTATTTGCTATCACATTAGCAGGGGCAAGTGCATCAGCCGCGAGGGCTACGTGTCTTCTATAGGATGTTCCTCCCTTGGAACACAATTTTCTGAACCACCTACCGACGTCGGGTCCTCCCAAGATCCCTCCATCCAACTTCAAATGCAGATTTTGCGACAACTCCTGCCCGTATTGAGGTTACGCGCTTTGCGGCGCTTGCTTAAATTGCACGACGTAGCATTTGTTGATTCAGACAAAATCGGTAAACTCCGCCGAAGGTTGAAATCATATCTTTACCGACTTAAGACTGGCAAGTACTTCGAAGGCGAATTATCCACAAACGCTGCGGCTCGGAAGGCTCGTTTCCTCGAGAGTTCTCGATTGCGCGCAGAATGGCCCCAGCTCGTTCCCGACCACGTTAAAAAGAAATTGGTCGAGAATTTCGATTTCGCTATTTCTCGCGACAGTCTGTCCACCTTTACTTGTGGGAGTTGCACCGAAGACTGCCCAATGGCAGACAAGATTCTGTTGGCTTTGGATGATTTCGACATCAACCTGTTGAAGCGACCAGACGAGTTTATCGATATACACGCTCCGGATGAGGTCCATTCTTCAATGTCTTCCAATACCGAAGATGTTGAGCCCCCACCCGTACCTCCTGCTCAAAAACCTTGGTTGGATGATCGTTGCCCTGACCCCCCCATGCCCATGGCCAACACACCATATCGAAGTATGCTGATTGACCCGTCCAGTTTGGAGTCGGACCCTGACACAAACGACCCTATGATCGCTGTGTGCCGTCGTTGTCGTTCAGATCTCAAAGCAGGTCGTGTGCCTTCATTGTCTCAGGCTAATCGGACTTTTCTTGGTCCCGTACCCTCTGAACTGCAGGGCCTGACAGTCGTTGAAGAGGCCATGATTGCGTTGTGTCGGGCCAAATGCTGGATTGTCCAACTTAGGGAAGACGAGGCCGAAACGTCGGTTCCAATCGCTCAGCGGGGGGTGATTGGACATATCATAGTCTATCCACAGCGTCCGTCTTCCATCGCTCAATCACTGCCCCCATCCCTTGAAGATATAATTAGTCCGGTCTGTGTTATCTTTGTCGGTTCCAAACCACCAACCGAAGAATGGTTGCGCAAGAAGGCGACTCCTCTCATAGTTCGCAAGGAGCGTGTTCTCAAGGCTCTTGAATGGCTTAAAATTCACAACCATCTCTACTGCGAAGTACCAATCAACAAACCTTTACTCAACTCTCTCCCCGACGAGACCATTCTACCGTTCCACATCCAACACATCGTTCCAAGCACTGGCATCGACGTTACGACCTCGGATTATGTTCCTGGTTCCGCCCAAGTCGATATTGCTTCCGTTCCAAACCTCACGGATATCCTCGCTGCTCCACCGCCCAATGTGCCCTTTCAAAGTGTTGTGGTCGCCGATGTTGATGGCAACGCTCCCTCGAATGAGCTTCGTTCTGCCGCTCTCCGCCATATGGCAAGGCCTGGCTCCAATTATGTTGAAATTCCCCATGACTCCGAACCCGCCAACGAGTTCAAAAATCCTCACCTCTTTCCTATGATGTATCCCACACTTTTCCCTTATGGGCTCGGCGGGATGGAAGATAAGGAACGTCCAACCAAATTATCGTTCAAGCGCCATGTCAAACATCTGTTCAGCTTGTCGGACCGCAGATTCCAAGAGCATTATTCTTTCCTGTTTACTGCATTCAACATGCTTCAACGTCGTGCCCTCTTACTTCGGACCAAGTTGAAAGCCGACCGGGTGAGCTTTGATTATATTGCCGCCCAGTTTGGTACCGTTTCGCCTGCCGCCGTTCACATAGTGTCTGAGCGAATCGCTGCAGGTGATACCCTCACTGCCAACTCTGCTGAAGAGCGTCGTGTTCTCCGATTGATGAAGGAAGTGAGCGTGATCAATTCGCATGTCCCAGGTTCGGCACAATCCAAGCTGGTGATGCGGAACGAAATTCGAGCGCTCATGCTGGAAAAAGGTTTGCCCAGCTTCTATATCACTATCAACCCCGCCGATGTCTATAATCCCCTTGTGAAGTTTCTCGCCGGCGACGATATCAATATCGATGCACTTTTGCCCAAGGACATTCCCAATTACCTGCAACAAGCCTGTACTATTGCCAAGAATCCATCTGTGGCCGCCCGGTTCTTCAACATTTACATGAAGGCCTTCATCAAGTGCATTCTCGCATATGACGGTAAATCCGATGACGATGAGGGAGGCATCCTGGGTGTCGTGAGAGCCTACTATGGTACCGTTGAAGCCCAAGGACGTGGTACTCTTCACTGTCACATGATGGTTTGGGTCGCTGGAGGCTTGAATCCCAACCAGATCAAAGAAAAGGCGCTTGAAAACGGGGGGAATCTTGAGTTTCAAAAAAGACTTATCCAATTTCTCGATGACACGATCTCAACTTCAATACCACCCGACCCCGAGCCGGAACTGGAAACGCCGCTGGGTAAATTTCATCCCTGTGCTACTCGTGGACCTGGCCCCGGTATTCCCCCAGACAAACAGCAGTCAGCCGAGCAGAAGGATCTTCATAATCTGGCCGAACGATGTCAACGGCATCGGCACACTGCAACCTGCTACAAACTCTGGCACGGTTATCCAGCTCCCAAAGAATGCCGTTTCGACCTGGACAAGGCCAACGAAACTCCAGTAAGTGTTTTTGATCCCGAGACCGGTAGTTTTGAGCTTCGTACATTGGATGGATTGGTTAACAATTTCAATGAGACCATGCTAAAGGCCATTCGGTGCAATATGGACATCAAGTTTATTGGGTCGGGGCCTGCCGCAAAGGCGATATTGTATTATATCACTGATTATATTACGAAGTCGCAATTGCAAGCACATGTCGCATACGCGGCCCTGGAGGTGGCAGTCAACAAGTTGGGTGTGTTCAACCCCGAGGAAGATGACATAACCTCGAGAGCCAAGAGTCTTCTTCAACGTTGCGCACATTCCTTGATTTCTAAACAGGAACTTTCCGCCCAGCAAGTGGTCTCGTACCTCATGGACTTTGAAGATCATTTCACAAGTCACAAGTATGTCAACTTATTCTGGACCAGTTTGGAGGCCTTCATTGAGAAAGAAGATCCCAGTCCGGAGTGTTATTTGAAGAAAGGTACGGTACCAGCCCCGGAGCAAATCGATGTTGATAAGGTTTCTGAGGACGATAATGAAGATGGACACGAAACAGACCAGGGGCACGATGAGGATGAGGAAGAGATCCTTGCGGACGTCGATGTATCAGTAGCCATGGTCGATGCCGCGGACTTGATTACCATCACCTTAGATTCGAACGGGAACATGAAGCCCGCGACCGGTACCGCTACACAAGCCTGTGACTACCAGAGGAGAGGTGCGGTACTCGAAGACGTCAATGTGTGGGATTTCGTTGCGCAAACTGACAAGGAGAAGATCAGAAAAGGCAAGCGAGGGGATGAGGAACCCGAGGACGATGACGACGAACCCGAATCTGAAGACGAAACTGAACCAGAATGGAATCGCGATAACATCTTGGAGTATGATGCTCGCCCGATGCCCCGTATCCCTTTCGAAAATACTCACCTTGAGGACGAAACACATGTTATCAAAGTTCGCCCGTATAACAAGCGTAAGGTTCCCGTACCTATCGGACCGGCATTGCCTCGGAGAGATACTCCCGCTTCGATAGAGAAGCACGCGCGGCTCATGCTCATTTTGTTCAAACCCCAAGTACTTTATTAGCTCCACTTAAGTAGTTGGTGGTGTAGACCAATATAGAACTGAAGTTTCATACAACTTAAGTTCTCGATGTACGCTGCAATCCCACTGTTAAAGGGACCATTAACACATATCTACGTACATGAGGAGGAACTTAAGTTCGATGAGGAACTTAAGTTCGCGTGGACTTAAGTTGTTGAAGGAACTGAAGTTCTTGAGGGAACTTAAGTTTGCGAAAGAACTTAAGTCTGAAGATGTCAATGGAATCTATATTGCAGCCATACAAAAGTTTGTAGAATAAATACTTGAGTGTAGAACTTAAGTTCGAGCCGAACTTAAGTTCCCGTCGACACTTGAGTTTGGTGGAACTTCAGTTCGATGTTGGGACTTCAGTGGTGAAGGAACTCAAGTTCTGGAGTGGCACTTGAGTTCCCTGCTACAGGTACGGCGGAAAAACACACCTCGTCCTGGGCTTCCTGGCTTTCCCACGCCCGGTTTTCGCTGGATTCGTATCGACATATTCAAAGCTGAAATGCAATGAGTACTGCGCCCGACGTGCAGAGCTTGAGACAATCACCTAGGTTTCACTTTCCCACGGGCTGCCTCTTCCGCTGCCTTCTGATTGCGCTCCCGTTCGGCCTCCTGAAAGTCAAGTCAGTTTCGACAGAGGAATCAATCGTGAACGAGTCTTACCTGAGGTGTCTGACGGTTTCTCACAGGCCGCCGCCGCTCCTCCTCTGGCTCTGGCACCAGCTCATCCTCCGCCTTGCGCTTCTTCCCCTTCCTCCCCTTCGCCACCTTCACCCGCGCCGCCTCAGCCTCCGCCTCCTTCACCCGTGCCGCCTCTGCCTCCGCCTCCGCCTCTGCCTCTGCCTCCTTCGCCGCCTCTTCCGCCTCCGTTGCCCGCGCCGCCGCCTCCGTTGCCCGTGCCGCCGCCTCCGTTGCCCGCGCCGCCGCCTCTTCCACCTGCTGCTGCTGCTGCTTCACCCGCGTCGCCTCAGCCTCCGCCTCCTTCACCCGCGCCGCCTCAGCCTCAGCCTCTGCCTCCTTCACCCGCGCCGCCGCCTCTTCCATCTGTTGCTGCTGCTTCACCCGCGCCGCCTCCGCCTCCGCCTCCTTCACCCGTGCCGCCTCCGCCTCCGCCTCCGCCGCCGCGCCCTCCTCCTCCTCTCCGACAACCGCAGGCACCTTGCGGAAGAATCCTGACGTCCCTTCGCCCGCGCCCATGGCCAATGCCGAGCCCAACGTAAACCACTGCACGCCCTTGAGTTTCCCCAGCCCGTCTGAGTCGAACGACAAGTCAAATTTACTGGTATCGTAATACTGGTCGGGGGTGCTGGCGATTGCTGCCCACGGTATATTGTCTGTGCCAAACGCAGCTTCTGTAATAGGAGGTTAGAATCCACATAGATTTCAAGGCCGCAACGTACCATACGACTTCGTTAGGAAAGTCGTAATCGATTGTGCCACCGAGTTGGGAGACATGTCGTCCAGATCCTCAGCGCTGTACGGAAAGACAGGCATCGCGGGTTCACCGGAGCCATCGCGAGCAGCTGCATAGTCTGTGAACGTAGGTCAGTAGTGTCAAGCGAGTGCTGTGCCACCAACTTACCTTGCAGAGGCTTTTCTACCCATGCGTACATCGCGTTGAGGCAGTCTCTTGTAAGTTCTCCGTATTGGTCTTCGAAGCGTTGACGGACTTTGACCCCAGTGGGAAGCGCCTCGATCCTGTTAACAAACAGTAAGTCGCGCGCAAATCATGACCAGTCAAAATGACGAGACTTACCACTCCAGCTGGGCTTTGTTGTTTTCGTCCAGCCAGGCCATCGAGATGTTCGCCACGAACGGGCGGAACTTGCGGCCCGTGTTGAGCGTGTCGACCAGGTGCTGAAACCCACCCAGAATGAGCCGTGTCCGTCTACGATGGTGTTAAACGTAGTTAGATGACAGTTGGTGCCACTTACTCCTCCCAATCAACGTTCTCCTCGCATGCCGCCGCGCTCGCCTGCCAAGAGGCTTGATCTTCTTTCGCCCACAGGATGGCCTCGGCTTTGCGAAACTTGCCACCGGCGTTTGCACCCGAGAGAGTCGTCGCGTAGTGGTTAATGTCGTCGTGGCGCTCGTCGCGGAACTTGTCGCGACCGGTGTACGCCGCGAGGCCCATCAGCTTGCTGAGCGCAGTTGCGGGAGCGATGGGAATGGAGACATCGCCCGCGCTCGTCGGCTGGCGAGTCTTGTCTGCCGTTCGTTTGTTACTGATAACTTTTTGAATAGCCTGCGTTGTTGATCAGCGACGTGCTCAAAAGCTAAGTAGAGTTGGTATTTACTAAGTACCAGCCCGCTTTTGAGTATCCACGCAAGACACCAACGTGCGCACCCTCGTCTTCCTCTATGTCGCTGGCGTCATCGTCACCCGGGGCAGACTTCTTGCTCGTTTTCTTGTTCTTCGAGGGGTTCTGCAATTTCCAGGTGGCAACTTGTCCAGCGACGGCGGCTTCCTCCACTGCATCTCCCGGCTGGACGACGTGCTGGAATGCCTTTGCTTCAAACGCGTCGCTCTTGACTTTGTCGTAAAATTCGGTACAGGCCGCCCGGGTCTGCAGGCCTTGAAGATTGACACCGCGAAGCGCGACATCGAGGATCCAGCTGCGTTGGTGTTGATTGAGTTTCGGCACCGGAACTTCCTCCCCTTTAGTGGTGGCAACGAGGGCGAGGTCGGGGAAAGGCATGCTGTCGGGGACGGCAGCGGCGTCGTATGGTTTGAACATTTCTTTCTTTTTCATCGGCATCGTGGAGGTGAGTTTGTGTTGGAAGAAGACTAGTGTCGTCGCGTGAGGTGGAGGTCAGGTGGAGAGAACGAAAACACCACTTACAAATGAATAAAAGCAAAGCACATCAATCATTGTGCGTCTCCAAAAAGGAAACCAACCGAGTGGCAAGCCGCAAAGCTGGCCATGCTATATAACCAGAATGAGCGCGTTCTTCGAAGCACCAAACTACCCTTACCTTGACTTTGCCATGGTCCGCATATCTGCCCAAGAAACCCGGCGCTTACATGGTCCAAGGAATCACCCCCACTACAAGGCTAATGTTCGTCAGCGGGCGATCATACGCAAGGTCGCGGAGCTCTTCACTGACCAGCAGCTTCGACTTTTCTTCGGAGAGTACCACGGAGTGCGCGTCGTAATGGGTCAATCATCACCTGTCGACTTTGGCAAACTACAAATCAATATTGTGGGTTTCAATCTTTGCGCTGCAAACGTACCGACTGAGGCACCTGCCAGATGCGCCCTCACGGCCGTGTTACCCTCGAGTCCGAGCCTCTTGCTCCTGAGCTCCAACCCCGGGTCCGCTCCTATCTCCAGTGCTACGACGCATACCACATGAAGCACGGTAACGACTATGCCGTCCGAAACCCCGCGGCGAAGGCTGGACTGCAGGACGCTGAGCAGGAGTGGCACGATTCGATGGTGCGCTACCGTCTGGAGCGGGGAATGGGTGATCGTCCCGAGTGGGCCATGCAGCCACTCCCTGGATTGCGCAGGGTCAACGTCGCCTTTGCCCCAGCGCTCATCGCTGCCCCCGGCCCTGCACCCCCGTTGACACCAGTCGCCACCCCCCATCGGCATCGAGGACTAGCCCAATTTCCCCGCCTTCCTACACCTCCCCCCAGCTCTCCGGCGCTGGCTAGCTCTCCGACCCCCGCTCCCCCGCCAAGTAGCTCCCCAGTCCGCTCGTCGTCTCCAATCCGCTCATCCTCTCCCGTCCGTATCGACCTCTCCCACATCGATGACGAGCCCGTGCGCCCCGTGCGCCGTACGCAGAAAAGGAAATTCTTGGGCGTGCTCAACATTTCCGAGGACGAGGAGGAGGAGCGCCCTCGCAAGAAGACTCGATTTCTAGGGCACGTAGACCTAACAATTTAAAATTAGTTAGACGTAGTACGATGTAAAAACCTTTCAACTTACCGTCCTGTTCCCTTGAAATCACACTCTATGAAGCTTTAATCCATCCCCGCCACGCCGTCTCAAAGACTTTCGACACTGTTTCGCATTGAAGGTAATCGGAGGAACACCGAAGCAAAAAATCAACCAGGGCGCATGTAAACAAGTACAGAGGTAGGTAAGAGAGCCCGTTTTACTAGGAAAAGAGTCTGTTCGAAGCAGAAAACCCCAAGGAAAAGTGCGGCCGGGGCACCGACATGAAAGTCGGGCAGGCTCGACATGAAGTCGAGCCCAAGAGTGCAGATCGACATGAGAGTCGATCTGCGGTGGGTCCTGGGTTCGTCGTGGACATAGGTCTTGACCTCCGTTGCCGCCGGGGTTCGTCGCGCTTGCGATGTGGTGGTGGTACAAGAGGGAGCGGAGGTGGGAGGAGAGAGAATATTGACAGCTGTCAAATTCGGCCAATCGGACTTGGGCGCCCGTTCAGGCGCTTATTTCCTGCTCACTTAGCGTTCAGCGAGAAATCTCGTCGATTAGGATCTTGGATTAAGCTGGTGAGATATACAGCAATAGTGTATGAAAATATGCAGTAGAATACATGTTTTTTTTCATATGTACACAGAATAAAGTCGATTTATTCTACCTCCCGTTATGGCGGCGCGCTCAAACGAATTGGCGGCGATGCCAGGCTCAAACGCAGCGCAGGGGGATAGGGCGGGTTGTCTGCTTGCCAACCGTGCTCGGGAGCACGATGTGGGGGCGAGTAATAAGGTAAGTATTTCGAGTTTTTGAATACATACAATAAGTGACCTACCTTCGGCTGCAGAGGCGAGACGTAAGGAATCGGCGGCGACGCCGGGCTCAAACGCGGCGCAGGGGGATAGGGCGGGTTGTCTGCTTGCCAACCGTGCTCGGGAGCACGATGTGGGGGCGAGTAATAAGGTAAGTATTTCGAGTTTTTGAATACATACAATAAATGACCTACCTTCGGCTGCAGAGGCGAGACGTAAGGAATCAGCGGCGACGCCGGGCTCAAACGCAGCGCAGGGGGATAGGGCGGGTTGTCTGCTTGCCAACCGTTCTCGGGAGCACGATGTGGGGGCTAGTAATAAGGTAAGTATTTCGAGTTTTTGAATACATACAATAAATGACCTACCTTCGGCTGCAGAGGCGAGACGTAAGGAATCGGCGGCTACGCAGAGCTCAAACGCGGTGTATCGTCGTTGTATGGGTTGTAAGCTTACCGACGATGCCTATGAGCAAGAGGTGAAAGCTGCAAACAAGGTATTTCGATTTTTCTACGATATATATTAGATCACTTACCCCCCGCTGAAACGAATCGGCGGCGACGCCGGGCCCAAATGCGGTGTAGGGTGGTTAGGTGGGTTGCATGCTTGCCAAACATGCTGAAAGAAAACGGCGGCCGGGGCACCGACATGAAAGTCGGGCAGGCTCGACATGAGAGTCGAGCCCAAAGGTGCAGATTGACATGTGAGTCAATCTGCGGTGGGTACTGGGCTCGTCGTGCACCTGGGTGTCGTCCTCTGTCGCTGTCGGGGCTCCTGGGGCTTGCGTCGTGCCAGGGCTCCTTGGCCTTGCGTTATGGTGGTGGTCCAAGGGAGAGTGGTGGACAAGCGCCGTGTCTCGGCCGATCGGAACCGAGAACCCGCAGGCGCCTGTCTTGGCGCCTGCACAGCTTCATATCCTTTCCCACCACCAAGTCCGTCTCCCTCTTACCTCCCTTCTACGAGCGCGACCAGACTTTCACGTCTGGTCCTGTCTGACTGCAACTTTCACGTTGCAGCGTATTCGACTTACACGTCGAATTCCCATCGAAAACTATGGCCGACCCATCCCCGCGCAAAACACTGGCCCAGTGGAGATTGGAGCGCACCCAAAACCCCCAGCTGCACCCTCAACCGTCCCAGGACTCTGCCCAAATGCACCCCCACCGCATCGACCTCTTGCGAAATCGCCGGCCGGACATACCACTCGGACCTTTCGACGGCAATGTCGCCGCCCATGCTCAACTAGGCACGCAGCACTACTTTATAACGACTAATACCGACTATGTCCCTACTCTGCCATCGCTAGAAACTCCCCACCGCGTATACCTCCGCTCCGACATGCGCTACGGCACGGATGACCCGACCCTCTGGCCGCAGCAGTGGACTGACCATTACTGCCATATGCCGCTCATTGCGAAGAGAGGCTCGCGGCCAGATCTTGAGCCCATGTGGTGGGACCCGTCGCCGTCCGACTTTGTGGTTGGAAGTGCCGTGACGCGGGGATTGGGGCGACTGCAGCCCGCATGGATTACTCCGCTCCTCGACGTCGTCAACGCTGTCGTCCGGCGGTGCACCGAGCTTCGGGAGGCATCCAATGCGCCCTTGAATCCGCTGTTCGGGGAACTCATCCAGCACATTTTGATGTGGTTCGAGCAGCTTCAAACACTTCCGACCACATTTTCTAAAATGCTTTTCGCCCTCACCTCGCTCCAACGGGAGGTCCTCGAATTGGATGCGCTATATCAATACCTCACCATATACAAGCCGCGCATGAGCAATTACCTTACCCCTGCCGCCAGCGTTCCCGGTGTCGCCCAATTTGTCGGCGCTTTTACCACTTTGCCCATGATAGCTCAGCAACTCTGGGGCGCCGGGGTCCCCGTTTGGTTCCTTCGGCCAATCGACGTTTTTGATGCGGAGAATATCTTGCGCGTTGTCTCCTTAACGGAACCAAGCTTTCGTCTCCCCGATTCCGATGCGCACGGCGCCGGCGCTCCGCCTGCCCTCTACAGCGGGAATAGTACAGTTGAAAAAATCGCAGCGATCCACCGCGCGGCCCTTTATACCCCCTGGTATCACGACCCGTTCGAAACGGGGTTTAGTCGTGGTCGTTCACCGTCAACCACTCCAGCCGTTCCCGTCGCCAGCACCTCTCGTGTATCCCCACCACCGTGTACGTCATCAATCCTATGCCTCACCTCCCATACTTAATACTCTTGTTGCAGCGATATCCCGCGATCGCCCACAGCAACAGCAGCAACAACAGCAACGCTATCGGCCATGTGAGTTTCTGTTCCGAGGACTCCAGGATTTCTAACAAAATCTGCGCACTCCAGATGGACCAAGGAAAAGCACTGCGAAGAAAGGCGATGTGAAAGTTCAGCGGGATAAGTTCAGTCGGGTGAATATTACCGAGATGCCGCCAGCTATCGAGTCCATGGCCGCCGCACTCGCTCAAGTCGACCGCGAGATAGTCCCCTATACCTCCAACGACGACGACAAACGGTATGTTTTCCCCGAGCCCGCCCTGCTCGTCAACACGAACGCGGACCGTCGCCGCCACAAATTCCTGCATCACTGGAATCTGTTGGCCGACGGATTCATCTATATGCTGACGCGCCAGCCGCAGCTGCTTCGTCCGCAGGAGTGGAGAGACTTGTTGGAGGGTCTCATTACCGAACGCGGCGCCCCGGGGTCCAAATCGCAGAAACGGAGTGCGAAGCTCCAGGACCGGATTCGCCCGGCTTTGGAGGCATCCAATGTCACCACCATCTCCAATTTCCCCGTTCCCGACGAGTCTATCCCCCAGTTCACCGTAAATCAGACTCGGGAGATTGTCTGGCAGGTGGCGGAAACCAGTTTCCGCTTTGAGTTTTGTTCGCTGGATAAACGGGCGTCGGGCCGCGACCGGTTGGACCAGGTGAAGCGCTGTTTCGCGGGGCACATGCTAATTGGGGCGCCACTGGAGATGAGCACAAAGGGGTGGGCTTCGACGTCGCCGGAAGAGCGCCACCGCTATGCCGTGCGCACGGCGGAGTTGATGCTCGATTGGACGACCAAGTCCATTCGTCCCCACATCATCACCCGCGTCGCCGACCGTCGGCCATGGTCCCCAGCAGAAATGGAAACCCTAGAAATGGCGGTCTGCCGGTACTACACGCAAGCATTTTGGGAGTATTTTGGTCGCGCTGCAGTTGTTCCTTTGCGGTTGGATCATGACCTGGAGAGAGAGGAGGGGGAAATTTAATGCAACTTCTATAGTATTTGAATCTCGCGCAACTGCTTAGTTACCTTTCTTGTGCGCTCTCTTGACGCGACTCTTGACGCGAAAAAATGTATTATACTGTATACTTTCATGTATTCTTTTACTGTATATCCAATCCATTGAACATAATTTGCTTAATCGGCGAGGTTTTTCATTGAGCGCTAAATGTGATGGACCCATAGGAATAAGCGCCTGAATGAGCGCTTGAACGGGCCGCTCGGATGCCAAGTTCCGATTGGCCGACGAATTGACAGCTGTCATCGCTCTCTCTCTTCCCACCACCACCTCTCGCTCTCCCTGCTACCAGCCCCACGACGCAAGCTCCAGGAGCCCCGACAGCGACAGAGGACAACACCCAGGACCCACCGCAGATCGACTTACATGTCGATCTGCACTCTTGGGCTCGACTTCATGTCGAGCCTGCCCGACTTTCATGTCGGTGCCCCGGCCGCACTTTTCCTTAGGGTTTTTTCTTCTTTGAACGGACTCTTTTCGTAGTAAAACGGGCTCTCTTACTTACCGCTGTATTTGGTTGCGTCTCGTATATATTGGTACATTTATTTCCAATGGGCTTTTCCCGTATATTTTGCCTTTGTACTGTACATGTTATTGTAAATTTCTACGTTGGGAGTGCTTCGAGGCGAATTAGAGGAATATGCTTTGAATTTCAAGTCAATGTGTGCTTTCTGGCCACATCAACCGCTTTGACCTTAGATCACCAGATGGTGCGTGCTCTTTCTCTCTCGGAAATCTGTCGCAAGCTAAGAGATACAGTAGCGTCGTTCTCTGTCGTTCTCCTTTTCCAATAACGCCACACGATGAAGGCCGTTGGGCGGCACAAGAAAGTGACTGCCAGTAAAATCGCAGTGAAAACGACTTCACGCGTTGCCACCAACGTACCCAGTCTCAAAGTCGGGTTTCACACAGGTGGGTTGGCACGCTATTGGTCTTGATGTACGGGCTTACCTGGAGACAGCAACAACTTCGAAATCTGAACGCCTCTACGTCGGCAAGCCCCCGACATGCAGCGTCATCCACGATGCGGTGTGCGAGCAGCCCCAGCCGCTGCCTTTCTTCGACGTGGTGGAGGAGAATCCTGGTGCGATCCCCGCGTATGAGACAACACCAGCATGCGATGAGAAGGGCAAGGAGAAGAGCAAAAAGATACAACAGGTTTGTGCAGCGGTACCGGCTTTGAATCTCCGTGAAGCTCACATTTATCTAGAATGTCGCTCACATGAACGAACTCAAGGAAGAGGAACCGACCTTCCTGCGACTCATGTTGTCGCTGCACCACCATGACCAGGTCCTCACGCCATGTTCTTGCCCCGAAAAGCGTCCTCGAGTGGTCGCTTGCTCTGACTGCCTGCAAGCAGAGCTCCTCTGTCGCACATGCTGGGCCAAGAAGCACCGAACGATGTGGACACATTGGGCGTTCGTTTGGAACAAGAGCGAGCAATTTTTCGAAAAGCACGACTCCAGTCAAGTGGTGAAGAACGGCGCACTTAGACTCGGTCACTGCGGCGACGGGTGTCCCAAGTCCGAGGTGGCACGGTCATTCACGTTGGTGGAATGCAATGGCATTCATGCCACTGCAATCGCATTCTGCGGTTGCGAGACTGTTCCCACCGCCGATGGGAAGCGCGCTCTACCGCATTTCCAACAACTGTTGCAAGCGGGGATCTTTCCCGGCAGCGTGAAAGACCCGAAGACCAGCTACACACTGGGGCTGCTTCGGTATCATCGCCAGCAGCGGAGCCAAGGGAAGGGGTCCGCCTACAACTTCGTGCTCGTTCTGCAGCGCATGGCCGATCCTTACTTTGCAGGTGCAGTTCCGGTAAGAACTCAAACACCTGACTCTCAATTAAGCAAGCTGAAGCACTTTCAGGACATTTACACCAACTTTCTCGCAATTACCCGGTTTTACGAATATCTGGAGATCAAGATTCAGAGCGGGCAAGCATTCGGCCTCGACAGCCCTGTCCCTGGAGAAGAAACTCGTCCGTACCCGAATCGCCCCGAGGGATATCTCGGTGTGAATTGCGCAGCGTGTCCCGAACGGGGGGTAAACATGCCTTTCATCGTCAAGTCGCCCAGTTATCTTCGGTGAGTGGCACGGATTCGTTGCGTATTGCTGCAACAATATTCATTGAGTGTCAGACATACGATCACCCAGAACACAACGCTCGACGGTAACTTCAAGGCGAACCTATTCTTCAAGCGCGACGACGGCAGCGACACAGCCCTCACCGATGGGATGATGTACTTTCCCAAGCAAACCGAGTTCGAGCACCTGGCGAAGACGTATGTGATCCCCGAGGAATACGTCTATAATCATAACGTCGCAAGCGTGGTGTTAATACCTCTCAACAGGAAGTGCCGTGCAAAGCGCACATCGGGTCTATCCATCACCAAGGATCAGTGAAGTACGGGACGACCGCTGTCAGCGGCGTGGTTGCCGCCGCTTGCGACCATGCCGTGCTGGGGTCATTGGTCGATATGATTAAGGGTGAAGCGTGAGTTTTATCTGAGTGGCAAGATCGTACATACACTGACTCTTTTGTCATCAGTTTTGCGCTCGGTACATACGCACAGCGCGAGCATCTGCGCCACACCAATTCGCCGCCCCATGCGGCCGAATTTGTCAACCCTAACACCATGAGCTACGACAGTTACTGCTCGTTTGTGATCAACCAGGTCCAGCGCGCGTTGACGTTGTTTCCCGACGAAGCATGGCTCCACGACCTGCTAGCTGAAGTCGAGGGCCAGATTCCGGCCGACCACATCAACGGGCACGGACTGTCCTGCCAGTCTATCTGGCAGGCGGTCTACTTCGCGTGCAGGGCGCACTTCCACGGGGAGACGGCGGAAGTACTGTGGGCATTCCTGAATCCACTGGGGTCTTCAACGCGCCAAATGACCGGTGCTTCGCGGCACGACATTATCAATTTTGTGATGCATGCGTGGAATCTCCTCAAGTTATTTCGTCAAGGTGAGGCCGTCTCGCCTTGATTAAATCTTAGCTGACTGTGCCTATATTTCACAGCGAAGCTTTTGGCTGCTGAGCGACTGGATGCGCTGCGGTTGTTTGAGCTACACATGGCTGTTCTCCAAGACCTGAGCAGCCAGCATGCGACGGAGGTCAGTGCCTGGTCGCGGCTTCCTCGCAAGACGGAGCAGTCGGGTGGTAAAATCACGAGTGTCTATCAACACGAGTCGACTCAAGGTATGCCGGCTCTAACTTCGACGAACACTTCAAGCTGAAACGGGTTTAGCACTGACGGTGGAGAATGTCCTGGCCACCATGATCGCTGCAGAGCAAGAAAGATCAAGACAGAATGGCGGGCACGATGCGGGAACGCCAGTGGCACAGTGGATCCATGATGGGATGAGCATCGAGCGCACGCAGTAAGTTTCTAATCCAGTCTAACGTGAATGTGCCCGAGGCTAACCCGCTATGATGCAGAGCTCTCACAGTCGCGCTCCTGAAAAACCATCGCGAGCATCCGCTGCAGGAGACCTGGGAGAGTATCACAACCCTGCGCGACGCCTTGAACCTCAAGCTCAAGAAATTCAGGGAACGGCAGCGCGAGATTTACCCCCGTCTCACGCTCAGCGCCCTTGACGTGGATGAGCCAGAACTAACAGCAATCCAGCTCCCTTCATATCGGATGAAGCACGGACAGAAGCTCTCGAGTGGTGCACCAGAGGCCGTCGCCCAAAGCACGCAGACACGGGAGTCAGAGATCCAGTTGCGCTGCACGGCAGCGCAGAATGGCGTTCTCGCCGTTCGAGACGCATCTGTGGCGTTGTCGGCCGTTAGAAAGACGAGGGATCTGGATTATAGGGGGCAGGGGGGGTTACACGATCCCAGCGGAATCTGCAAAAAGCAGAGATGATGAAGACATTCGAGATCGCCATGTACAACAACGCGCGGACTGCCCTCATCCATCTGGGGTACATGGAGAAGGATGCAGTGGAGCCTTTCCCGCCTATGTCTCCCAAAGATACGCGGAGGAAGGAGACTCATCTCCATCGCGCGAAGGGCGATTCGCGGTTATTCGACGGCACCGCGTGGTATCTACAGTCTGGGGTGACGATATCGCGCGCGGCGGTGTCCTCCACATTATCCCCAAGAGGAGAGCGGGATAGCGACGAGGACGAGCCGCAGTTATTGGTGGGTACTCAGACGCTCAAGCGCTCGGGTACGTGACAACACCTGACAATCCCGTACGAATACTCACTCACCTATGTCTAGGTTTCAAGCAGGGGCAGCGGAGTCCCAAACGTCTCAAAGACATTGCTCCAGACGATGTGGAGGTGGTGTCGTCGGAGGGCAGCGACTCGGATCAGGGGTCGCCGTCGAAACCGGGAGGGCAGGGGAAGGGGGGGAAGAAGGGGAAGTCGAAGAAGAAGCCAGACGGCTGGATCTGGCTTGAAAGCTTGATGCGGGGGCAAGCTGTAAGTGACGAAAAGGTAGCGGCCTACAAGAGAGAGAGTAAGTGGCAAAAGCTATCTATATCTCAGGCGGCATACTGATAGTGTCCATAGGCGAGAAAGTGCAATGGTTCCGCGCGGAAGCGGAGATGTACCGGTGGCTGGAGCAGTACGAACGCAAGCACGCGGAGCTGATGCGTGTTATTGAAAGGTACCGCCGCGACAGTGTGGTGTGGACGGGGCTTGGGGACCGTGAGCAGCAGGCGAGTGGAGGACTAAATGGTGCAGTGACCTATGCGCGAATGCAGGCCGCGATGTACAAGCGGCTGGCCCACAATGCCCAGGTGATCTTCAAGGCCGCCGATTCGGGAGCACACCACGATTGGGTTTCAGCGGCAACTTTCGATGAATTGATCGCGAAGATCGACGCATGGCGCGACGTGGTTTTCCAGTGGATGGATCGTATGGTAAGTGCGCTATTCAGTCCACTACATAATTAATAACCATGGATAGGGGATACACAGGGCGTACAAGGATTTCTGACAGGTCCTTGGACTCCCTCCTTGGCCGGAGGCGCCTGAAACCCTGTCGGTGGTGTGGTGTGCAGCCACCGTCAATCTATCTGTGTAACTTAAGTTTCAATTCATTCAATTGCTTGGACAGAACTCAAGTGCGTGGTGGGACTTAAGTACGTGCTGGAACTTGAGTGGTGGCGTACGACTTAAGTGGTGGGGACTTAAGTGGTGGCAGAAACTTAAGTGTCAACTAACAGAGGCCCAGCCACGGGGCGTATGGGGTGAATTAGCAGGCTGGGCACCGAACTTAAGTTGTACACAACTTAAGTTTAACGTTGGTCTACAACGGGTACTACTTAAGTTGAGCTGCTCTTATTTCATCAAACCCTGGAGACACGCCAGCGATCTACGGCACTCCGAACAATCATGGTCAAATGCATATCAGCAATTCCTGGAGACGTGCACACCTGATATCCATGAGTACATTGACAACATGCAGCTCCTTCACGAATGCAGGGATAGTCGGGATGCCCATTACGCTAGTCGGCGGAACCGTAGACGTGCCGGCATAAGTCTCGAAATCCAGCGAGGTTCTCGGCGGTCGGATGAGTTTGGGGAGGAGTCTGACGAATCCTTGCTTCAACATCTTTCTTCCATGCAAGATTGCTCCTCACAGCGAAGCGAGCAGAGTACCGCGGACATATTATCTGCCTTGGATTCCGCGACTGACGCTGGCATTATCGGAGGACGGGTGAAACCCCAGAATTGCGAACTAGGTTCTGCTAATCACACCTTTGTTTCGGATCGCCATCCACAACTGGAGTCTCTGTGGCACAAAACTTATGAGTCCCGCCGCCAGCATTGGAAGCAGTCAGCGTTAGTTGCGCCAGCCAAAGTTCAAAATGAGCCTTCGGATCCGGAACCAGCAGGTAGTGATGGCGGAATTGGAGATGGTTCGGCATTCAGGAGCTTCATGTCTGTTCCTCTACTTCCCCAGGTTCGTGACGTTGACGCGATTCTCCCCCGCGAACCCGTGCAAAGTGGTTCAAGTGATCAGACACCGTGCGATATCCCGAGCATCATCAAGACTTACGGATTAAATGAGGAACAGGCCAGGGCGTTCTCCATCGTCGCCAGCCATAGTCTACAGGATCAACCTCTGAAGGCATTGCGTATGCACCTTGGTGGACCCGGCGGAACAGGAAAGTCGCGCGTGATTGATGCCCTTCAGGATTTCTTTGTCTCGCGCGGCGAGTCCCGTCGCTTTCGTCTTTCCTCGTACACCGGTGTCGCTGCCCGGAATATATCTGGCATGACCCTACACTCTGCACTCATGCTGGGGGATCATTATGGGACTGCACTCAGCGCGAAATCGAAGCGGGATCTTATGGCGATGTGGGATGGCATTGATTACTTGTTTATCGACGAGATATCTATGGTCGGATGTCCTTTTCTCCACGATATCAGCCACCAACTCAGTGTAGCTAAAGGGAATGACCTTGCGTTCGGAGGCATCAGCGTTATCTTTGCCGGTGATTTTGCACAGTTGCCGCCAGTGGGACAGAAGCGACTGTACGCAAAGTTGACGCAAAAGGACATAAATCAGGCAGGTACAAATTACGGCCAGAAAGTTGTCTTTGGTAAGCTGTTGTGGCTCTCCGTCAGCACTGTCGTTATGTTGAGTCAAAATATGCGCCAAACTGGACCAGAAAATCAACCTTTTGTCGAACTCCTGGGGCGCTTGCGTGAAGGCCGCTGTACCGTCGCGGACTATAACCTTTTGAACACGAGACTCGCTTTGAATTTAGACATTGATTGGCAAAGTGAGCAATGGAAGAACGCACCTGTTATAGTCGCAGAGAATGCCATGAAAGATGCTCTGAATATCAGAATGGCACAGGACTTCGCTACTTCCACAGGGCAGGAGCTGCATTGGTATTACGCGACAGACACCCGCAGTAAAAATGCTCCCATCGCAGATGCTCGGCTCTAATGTTGCCGCGACTCGCGACTCCGAGGCTCCGAGTCGACTTCGCAAGTCGACGTAAGTCGAGTCGAGTCGAGTCACGGATGTGACTTCATGCGACTCGCAAGTCGAACAAAGTCGACTTGCCCCGACTTCGGGTGACTCGGAGTCGATCTCAAATATTAATCAGCTAGGTTTCGTCCGATACTGCTCAGAAAAGTCAAGAAAAGTCGGATAATACTCAGAAATCACATTGAATGCTCACTTCTCTTGCAACTGGTATGAAGCGGCCTTGGTAAGGATCAATGTACCTCAAAAATGGTCGAGAGGGCTTGGGGAAAGGTATGAAGTATTGTAAAACTCACCGGTTGAAGTGAAACACCCTGAACTTGACAAAATGCGGTGTTGAAGCCAAACGATCCAATGTTTGACGTCCCATCATTTTAATCGTGACGTGCCGGTAATAGTTCACATACCTCAGAAATGGCTAAGAAGGCTTTAGGGGAGCTACATAGGTCGCCCACAGCGATGTGCAACAGGCATTGAACCTTCTGCAAAAATGTTCATAAAATTCCGACTTCGCCGACTCGAGTCGACTCGAGTCGACTTGGAGTGACTCCTTGACCGAAAGTCGAGTCGAGTCGAGTCGGCCCGCTTCTGGAGTCGACTTCCTGAGTCGTGACTCGACTTTTGGAGTCACGGCAACATTACTCGGCTCCAGGACGTCCTAATGAACCTCGACTCTGGGAAGACTAGTTCCAGGCTGGGAAGGATACCTCTCGTCATCGGAATGCCAGTAATGGTAGCCCAGAATTTCGATGTTCCTGGGGGCGTTGTCAATGGATGCCACGGAACGCTTGTCAGTGTGCATTACCAAATTGGCCCCGACGGCAGACGCCATGCGACTTCTTGCGTTGTCGAAGCCCCAAACACCACTCCAGGCATTTTCCCAGACCTGCCTTTGCACCATGTTGTGAGTCTTCGCGATACCGTGAGGCTGAGATTCAAGCATCCATATTCCAAGACTACGGTGTCCGTTAACAGAAGTCAATTGCCGATAATGCCCGGATTTTCCATGACGGCTCATAAAGCACAGGGAAAGACCTTACCTGCTTGTGTAGTGAATTTTACTGGGTGCAAAGGCAGCGAGTCTCCGTACGTTATGTTGTCGCGCGCGACTTCTCTGGCCGGGGTAGTGATTTTGACTTCTTTCGCGCAGGAGAAGATTGCTTGCCCTCAGAACGAGGATTTACGGCTAGAGTTCCGTCGACTTACCTACTTGGCGTTGCAAACCATTGTCGAACACGGCACGGAGGACGAAGCTCGCCGCGCCAAGCGCGAGCTCGAGTCTTCCTTCAATGATCGCCGTCTCGATGATGGCGCTGGTCCCACGGAAATTGATCCGTGTGACCGCGTCATCCGCATCGAGCGGGCAAACGCGGTTTTGACCGCCCCGCCTATCCAAGCCGCTCGGGCGCGCATTCCTCTCGACACGCCAATCGCCGAAACTGCGCCCTCTTCCACTCGCCTACCGGCAACTACAAAACGCCGGCGGCCGCTTGATGCTCGTCCCTCCTCTCCTGGCCCATCCGCCTCCAAAAGACCCAAGCCCTGAGCCTGCAGACATGGTCCCATCACTTCAATAAGTCCTATCTCGGCTTCGCCTCTTTCCACCGACGAAGAACACTCCCTTTTCTGTGCGCTGCTCAGGCCACAAATTTCTTGGCAATTTCCGTCGTCGGTCCGTGACTTGTTTCTGTTCTGCAGACAGAACACAAACTCCTTGCATGACTGCCAAGTATGGCCTGCCATCTCTCAGCCGGGGTGAGTACTTGGATTTTGTTTGTGCCTGATAACTAACTTGCCGTGTACAGTCCTCATTTCTTCCCTCGTGATGTTGCGAGTGACGGAGGATTCTTCGCGTACATAGCCAGGGCGTCGACAATCAATCTTCCTTCATTCCCCAGAAGAGAGAAAAAACAACTCCCTTGCACGTAGCGGCCTTCTCGCTCCCTGCGAACTATCAACTTGGCGCGCACCTGGGCTCTTCATCTAAATCTAACTGCAAATTCATCCTTGTTAGTCCTTCTCATCATTCACCTGAACAAACTCAAACCTTCAGTTAGTTCTCTGCCGAACCCGCCTCAAGTGCCCTGGCTGCACCGATCCATCCGATCCATCCATCATATACTTCTAGTCGTTGCTGCAATCACTGTTTTCGGCGTCCACGAAATGTTGTGCACCGCGATCTCGCGATGTGCGAACCCCGACTTCTCGCGTGCCTCTGGGAGTAGTGCCTACCACTTTCCTTTGTCCCTGCGCCGGCCGCATAGGTGGTGAGAATCCTCACCTCGGTGGCGCTCACCGCACTTTCATTCGCGTGAGTCACCTCGCTTTTTGCTTAACTGGAGGGCTGAGTTTCATTCAAGGCATTCAGTCAAGTGTCGTCCATTTATCCTCTCGCATCTCGCATCTCGCATTTCGAGTTCTGTACTGTACGCATTTTCCCTCTTTACCATGAAAATGCTCACTTTTCCCCCCAGTTTAGTCAATGCCCTGATTCCGTAGTCATTAATTACCCGTGCCCGTTCTTTCTCTCTGCTTCCCAAATTTCTGTGTTCAACCGTACTGCGCTCGCCAAATACCCGAGCATGGTCATCTATGTACTTATCTTCAATACATGCCATTTTACATGCAATTCTTCCTCGGAGATCCCAGTTGCTAGCAAACGAATTGTAGTCACGAAGCAGTTCCAATTGCTGAAGATATATAGCGGGCTCTGCCGCGGCACGCGGGCTACGACAATTATTTATCCGAACTTTTGTTGTCGGCCGCGGCCGAAATTTTATCCGAATTCTGCCTCTGGCGAGCGCCAGGTCAAAATTTTATCCGAACTTTGCATCCGACCTCAAATTTGCCACAAAAGAAATCCCAAGCTCTAAAAACAGCTACGGTACTACTCTGGTGACTCCTGCTCTTCCTCCAAGTCAATAATATTTACATTTGTCTTTCCCTTCCACCGCAGTGTTCAAACTTGTGAAACCTTTTCCAATGCTTCACGCTCCGTGGTGAGGTCTTCGAAAATGTCCTCGCTCAGTCCTATCTCAATATGATCCCAGCTTGATGGCCTCGTCGCGTACGGGTAATAACACCAGGAAAAGAATTGGTCTGTAGATGTACGAAGTGCGTATGGTATTGAGAGCGGCGTAATTCCGATGACTAAACTTGAAAAAAATGCTGGTAAGTACACCTGTATGACAGGACTCCAATGATGTCGGAGCTCGAAACCCACAAATGGGCCTGGCCTTGCCTCCATTCTTGGAATACAAGGTGACCACTGTGAGCTTGCCAACTGTGTACACTGTGAGCTTGCCAACTGTGTACATATTTCGGGCCGGGACCAAATTTATCCGAACTTAGATCTGGTCTTTTTCAAAAATTTCGCGGTATCCGAATTTTGCCTTCGAAGTGCGCGCGCCAGAAGTGAAATTTATCCGAATTTTACTCCAACCTCGGAGGTCCAAATCAAAATTTTATCCGAACTCCGTATCCGACCTAGGCCGGGATAAACATGGGTCCTCTACTGTACCTTCCACTCGGTGGTAATGTGTTCCATTTGTTCCCCCTATTTTCCCATCAATCACCGGCGCCTATCACCCACCAGCGTTTCTCGTTTCCCGACTGGGCGCGTCAGATTGGCCCACGCGCCGGCGCCGCTCATGCTTTGCTCCTTCGTCTTCTCAGCTGCAGTTTCTTTCCAGGTCCTCGCTGGAGTCTCCTCGATTTTCCTTCGCGAATTTTCCGCGATTTTCTCCGACGTCAGGAACACTTTCCAGTCTGGAGTCCTCGACGTCGCAGCCTTCATCGATTCATCGACCAACAAGTTGAACAACGGGTCGTCCTCGCGCGCACCCACTCCGATGTCCCCACTCCCAGGCAACTCAAAAGCTTCTGTTCCAGGACTGGGTACGAACGCCGGAGACGCGATCTACTACGCAATCCATCGATACTTCAACCAACGCCCAACACACCGCCGCACCAACCCTGCCCTACGTCCATGGACAAAATGACACCACACCCACGCGGAGACTAGCAGATGATGACGAGCAGCAAGCCCTTTGACCCCAATCTTCTGGATGTGCGTGCGTTTGTGCTTTTCATTTTGTTGGACGACTCCGTGCCTGTTTCTTCGTCTGAGTGGAATGGACTCCGACGCCTTTGCCCCTCGCTCTTTCCCGTTAGTGTTAATGACCCACCAATACTTACCATACCTCTCCTTCGTAGATCGAGAAAGAGCACGTCCCCTCCCTCCATACTGGTCGTGGTGGGATGCCGATATTAGATTCGCGGACCGCGGTAAAGACCGTCGGGGAGGCTCAGGTGTGTTGTTTTCTTTGGGGTGTTTCAGGCGCGCCCTTCGCTGAAGCGCTATTCTAATAGACATACTGTAAGGTGCGGCCGCGCGAGTCCAAGTTGCTCAAGTGCGGCCCCTTTGCGTTGTACCCTTTGCGTTGCACTCTTCTCCACAAGTTACCTCCCTTGCCTTCCCCACCTGTCCCCTTCTATCTGCTGTCCCTCCTCACAAACTTTCCCTGTCTTTCAACAACAACTCACTGCTAATAACACCGCCCTTCAGGATCGGATCTGCACACGCCCACGCTTCCTTCCCCGAGCTCGCAGAGGACGACCGCGACAAGCCAAGCGGTGCACGCTCGACGAGGATGGCATGAAGAGTGAAGAGTGCTGAGAGGGAGGAAGGAGCGGTGGTGGGTTTTTGTCGAGTCGTGAGGCGTTTGGAGGCGGGTGTGTGGAGAAGTGTGGGGGGACGCAGCAGGAGGTATGTGGGACGCCACAGGAAGTCGGATGCGTTCTGCGCCGCCGCACTGCCGATGTTGTGCTGCGACGCGCGCTGTCTGGACGCGGGACGGGGTGCGTGGACGAGGTCAGGTGAGCAGGGGCGCGGGGTGGTCGACGCATCCCGGGTGTGCAGGGCTGTGTGGATGAGGTCGGGTGGACAGTCCACGAGTACGACGACGACTGAGTGCGCGTCTCCGACCGACCGCCCGGGAGGGGGGTGGTGGGCGAGGGCGAGGGCGGGGAGACATACAACCGCGTGCTCTCCTCGCAGCGAGCGAGTGCGCGGGACGCGGGGGAAGCGGGCAGGTCTATGTGTTGCGTCGACGCTGTTAGCGCGTACCGTGTGGACGCGCGCGGCAGGCGACGCCTCGCGCTGTCTGGAGCACTACCCCTTTCCAGCAGCGATCGAGCGTCGTGGTACTGGCTCTGCGAGTGGGATTGGCTGTCGGAGCGCTCGGAGGCGGGAGGACTCAGGTCGGGAACGCGGGGCGGTGGCACCCCGACGCTCCTTGCTCATCGCGTCCACCATATTCCCCGCTTCCACTTGACCTCCTCTCCCTCTATCTATTCGTTGTTGCGGGGACGAGACGTGTTGACGCCTTTGCCTATTTGGGTGGTGCTCACCATGCATGGGTCCGGTACGGTACCGTGTGGTTTTGGCGATACCTCCGTTGGCTCATTCGCTTTCCCGGCGCCCTTGTGTGGTTCCTGCAACGCACACCGCGGTGCGGGAACGATATTCGAAACTGATCGTGCCCAGCCCAGCCCAGTCGCAGCCGTGTCGGTAATCTGCGCTCCTCTTACGGCGGGCGTCGAACCACCGTTCGCGTACGAGCCGCGGGCGCGGTCTCGGCGGTCCCCCTCTCCGCGCCGTCGAATGGCGTTTCCCCTCGTCGAAGTCAACTGGCGGCATTCCGCCTCGTCCAGTCGTTCGTTCGGGGGTTCCATTCTTTCGGCTGGGGGATCTCTCGGACGTCTTGGCCGCTGTTTTACCTTTCCTTTGGGCTGCCTGTCTTCGTTCGCGAATGAAAGAGTATGTTTTGCAGCGATTGATTTATTCCGCGCGACGCCGGCGTGTGACGGTGCATCGCACCTTTACATGGGTCTGGGGTGTCGCAACCTGCACCTGGGTGGTGGTCGCATACTCCTCCTCGTTCGTGCTGGGTCTTTCGTACCTCTTTCTTTTGCGTGTCTTTGGCGCGAGGAGGCTCAGCGCAGCGATCAAGGGATGCTTCACGGACGGGCCACTGTACGCGCCTTGATGTGCCCGGATGTTATTGGCGCCGTCGTACTCGGGCTTTCACTTTGGGCCTTCGGGGCCCGCTCGCATTATTACTCCCTCCGTCCGCCTCAGCTCTGGTCCCTAAGGCTAGTGCGGCGGCGGGCTCATGCTAGCACTATGGTTTTGACGGCGGCATCCTCCTCGTGCTTTGATAGCGGTCGCGTCACTCCCTCTCCTTCCTGGCGTAGCGCGTCATCGACCCGTTTTCGCTCTCTACGCAGGCGGCTTTCTGCCTCCCACCTCCTCGCTGCATAACAGAGTCGGCTCAACGATGGGGCGAGCTCGAGCTCGCAAAGGAGGGGGCAAGAAGAAGGGGGATGAGGATGCGACGCAGCAGAAGGAGAAGGGAAGAAATAGTTGTGTACTTGCTGCGTCGCTGCGAGTACTTATTTATGTAACCCCAAAATGGAAGGGTGAGTGATTTTCTTTTGCGCGCATGGATGAGTGATGATGACTTTTTCATGCACATAACTTAGCTGTGGTGTAAGATTATTGGAGTTATTGGGAGGAAGGGCGGGAAGTGCAGGAAGGGACGAGAGAGGGCAAAGGAAATCATTATAAAGCTTTTTCTCTCTCGTTTCGTTGTGTCTGAGTGGGTGTCCAACCCAAACAAACAAACCGAGTTTCCTTCTTTAGGGGTTTTTTGGGGTCGAGTGTGATGGTGAACCGCTCGGGCTTTGCTTCCTAGCTCACCGCACGGTGGCCGCAAGTTATGACGAGTACTTTCAAGTGTGACGTCTCATGTCGAGCGTGGAGAGGGGTTGGGACCAGTGCAGCCACGCCTGTACTGATTCAAGTCAAGTAAATTTAAATTGCTAGTTGAGCGAAGTTCGGAGTGGGACCGTGGGACGAGAAGAATTTAAAGGAGAACCAAGCTTACGTCTGCCGTGTGCCTTCAGCGCGTCGATTGAATGAAAGAAGCGAGCTAGAATGTGCGGCCGTATAAGGCAGTGGACGATTGTGTCCAAGGTCACCGAGAGCATCCCGATCCAGATTCCAATTTCCAGGCCCGTTGGGGTCGGACTCGCCACTCGCGATCGCACTGGGCCCAGCGACGGAAGTCATTGTCTAAAGTGGCTTAAGCATGAGGCAAGGGCGAGATTCGGTGGCATTATAGTAAGAGAACGCAGTAGAGGATTGTCCACTTTGAGGAGGTGTGAGACCGGATTAGGAGTGCGAACAAATATTTACAATGATGGGATCAAACATCAACCTCTCCACCACCGCTCGAGTTCTACGGTCCAACCCAAGGGTGTTCGGGCCGGTCAAGCCGGGACCAGAGGCAGGGAGGGTGGGTCGACCGCCAGGCAGAAAAAAAAAAGTTTGCATCTCTCACTAAATGGCCTCAAAATGGGTCGGGCAGTGTCAGGAGTACCGCCAAAGCTTGAAAATGCACTAATACACCTCTTGGTAGCTTCACGTGAGGTTTCAAGTGTTGCAATTGTTTGAAAAGGGAGTTCAGGGACTGGAATTCGGGTAAAACCTGTAGAAAATGATCTGTTGCCATTGAGGAAATTATCATGTCATTAGAGCTATCCGGACCAGTAGGGAAAAAAGTATGTGATCTCTACTCTAAAATAAACAAACTGGTTCAAAATTCAAAGTTCGATGTTTTTGGTGGCGACCGGCTTTTGCCGAGCGGATTTTGATGTGGGGGGTGAGAAATCATTGCCCGATTAGGAAGGAAGAGGGAGGGTGGGTCCGCCGGATGATCAGTTTGAAAAAATACGGCCTAAGTGGGTTTTTTCACGGACTTGAACACCCTTGGTCCAACCCGAAAACATCCAATAGCTTTCTTCACAAATTCCAAGCAAACTCTTCGGGGCTTATCGTTGGCCGACTCACTCTTCAACGGATCCACCACTTTTTTGGAAGGCAGGGCTAACCGGCGTGGCCAAGGCGCAGCTCTTCGCAATTGCTGCTAGTCAACGGACACTTAAACGTATCTTGGTTCTGGTATGCGCTCCGTTGTGCGCGGTACTTTCAAGATGCGTCTAGTCAAATACCCGGATCCGCAGGGTTAGTAAGTACTCGAATCTATCAACTTGAAGTCCGGGGGTCATTTTCACTCGGCGTCGACGGAAATTAATCCCTTCTAGTCGGACCGGTCGAACGTTTCACTGAAGTTTGTGCTAGGCCAGTGAGGCATACAGGAGGCCCCCTAACGTTAATTGCAGGCACCGCGCAGTCAATCGTGCCGTTTACCCATCCATGCCGTTGAAAACTTGCAGAATCGGCGAATCTTCTTATGCATGCCCAAATTCATGCCGTTAAAATTCGACACGGAGCATGCAAGACTTGAATAAGCACGGAGGTAAGCTCATTGAACGCTACCTTTGACGCAAACTGGACGCTAAAGTCTGGCAGCAAGTCCTTCCCCGCCGGCGTCATTCACAAGCACTTCCAAGTCCAGGGTGCCGTTGAACCTAAGGCTGAGTCAACGCTGTCTTGACGCAAACTGGACGCAAAACCCACGCTCCCGCCGGCAGCGGTGTAATACTCAACCTTCAAATCCTGTGCTGGAGAAGAGCGAGTTAATGACGCCCGTTGCCTTGCCGCAACTCACTAATTTCGTCCTGTTCAGTGTTGGCCGTCGGCAGGTTGAAAACCTTAGGGGAAGCATAAACCGCCTTCGTGCATCCCGCAGCCCTGACTATGCCGTTGAGGTCTGAACGGGGAACTTCAACACTTCGATTTTTGGCGAAATTCATCTTCGAAGTTGGTCCCAGTAATAATTCGGTCACAAGTTACGCAAGGGGTTCGGATATGGCTCAGTTAATCGTCGAATCTTGCTCGTGTTCCGCAAATCTGCACCACGACCTTTGCCACGCGGAAGTATGGGGCGGGTCGCCATTTTATGCGAATAAGAGGTCTAGGGTTCCGACGAGCACCGTTAGAAATACCAAGAGGAAAAGACGATGGAAGCAGTTCGCCCTTAGCAACGTGAGGACCTGCGCCTCGAGTCGCCTTCTGGTGCAATTGCGTCCTCGAGCCTGAGGCCGCAGAACACACTGCGAATTTAACTGCGGCTTTAGCAGTATTACACGCTGGCTAAATCTGGCCACGGAGGCCAGCTGGCTGCCCAGCGAAATCACGCATCCCAAACAACTGCAGAATAATCGGTCGTCGGATAAGGTATATCATCTGATTCTTCCTCGAAACACGCCGGAATCTTCCAAGGTTCCAAGACGAGGTACACCCTTGCCATCATTGACACCGAAAAAAACATATTGGAATTGTGCATCGTAAGTCCCCTCCGGGACTAAGCATAGCACAGCAACAACTTCACCTTCTTCCGTGGACTCCGAACAAGTCACCGTGCCGCTGTACGGGGAGACATGGATACTCCAAGGAAGCGGTCCAAATAGATGTGATTCGCGGGGTCGTAGTTGGGTACCGGAGGGGAAATTTGCGCTTTCCCTCATCCCGATGGACGAAGTGTCCAGAATATAACACCGACAACGGGCTCATTGACGGAGTACGCATGGACCCCATCCATTCCCAACATACTACAGCCCGTTGCACAGTCAGGTTGTATCGACACAACAGCGCCGAGGTGAAACCATACACGGAACACCCCGCGCTCTATGGGACTTCGTATACCCAGAGATCCGAAGCCATTCCTGAGGTGATGGGCTCTTTTGGCGGAACATCATCCGTGGGTATGGTGGGTAGATCGTCAAGTAATACGCTATTGGACGGCTCATTTACGCTGTCCGCCGGCATCCACATCGTTTCAAGCGAGGCGATAGGGCAGACCCCAAAGAGTTTGCGCCCGCGGGACCTCAGTGGAAGGAAAATATAATGTGGAATAAGCGCCGGCGGCATTTGAGCTCTGGAGAGGGCCGATCGATTGTTCACAACATACGAGTGTGTGGACCAGTTGAGGAGGAGTAGTAGGTGTCCCTCCATATTCACCGCAGTACCGCAGACAGCACAACCGTCAGAGGAGTGGGAATCGTGAGCACGGTTGACGAGGACAAGTCTCGAGTCTCCATTTCCAGGCCAAGAATGGTGATTTCGACAAAGCTGGGAATGAATTAACGTAAGATCGATATAATAAATTTAACACTCACTTTTGCCGTGGCTCGTTCGAAGTACGCTGGCATGTAAGAATGACGGCCTCGTCATCCTCAATAATATCTGCAGCAAAATCGAAGACCGAAGCATCATTCATGGAGCAGGCATGCGTCCGGATGAGTTTGTCCTCGGAGATTTTCCAGCATTGGAGTCTCCCCGAGTTTTGGAAGAGCATGTATTCACCGCCCGGGAGCAGTTTGGCCTTGTTAGCCCAGGAGAGAGCACCTGCCATTGCAATCTGAGGATAGATCACGATCCGGCGCGACTCAGATGCACAAGGCCGCGGTTTTGCGAAGGCGACAAATGTGTGGAAGCGTTTGGCGGTCTTGTGAAGGATACTCTGGGGAAGCCCAGGGTGCGACCACGCCGTTGGCCCAAGCACTGTTCATTTTACTTCAGCGATGAGCTGGTCCCTCGAGTGATTCTCGAGATTCTTGTTCCCTGGCCGGATACTCTCGATGATGTGTCGTTCAACCAGTTTTGCCACCAAGGAGAGCCAAACATAGTGGCGGAATGCTAGGCGATAAAGGTATTTACTGGTCTAAAAAATGCTTTAAAATAACGTAGAGCACGGCGGTGAACTTCACCGACTTGACCAATTCGAACAACACCTTTGATGTCGCAATATTCGGTCAGAATAAGAAGGATAACATCTTCAACTAGGCCCAGGAAGCCAGCTGGATTTCATCGCTCGAAGTCAAGGATCGACGCGGAATGGAGGATGCGCTTATAGTGAGGTGTGAAGATCAAAGTTCTTGGATGCGCGGTCCTGCGCCGTCCTGCGCCGTCGGGAACTTCTTTGATCCGTACCATCACCATCGATTCTTCGAAAGTTTTGCTGAGTTTTGCTCTCCGAAGCTCCCGACGGTTTCGGTCCTGGTCTCAGAATAGCAGTGTTGAGTCTCTTGCTGCGTCGCTGGCCCACTCTTCCGAGGCTTGTGTTTGATGGGACACGTCTCAGTTCTCGGTCATTCAGTAACCGGGAGCTCTGGAGACGTCTCCAGGGAATATATTTGAACCTGCCAAATTGAAAAGTGATGAACATGATGGGAGACAAGACTCCGTGACTAGCACCTGAAGCAGAAAATCCGAAGAGGAACAAATCAGCACTGCCAGAGCAGGGGGTATATCGTGTGGTATTCTGCCAGTGTTATATCAACATTACGCCTCCCAAGTGGGCAGACGGGAATGTTCTCGGTATTTCAGGTCTATCGAAGTTGTCTTGTGTGTCTTCAGCAACTCTTGTGAACAAATCTGTGGATGAAAAAAGAAGGTAACTGTGTGTGGGCCATCCAAACTCGACGAATTTGTTGGCACATCGACGAGACTCGCCAAGACATCTAACGATTCAGAGTTATAATACTACTAGTTGGCCGTAATACCTGCGCCGACACGTTTTCAGCCCCCCACTGTCATCCATGCCGGTCGAAGGCTCTTGATTCCTTAGATGTGCGAATTGAATACGAGAATATTACTTCAAGGCTAGAATTTCAGCTCATCCATATTTTGATTAACTTCCTGCGATTTTTAAGCCTGTCTGAATCGTCGATCAAAACATTCCCACGGTTTGATTTACGTCGTGAAAATCGGTTGAAAATCGGCAACAAAAAAAAGGCAGGACTTGTCACCGTATGCAAATCCAGATTTCCCTCGTACATAGTCGATCCAGATTCTGCGGTTGATTGCCCTGATTCACGAAGGCTTGATTAAACCTGGGCGATCAACAGCTGTAGGCCTTGCTAAGGTTGAACGTTGAGTACTCGTCTCTCATCTGACAAAAATGATGGCGACGACAGGACCAAATTTTCATTCAACTGGGCATTCGTGTACAACACAGAGATTTTTATAGAGCAACCTCAAGGTACATACAAGCAAACACGCAAAGGGACTAGTAATAGCATATGGAGTAGGACCAAGGAGGGTATGAACACAGTCAGTTCAGAGTTTTCAAGCCGAGCAACGAGCGAGCATGTAGTGGTATGTATCTGGGAAGGTTCGAGAAGACGGGAGGCGGAACCATTTCGAAGTGGGCGGAGGCCGAGAATTCCGTAAGTATGTGAGAGGTTTGTTAAACGGCGTGGACGTTTGACCACACCAGTACGTTCCGCTCGACGATTCGGTCGACCTACCGACCAGGTTCTCAGTCTGAACTTCATACAATAAGAGTTGATCCGTCGAACACACCTTTACTTCGACTTTCTTCTCAACTCTCCCTGTCATCGTTCCACCCAAAACGAAGGAGTTAAGTCTGGGCCCAGCGGCTTCGTGATTGAGGAGAGCTGTGAGAACGGAGAGGGCATAGATGCCGGGGAGGGAGAGCTCCGCGAGAAGACTATGTTATAAGAGATTGAAGTCTGTGAGCTTCCTCTAGTCAGGCAAATTGAACGTACTGGTACGTAGTACTCCTTATGGCGAAGTACTGAAACAAACCTCAATGAAATTTCACCGAATACAGGTGGGTCAAACGTACAAGGATGAGGTTTAGCACGGCGACAACAGCGGTCACGGCGCCAGTTTCAAATGTCAACTGGATAATCTTCTTCGCGACGCCGGAGTCCCTCGGATTTTTCAGGTGCTCGACGATGAGGATTATGGCGATCACGGTGTCCGTCACTGCAGCCTTTCAAATTGCTCAATTAGTTTCAGTACGCCACGCATTGAATACGACGACCTACGGCGGACAGCCAGAGTCCCATGGGCACAGGGATGGTCGAAATTCTGCTAAGTGACTTCGCGTGGAAGAGAAAGGCGGCGACCCTGCAACGGGCGGAGACAAGATCAGATGAGGCTTTCGGCTGAGGGAAACACCGACGCGATTCCCGAGCCGAGGGACATGGCGAGGACTAGGACATTCGTGAGCCTGGAGTGTGAGACCGTAACCACAGGGGACTTACACAACACCATGAAGGCACAGATGGTGCGGGATTTGCTAGTTGCGAGCCAGCACCGGTACAGGAAGAAGACGTGTGCGATGGCGCCGACCGCTGCCTACATCGGGCGACATTAACTCGAGATAAAGTAATCAAAAATATAGGGTTGGCTCACGGTGATTGCGGGTTCGACCCAAGTCGCCCAGGTCCCTTGCCCTCCGTAGGCAACGTTACCGAAGTGGAGGGTGGCAGTTTGGTACACAATATGACTGCAAAGTCCAGTTAGACGGCGAGGAAAGTACATCAGTGATGAACTTGCATGGCGGTGACCGTACCGAATATGACGAGGAGAAGAACGCCACCAACGATGCCCCCGCTATCCCAGAAACCCCGTCATCGATTGTTCAAAATATATTTGAGGGAAATTGAATGCTCACTTGAAGATATCTGCCGCGTTGCGGTAGGTAAGACGGGTTTCTCTAGTGTAGTAACGCGCGGCCTGGATAATCGCCATTCCGGCCAAGAAACACTGGAAGCAGGAGCCAAGGACCAGAGGCCCTGAGGTGTTTTTGATCTCGCTATTTTCCATTGTGTGAGGAGGAGCAGGAGGAGCAGGAGAAAGGACGACAAGGGACAAGAGGTAGAAAAGAGGCGGCCTGTGCCGTGATTCTCAGGGTTGAAACGTCGATCGCTGCGGGAAACCAACAAAGGCTTTTTTGATCATTTCGCCCACCTTCTTTGATTTCATTCGTGTTCTCCCTCGAATGAGTAATGTTCTCGCCTGGGACAGCGCCACCGAGTGCAACTTCAAGGCCGAATATAACATGCCGAGTTGCCGATCTTTGGTCATGTTGACACTGCTAACCAAATTCGCCACCGCCGCCTAGTCTATGCTCCCACACGGTGACCTTCGGCTCAGTAGCTGCTGCGCCTTGCTGCGCGATGACTCGCCATGATTGCGGGTTCACGACGATTGGCCAGAAATTGGAATTCCGAGATCGAGATTCGTACCTCAGAGTCATTGCTCTCTAAATGCCGGCAAACCAATGGCTATTGGTTAACTATTGAGACAAGCATGACGGTTGAAGCTAGCGTTGAAGACGGACTGCCGTGAGGCTGGTTATCGAGGAATTCGGACGGGCTAGTGTGCTCTCTACACTATGGAGCCACTTTAGGATGGTAGTCACCCAAATGTAGGTTAAAAACCGTCGATCAACCTATGGCGGGCTGCTCATAGGTTGATTTCGTTCAACCTACGAAAGTAGGATAGAAAATAACCTGCTCGTTCCAACCTATCTCACTCTACTGACATTTAAACCCTCGCCCCCTCCCGTGTCGCCGTTGACACATCCCCCAAGCCTGCCCCACCTCACGCAACCCTAAAATGTCTCTCTGGGATTTGCTTCCATCAAGTCTGCTTGTCTCGCTCTCGAAGGTCCGATTTATTTTTGTAGGACTGTCGAGGGACCCTCTTAATTTCTCGTTTCCCCCGGGACCGCGACCGAGCGTCATTCCGTTCGTGGGCAACGTCGCGGACATTCCAAGTTCCCAAGGTATGTGCAAGTCGACTGCTTTCGAACCTTCCTCTTCCCTGATCGCTAGCTAGAATGAAAGACCTTCTACAAATGGGGCCTAAGCTACGGCAGGAACCGTTTTGCTCTTCCTTTTTTTTTGCTCATTGACTTGGTTCTGTAGGCGCCCTCGTGATGATCGAAATTATGGCCAGAAGATCTGCATTATCAATTCTTACGAGGTCGCAAACGATCTGCTGAACCGTGACGAGCGAAGCGTTATATGAAGCGACCGGCCGCCCATGCCCATGGTAAATGACCTGTATGTACGCTTTTCTGATCCTTCCTCTTCACTTGGACGCATTTTCCCCTCCACCAGAATGGACTGGGTACGTTTCAGCTCCGCGCAAATCATTCCAAAAGCTTATCAATTTTCAACACAGCTACAACCGCCGGGAAGCGAATAGCTATCAGCCCATTCAGACGGTACGCCGCCGCAGATTCGAGCAGATGTTCAAGTTCTTCTATCGTTTGCAGCGAGAAAGCACACTGCTCCTCGAGAAATTACTCGCTTATCCCGGTAAGTAGGACTCTCATCTTCGGACGTAATTTGCTTGGCCTTGTTCAATCGTTTACCGATCTGACTGTGCACGTCCTACTTTACCCACTTCAACTTAGTCATGCTTCTCATGTTCAGAAGGTCTGAGTCGATCATACCTCCAAGTTTTATCCGTTGATTATTTATTAGATTCTACTTGACAATTTTTGTACAGGTCACAGGTCAAGAAGCAGCGGTCCAAATATTCGGAGGTGTCCAACTAGATGTCTCTGGTGCGACCGCCCGTGTTCGATGTATCCAAGGGAGCGAGTAATTGTTCAGGGCTGATGATATAGTGCTGGGCGTCGGTCGAGAAACTGATGCTGACGTATGCATCAGCGCACCATGCAACGAGCTCGGAGGTCGACCAATTTCTGCCATAGACGGCCCTGGAGAGTTGGGACTCTCGGGAACTGGGGCCAGAGTGGTCAAGAGGCCTCGCGACGCCATCGATGGGCGGCCGCGACTTAGACGCCTCATGAAGCCTTTGGCGTTGATGGGGGAAGGTTTTTCTTCGGCGGGGAACATTTCCTCGAGTGCAGCGGGTGATACCGGGGAGTCGGGCAATATAGGCGAGGACGCATGCTACACAGCTGGGAAGGAGGGAGGGGAGGGGAAAGCCGCAGCCCACGAGTCCAGATCATCATGGTAATCCAAGTCATCGGTCGGCATATCGGCGTTCGCTGCTACTGGCGTCTCCGACGACTGGAAGGACAGAGGACGAAGGAAGGCACTGCTTCCCCTGCGCGTACGCCTTGCGACAGGAGAATAAGTATCAGCTACGCCCTCATCTCTCTGCATTAGGGGAGGCGATATCCACGTCCCCAAAAATTTGCGTTTCCGCATCCCTTTGAACCGCCGACAAAGGAAAAGCATGAGCAGGACCCCTAGGATGAGCGCAACTGTAGCGGCGATCGCGACTCCCACTATTGCCCCAGTGTTGTCTGCGAAACTAGGATAAAAGGTAGGGTCAAACCATCTCAAACAAGGATATGTCGACTCACGTTTTTGAGAGGGAGCCCGACGTCGAAGAGTCATAGGTTGCTTCACTCGCTCCCGTTGTGGTAGTGCTGCGCGCCGGGAGAAGCGCGGTGAAAGATAGCGTGTTCAAAGGCTCCTGGTCAACAATGGAACGGCCACCTGCGACCGACAACGGCGCCCGACGGGATTGGCCCCGGGCCCGACGGAGAAGTTGGAGCAGCATTGAACGCCGACCCCGAGGAATCCATATTTGCTGATCCAAATGAGCCAGTGTCCGAACTGGAAGGGAAGTTATGTTGAGGTAAGTGTGGTCGACATCGAACTTACAGCGGTGTGGAGACTGCACTGGCAGAAGGTATCGAGGCGACAGAACGGAACGTTGTTGAAAAGCCCGGAGGGGATAACGTCGTAGAGCCCGACAAATTTATCGTCGTGTCTGTGCCGGACGACGAAAGTGGGGCTACGGGCCCGTTCACGGCCCAAAGTGGGGTTGAATATGACGCTGAGGTGTACACAGAGCTTATCGTTATGCCTGCGCCGGACGACGAAAATGGGGCCATGGGCCCGGCTACGGGAAAAAGCTTGGTTCAATATGACGCCGAGGTATCCACAGAGCCCGAGGTGGGAAGGGAGAGTGAAGCTGGGATATGTGCCCCATAGGCTGTTGGCGTTGAAGGCAACACATCGAGGGGTGCAGACGAGCCAGACATCGGGAGACTCAATGCGATCGAAAAAGCTTCAGCCTCCGTAGGAGAGAAGCATAACAAGGTCGCTGAATTTGGAGATTCCGAAGAGACCGTCGAGCTAAGGGTCGACACATCCTCGTAACCCGCACTGTTCAACGTTCACTGTGAGACATCTACGCTAGATTGAAAGACGTACATATTCGCCTTTCGCCATTTCGAGGAATTCCGCCGCCGGTCTTTGCGAGAAACGGAATCAACAAAGTCAGAGCGCTCCACTGGCTGACTCGAGGAAACCTCTTCAAGGGCAAGTTTCGCGCCGGGCATCGAAATCTCTAGGATGGTCGTCGAAGTTAAGACGAAGAGTCACGGTCAACGCCGCGTGAGCACCGGGTACTTCGCAGATGATGAGAGCATGGAAAAGCATATGTTGAAGCACAGCCAGAGACGGAAGCGAACTCGGAGCGAACTCGAACGATCAAGAGATCAATCAATATGTTGCACTTTACACGTGCGGTCGGTCGGCAATCTTGTTCAACTTGTGTTCCCCACAGACAACCCACAGATAGGTAAGTACGGCAAGATAGGAGGCCGGAGGTCCTGGGGTGTACGCCAAACTTACTATGGATCACTTCGCACATCAAAATGTCTTAGATGTTCAAAATGCAGTCGGTCTCGTTCAATTCTAAGCCAAATTCCTTCGGAAATATCGCAAATTAAACCGACACATGTATAGTTGTAGAATATGAAAAAATATTGAGAGGTTTCTGTGCAGTATTGAGCGAGATAGTGCCCCGAGTCCATCAGACCACTGATCCAAAATCAAAATTGACTTTAACTCTATGTCCCACCAACAAAATTTCTTGCAGCATGACATAGGCACTGTAGTCGGGTGTATCAATCTTCTACACAAAAATTTTGGGGAAAATTGGTTGAGAGTCGACGCCACAATGTATTTATCGATTTTAGCGTGACATTCCCATCACCGAAATCCAATGTGACATTTCGTGATGTTTACTGAAAATCGCTTGCTGTGCCCGTTATTTCACCGTTTTACCTCAGGAATTTTGCGCAGTGAACTCTTACAACACATAAGAGTGCCTATGTCATGCTGCAAGAAATTTTGTTGGTGGGACATAGAGTTAAAGTCACTTTTGATTTTGGATCAGTGGTCTGATGGACTCGGGGCACTATCTCGCTCAATACTGCACAGAAACCTCTCAATATTTTTTCATATTCTACAACTATACATGTGTCGGTTTAATTTGCGATACTTCCGAAGGAATTTGGCTTAGAATTGAACGAGACCGACTGCATTTTGAACATCTAAGACATTTTGATGTGCGAAGTGATCCATAGTACGCAGAAAGGTTGCAGAAAGGGTTCAAGTTGTCCTTCACGTGTTCACAGATCCATCGGTCGGCTGAAGACTCAGGTTTACACATAAGGATTGATGAATATGGCGTCTTCCGTCCGCCAACAGGCAATCGGAGGTCCGATTCCGGGACATTAAATATTTCCTTGAACTCGCTTGGACCTTGTCGCGAAACTAATAACGCTGTTCATTTTTCACCTTTGTTTGTTGAAACTCCTCGAAAATGGATGTCACCGCTACATAGTCGGGAATTGGGAATTGAGAGTCGAGGCGCAGGTTCTGAAATTATTTCGGATTCTGACTCAAGACTCACCTCGTAACATTGGCCAATGGACATTCGAGGGCGCAGTTGTGTGGATGCGAATTCACTGTTGAAGAATTTGGAGTGAGTATCCTGGGAATGGCCGGGTTCTTACGATCTTTCCTCTGCTGGTGTTTGACTGGTGTTATATTCTGAACACCTCATCCATGCAGGTGGGAAGAAACCGAAAACGCGGGCTTGTAGTAGTATCGACTCTTCGAATTGCACTTCTAAACCCCTGTCAGCTGGGTTGAATACCATTAGGTGCAATTTAGACATCCAATAATTGTTACAAGTAATAATAATAAATGTTCAGTATTTGTACCGGAATGTCTTGTTTTCCCGGTCGGTTACTGTTGGAGAGAGTCAGCGGAAAACCTAGGGGCAAATGAACGGCTATGGACGCACAGTTCATCCATTCGATATTCACGACCTCTTTGACATCCCCAGTCTCCCGCTCCTTTCTCTCGGCAGCATCCCGCACCTTGTTTTGCCAACCATAGTAGAGTCGCAGTGCAGCGGCGAACATGGCGGTTGCGATTTCGGTGACGAGGAGGACGATCTTGGCAGGGATATATTGCGGGGCATCTTTCGGCTTGAAGAGCTGTGGGCCTATTATGTTCCCAAGCGAGAACGCGCCGGAGATGAGAGCATTAGCTGCGACACTGGAGCTCAGTTTCAGTACAGGAGTCTGCCTTGAGATTGTGGGAAGAGAGTACGCACCGCTTTGTTTGTCCAGCAACGTTGGCCGTAGTGAGGCAGAAGACAAGGAACAGGGTTACAGTTTCCTAGATCGTCTTCAATAACTTTGGTCGCCGCAAGACGTTCGACGATACACACCATGTTGACCATGTACACTCCAGCTAGAAGCCCCGCCCGGTGAGAAGGAGGTAAGAAAGACATAAGTCCCGATCCCAGGGCAGCGAAGAGACAAAACACAGTCATGCATAGAGCACGGCTATTATATTTATGTGCAAGATATGCCGTTGCGAGGCATGAGAGTAGAGAGACCGCTCCGCTGGGCATGTTCAAAAGCGCACTCCGAGCAGGCGAGAAACCGAAGTTGCGGATAAGCGTTGTTGAATAGAATGAGATCACGCCGGAGGTCAAAGAAGTCTGAGGCCGGCCAAGGGAACAGTTAGGTATTCGACCGTTTAAACCAGAAGATACACATACAACGATGATCAGCCCAGTGAGCAGCCATATTTGAGGATCGGTGGCCAGCTCGCGTAGGTGCATCCACTTGAAATGCGTGTTTTTTATCCCTGTTTGATTTACAGCGACGCGTTTGATCGCAGCGCGTTTTTCTGCTTCAGTGAGCCATGATACCTCCATTGGCGAGTCGGGCATAGCCAATAAAGCCCACACCCCAGCAGCGGCAGTAATACACCCAAGAACAAGGAACATGATCCGCCATCCTGAGAGGGCTTCGTGCGTCACTTGCTGGAACCCTGTAAGACGATCAGGAAACAATATGCAACTCAGGCTGGAAGCGGACCCCACGACATCAAACTTCCCAGCATTTGTGCTATCCCTGTTGACCTCACAGTCAGTGGAGCCCGATATTACAATCAACATTATTAACCGAGTCCACAGTACCAAATTGCAAACCGTAGAATCGCCTCGGACTTGGTGTACCACATGCCTTAGAGTCGCAAATTTCCATGAATAATTCGCACACAAAATCGAGAACGTACCAGTTATTAACATTAAACATGGTGCTGTAGCCGCCTCTAAAATACCAATCATGACCCGAGTGGCGACTAATCCGTGGTAATTCGTCACTGCAGCAGTGCAGGCCGTAACGACACCCCAGAGAATTATATTGAAGCCTAGCCACTTTCCGGGCCGCACCTTCTGGATAATGTAGCCTAGGGGAGGCGTTTAGTGCGACGCCAATACTCAACAGATTCGAAAACACACCAGTGGGAAATTCAGCAACCAGGTTCGCGATGTACATCGCGCTCGCCGCGTTGTTAAAGTCATTCCCGCGAAGCTTGAGATCGACATTGAGTCCCATAACGGCAGCATACTGGTCGAGCAAAGTAAGAACAAAAAAACCAGAGCATTAAAAATAATCTGATTACGTTGAGATCCCTACACCGCAAAAGAAGTGAGTTGCTTTAGAAAAGGCAGCGGGCGCTGATGACGCACAGTTTATCGAGGAATTGGAGGGTGTATGCGGCCAAAGCAATGGGCACAATGTGCCTGTCAATTTTTCGCACGAGCAGAGCGTGGTCGACCTCGGAGGCGTCGGATTGGCTGGCCGAGTGCTCCTCGAGATACACGAAGGCTTTGTCAAGACTCTGGGAACTGCCGTTCGCGGTTTTGAGGTTGCCGAGGGCAAAGGCAGAGTCAGAGTCGTTGACCTTATCAGAGGAGCCTTTGGTGTCCATGAGTGCTGCGTGTCCAGAGCCACTGCGCCGGCCATTGACGTCTATGACTTTATACATGAGAGAGTCGGCAACGGCATTTGAGTAAATGTGATAGCCGACTAAAAACAGTTCATTTGGACCGACGGGACCGATCATGAGGGCGTTAAAGTGGCGGAACACATGTCTGGCGGAAACAAAAAGGCCGTGAGCGACTTATCCGAGGCGCAGAGTCAATGAAATGAAAGGCCAGAGGTGCATTTTTTGTCTTGCGAGAAAGTGCTAGCCGAGATTCAGTCCACCAGGCTCGAAGAGAACTCGAACAAGCGTCGATAACGGTGTTACTTGGCGCGAGGCTAGCATTGGGGCCACATGAAGTGGGTCCAGTATATCATGAGGAGCATGGTGGCTGACAGTCAGATTGCCGCCGAACAGTGTACATCTGAACAGCGAGGGGTTTGAGCGCAGAATCAGCTGGAACGTACTGCTTCCACCCGAAGAAAAGCCGGTGAGAATGCTTTTGGTCGAATCCTTGACGTCCCCATGGAACTCGACGATCCAATCGTCGAGGACGAGCCAATGTCTGGGCGGAAGCTAGCGGAGGGACAGGTGTCCAAAAGGCGTTTCAGACTTCTTTTGTGGGTACGTTTTATGTTCGGCGTCAACGGTAATCATCCGTCGAGTGCCAACCCAAGAAAACGGTGTTGATTCGATCCTGGGCTATGGAGGAGCCATTTGTCGAGTTCCTTGGCTTGGACCGACTGACGAAAGTTCAAAACGGTCAAGACTTTTAGAGCAGTCTTAGTACTGGTCAACTGAGTGACCGAGGACCCGCAAACCTCGGTAGTTGCAGAGCCGGGACTAATTCTCAGACTGCGTTACCCAGAGAAGCAGGCTCAGATAGGAGTCTTGCAGAAGGAGGTTGGTCTAAGCTAGCTGAGCGCAAAACGTGACTGTGACCAGTCTCACTCGGATCATTGCGCAATTGATCCGGAGGCGCGTCGCGTCGCGCTCCAGCTGTGATATCAGGGAATTCAAGTTAGACAACTCATTCATCTTGCCAATGCTCCTCATGATCGGGGGCGGCATCACCGCATGCGGTTCCTTGGCCGAGCGCAAGAGGACGCCACCGCCGATGTTGCGGCCGCCGTCCGCCAACGCATACCCTCAAGCCCAAAACGCTGCGCCGCAGAATAGCGGGTGCCTACCCGAACCCGTATCAGCAGGCTTCAACGCACTCTATCTTCAAAGTTTCGCTCCGTACCTATCCAGGGCCGCACGGCGGCAATGTGAACCCGATGAGTCTGGCTTTTCTCACATCCGTGTTGCGTGAGCACCTGCGGAAATCCGTTTTCGCCTCCCCCTGGCCCTGCGCTTTTTCGATGACGGCTATTGCACGTACATACTGGTCATGAGAAGCGGCAGATGGTCGTGGACCATTTCTTTGAGATATCGTCCTGATAATCGGGTCGCACATTGCTACTGCTCTTTCGGAGGTGAATTCCATGAAATCTGCTCTGGCCAATCCTTGTCAATATTACATCGGGACTTCTGCATCCTCGGAGCTTTTAAACTTCGCTTCAAGGCAACATTTGGGTTACTTGGACCTGGATAGAGGGTCAGCTCGCTGAATTGAATAATGTGCGGATGGTCTGAGGGATAGTAATCTGTGCTCCCCCGCGGCGAGCCTTGCTGAGACTAGCTCACTGATTGTGATTGTCTTCACACCCGCATCTCCTGGATGCTCGGTAGATCTCGCTGAGCTGACTCGCATCAGGGCCGCCCTTTGGCCCCCCATCAAGTTCAAAGTGGTTTCAATCCTATCGGAAATGCATAATTTTAACGCCGAACTCCGCTCCGTACTCCTCGTCTGTCCGTCGAACAAAAAGAGAAAAATCAAAGAAGATACTCTTTCGCGCGACGAACACGGTACTCAATCGATCAGAGCGAACGACGGCGACTTGCAAATCCTGTTAAATTCTGATTCCCGAATACAATATAATCGTTTCCCGAGTCTGCGAACGTCGGGGGGAACGCTGGGTAACGACTATCAGACGGCTTAACAGCCTAGGGTCCCCGACGGGCAGTATTTTGGCCTGATCATGGAGGATGTGCTTGGATTAACTGGTTGAGAGGTTGAACTGGCGCCATTATTCAAGGATTTAATTTTTCTCTCGGATCCCCAGGTTAATGAACGATTGCGATATGCCCTCAAGTTAAGAAACGATCTCTCTCTCTGTGAAATTCACTGGAGTTGGATGCAAGCGCGATTTGCAGCATTCAAGAACCATCTTTTCTCTTTCTCTAACTTACTAAATACCTCCCGGCACCTCTGAATCATCGGTTCAATAATATTCAAGTCTTGAATCCCAAATCTATGTCCGTATTCCAGGTCCTTTGGCCCGGGGAGTTGAGGTCGCCGAATTTGGTGCTTTGTGGAAGTCTAAGTACTAGTATTCGCTCCGTGGGCCAGTATCCGAATTCCAAGTCCGCGTCAATCCGCCAGACGACTCGGGTATGCAGGGCCAAGCTTCAAGTTCCGGGATGCACCGGGTAGCAGAAATAGTACATCGCTGAGTATAACCAGAGCAAGTCTTTTCATCTGGTTTAGCGCGTCCTACTTGCGATTTTTTGAACCGGCCAAATTGGGCCAAAATTCAAATTCGCAGAGTTTGTTCGTGCTGACAGGTCACATGTTCTCCCGCCTTTTCCCACTGACCTCTTTCCTTCTCAGGTTACTTACTTCTGTGGAAAGGCTTTGAACTGTGTCTGGGGAAGGAATCCTAAGTACCGTGTCCCACGAGGAGCAAGAGATCCCGAGAGTGCAAGGTACCTTGCCCTCTTAGAGCCCGTCATTGGCCGTGTCGTCGACACGCCTGGTGGCTGCAAGGAGGGAAATATTGATTGGGACAAAGCCAGTGGCTGCCTTAAAGATCTTAAAAAGCTAGGGCGCACGGACGAGCGTACTGTGGCCCGCAGATTCTCTGGGGGGAAAGCGTCCTCTCAAACGAGCTCACCCCGATCTCGTTAGACGGCGGGCGTCAGTCAGGTGAAAAACAAACGCGCTACAGTATCTCATGCGCGGACCGTATCTCGATGACTTGGCCGATCGACACGGCGAACTTGGTGGGGCTCGCCGAGGTGAACCCAGGCGAGCAAGCCGATTTACGCAGCTCAAACAGGCGCACCAGCATTAGGTGATCTCAAACCAGCCGTCATGGCCGTGGGCTCCTGCTCCAACTCTGCGCAATACAGAAGTCTCCCCCTCCCCACTGTCTTCTTCACGTTCTTTATCCGAGGGGTATTCAAGCTAATGCTCTACTCCAGGTGTTCTTCCCAAACCCAGGGCCAGTGGAAGGCGTACTCCTCGCGAGAGCCCATGAGAGGCGCCAACACGCGCGATCACAAAGCCACTGCGAGCGCAGCGGACGTGCAGGTCTGCGCGTTCATGTAGGTCCTCTACACAGCGTTAAAGCGGTGGACAAAAATCGCGCCGACGACGTGGAGGAGGATGAAGATGACCACGAGGTGTTTGCGAAGTGGATGGCGCAAAAGTTGGAGACACCGTCGACCGAAATGCGCGAGAGGATGGTCGATTGCTGTGCGTCCTCATTTATTTTTCCCCCGCAGTCGGGGCATCGTTCCTGGAGGATACACTCGCGCGCCGTGGCCACCAGTTATCCCGTACGAGGACTACGAGGAGGCGAATGCCGCGTCCCGGAACCCCGGCCCAAGCTTCTCGCGAAATTCACGCTCATGCCCGAAGGTTCGTCGGCTTCTTCCTTCGCGTCCTCAACCCAACTCTATCCTATTCTATACACTATTCTGCGGTATCTACGCGAGAACAAGCTAATCTAACTACCGCCCCCCAGAGCCGGACGTGTCGGAGCTGGAGTGGTTCGTCGGTGCGGACGTGCCGCCGGCCAATCTGCAGCGTATACTGAAGGTTATTGAGCAGATTGTGATGACGGTTAAACTCGAGAGGAGAAGGTGGGGAAGCTGCTGAAGACGACGAAGAGGAGACGCGCGAGGTCCTTCTTCGGATGAGGATGGATAGCGTTGATGGGGAGGCGTCGGGGAGGGCGAGGAGGGCGAGGGAGAGGCGCGTACGGAGCGGAAGCGACCGAAGAAAGAGGAGAGGGGCAGAAGACGACGGAGAAGAGTGAGAGTAAGGGAAGAACGCGCGCCCAGGAGAGGGCCCGGGACAAGGCGACGCAACAGCAGGAGTGTAAGTCTGCGCAGTTAATCAAGCGACGAGGAGTAACAAGGTGCGCGATCGGGCGGAGAAGACGGCAGCAGGGAAGGCCGCGAAACTACCGATGGGCGGAGAAGGACGCGCCGGCGGGGAAGGACGCGCCGGCGGGCGGGGGGCGGCAGCGGAGGGCGGGGATGATGTTGTTGCCAACGTTTTCTTTTTAGATCGCGGCCAGTGGAGGAATCCGCCTCGACCATCTAGCGCACCCAAACCTCCGCGGCATAAACCGAAAAATTGGAAGTAGGGACGTTGTCGCTGGACGAGTCCTCCGAGATGTATGAAGATCCACCAGATGCATCCCAGGCCGACATAGAAAACCCGGACGAGGAGGCGACTTGTCGCTAAACCGACGCAGGGCGAATAGGCTAATCAACTCTGACGTCTAGGTACTTTTTCATTATTCTTCTATGCGATAAAATCTAAACGATGTTTTTTCTTTTTAGCTCCAGAGTAATACTTTCTGGGAACTGCAGGAAGCCACGAGGTGGAAACCTGTCGGTCCCAAAACGGCGAACGCTCCCCGCGCGTAGGTGGGCGTCTCGGCGGCCGCAAAAACTCTCAGGTTCGGCTGTAGAAGGGCAGTCGGTTCCGGCACCCAATTCGCGGCGTCTTTGAAAACGGCGACTTCAAGCCCAGTTAGAGAATTTCCCAACACGGCTGTAGATTTCTAAGGATTTCTCTGCCTTATAGCTATATATCCCATTTATTTCTCACCTGCCGTCTCGTGGGTCTATACAAAACGTTTTTAGGTGATTGAGCGAATTGATCTGATCCGTTCATGTTGACCAGTTCTGACTCTTCCGCTTTCAATATTACAATATGGTACAGTATCAAGCTTGGAGCTTACAGCTCGACTTACTTCAAGCGATTCATCCCTTGCGTGCCCTGCATCAAACAAAATACCCATATGACTGATCGCATAGAAAATAACTGCACCTTTGCAGATTAGTGAATTCAAATTCAGGCTCCCACGCGCTGTCGGGATTGAGCAGATGATCGCAGATGATCGCCTTGCGCTCAGAACCAGCACAAACACTAGCTAGTCGATCGAAGTACAAGGGGTAAGGTTAAGGAGGGTTAAGGCTGCTTCGCTTATCTACTCAGGCTCGGATAACGCTGGTTATCTTTGACAGCGGGACCAAATTGTAGAGATCGCTGAGAAATGAAATCCGGTTTGAGTAGGTTTGAGCGCAGTCTTCGACGGTCGGCGCAGTGGAGTGGGATTTTCGATTTTTCGATTTTCTATCATTTTCTATGCGATGGAATTTCCCTTGAAACGGTTAACCGATTAGAATAGATTATTTCAAGAGCAACTTCAAACTTGACGTCGTACCCCATTGACCCGAATGATCCGACGACATGACAGTCGGTCGTAACGTCACGGTGGTTTGACTTACTGTGAAACCATCACCTGCTCGTATGCTGCCTGCCCGTAGCCTGGCCTCTCTCAGCCTTCAAGCTCGATTGGGGTTGAGACGAAGGACACTTGGCCCCTGGCAAGGTCAACTGCGGAGTTCGGAGTGACTCGTCGTGTCTCTTGTGAACCGAGAAGTTGTGAGACGGTGCTCTACTTCGGCCAGTTCTCTCCGTCGCCATAACGTTCACTTCCCCATCCCGTCTTTCCGGGGCGCAGCCAAATCGTCGAATACCCATGTGAATTGTGGAGGCCTTTATTGCCCCATTTACTTCAAAATTGGAAGATTATCTTACGAAGTTACGAACTGGGTTCGACTTACGGACGGCATCATTTCTGAACGTTTACTGGGTGGATATGTTACAAGTACTTGTCTGCGTTGGGTCGCCGGGATAGAACAAGATTTTATACTGCGTACCTACTGAGACCTTGCGAACGACCTTTGATTCTATGCGAATACTTCGGAACACACCGTCCGCACCGTCTCACTCATTGCTAGCTGGCGCATCTCCCGGACTTGGAACGCAGCGTTGAGTCTCGATGTCAGTATCGTGTATATATACTGCTACTTATACGCTAACACCAGTGCTGCTATGCATGGCCCCAAAATGCAGCGATCCCACGAAATCGGCACCGACGTCGGGCGGGGGGATACTGCTTCCACGCCTATTCGGCCCCTACGCGCAGACCGGTAGAGGGTATCGTGCTCAGCCGCACCTGGCAGTGCTGGTCGGCATGCAAGTGTTGTGTCCTTCTCGTCACCTCGACGACGTGTCCGCGACGACCCGCGCTCCTCCAAGAACTGGGTGGCCACCGGCAGGGAAGCCCACGATCGGCGGTTGCGTCGCGGTACCATTGGTTGTTCCCTGCGCTCTCCTGAGCGGTCGGGAGATAAATTGCTTGTCTTGAAAGTTCTGGAGCCTGCATAGCCCTGGTTCATTCACCGGAGCTTCAAATGCGATGGCATCAACTCGGTTCCACAGCTCGCCATGATCCCGCTGGTCATTGAGACTCCATTTTCGCTATTGGTCTTCACTTGGATGGATGCCTTGCCACCTCAGCGCCTCTACAGCGGCCTCAAAATGTGCATTCCGACGTCGCAGAGACGGCGCGGACGATCAAGCGGTCGTGGGCTGGCTCAATGTACATCTCAACGAACCTCATCATCTCAACTCGCGCAGACGGACCTCAGGCCGTGAAGTCCATTTTCCCAGAACAGTGAACGAAGCAGAAGCCGACGCCACTGCGAAGATTCTGGGCTGTTTTTGCACGACAATTTGCAGGCCACATCCACCACCCTGGCACAGCGGTCCCGACTGACCAGTACGATCTGGCGTCCTCGAATCTGGGGTGGTTGCCAAACGTGTTGATGCACGGATGTTTTCTTCTATTCCGCATAATGCGGTCAATGATCCCTGCGACCTGCCCTCGATAAAGCCCCTCACACATGAACCTGTGATTTCAGAGATACGGAGATCAAAAAATTGGTGCACACTTAACACTTGTCAACAGGGAAGCCGACGAAGCCTTGGGTGCATGTGCGGAAAACTGATTAATTCCATCCTTTCGGATCTTCTGCAGTATACTGCGATGGAGACCACCCTTTGGGTTCGTCCCTTGTGCTCTTGGTCGGACACGGGATAGCGGCAACTGAGAAATCTTCGCGTTTGAGTGAATAAAGTCCCCTGCCTTCCTTGCGGATTCAATTTGGGTGCGGGTGACGGGTAAGATGCTCCGATGTGAACCCTCAGCTGTGGGGCCGCACACTCTGGCTGCTGTCAAGCAAAATTTCCCCGCGGTCCTCTGGTGGGTTTACTGTGGCGATCCCATGCGCTGTGTAGGCTCTTTACCCATTTCTTGGTAGTGAAGTGAAAGCCTATAGCCATCGACAGGCACCCCGCTGGACGCATTGTCTTTCATCGACACCGCATCGATCGGAGACGTGCGCTGCTTCCCGGACATGCGCCCTCCGTGCCGAACAGGCAAGGACGCAATGCGAACTGCCCGGGCGCTCTGAATGGTTTGATGCAACGGCTGAAGCGACGTTGCCCGGACGGTAAATAATCATATCAGAAGGACTGGCCTACACTTCCCTCCTGTCTGTCCTCTCAGGAATAAAATGATCAAGCCCGAAGTGGTTACCAGGCAAGTATGTTGGACGCGCATTAACGCGGTGTTCATTCTGTCAAAAATACAAAAGACCAGTTCCACTCTCTGTCCGCAGACTCCGCACCCCCCCGATATACTAGGAAATTAAGTAGCGCTGGGACGAATATCAGAGTTTAGTACTGGTGTTGATGCAATTTCTTTCTGGTGGAAACCTGGAGGGAATTCGAAAGTATATTTGGCCGAGATGAGTGATGCATAGCCCGAAAAGGACGGAACGTACGTAAATGCTTCCGTTTCTTGTTCACCGTTTCTTTACCGTTCCGGAGATATTTCCTCGTTTACTTGCCGACGGTGAATTCGAACTCCGCGGCACTGCGATACGCGCTTCGTGGTGTCTTTTGGCCGTTTACTTCACGTAATGTCAGGAAGTGTGGGTTCAGGGTGAGGTTTCCTGGCATTTCCCTGCATTTCCGGGAACATGTGTTTCGAAAGACGCGGTTCAAGCAGGTGATAATTTGCAGAGTGAATATAGAATGTCTGGTTCCATGGCGCCTCGGAAGGCGATTCCTGGTGGAGGGGTCTGTCAATGGATCGTATGACGAGCGCGAACGCCACTAGCCCTTTCGGATTGTCAGGAAGTTCAGGAACGACTCGCTTTTGGATATGTCCACTGCTGCAAATAATGATCGGACACTCGATTCATCAGCATTCGGCAAACGGAATCAATTCCTCGAAGCAACCGCCGTTTTGCCGATGCGCAACATTGCGGATTATCCTCAAATTATCCTGGTATTTCCGCCAAAGCAAAGGTGGCCAGCCCTCAAACTAGCTTAGATGAAATCTAGAATCCCCCATGATCCCCTCATCAAATACCGGGCAATTTTTGCAATCTTTTTCGCCGCGCCCAAAAACTTGTTCCAAATGGACCGAACGGTTGGTATTTGCCAGTTTCACAGGGTTTCGCATGATGCAAGCGACAACATAAAGCAACACTAAACCCCCGCCTGCTCTCGAGCTCCCTTTAATACGCCTTCTCCAATTCACCCACCTCTCCTGATCCCACTGCCTCTCCCCCTCAACTTACGTTACACACCTTACACCTGATGTCGTCTGTAAGCGGACATACGGCACACTCTGAGCGCCCTGAGCGCAGCCGTAACGCCAAGGCCCAAGCGAGGCATCGCGCAAAACGAAAGGCCTACATCGAGCAGGTGCGCACGACGTCCCAGTCGGTCTCTATTAACATCTGACGCGTCCTTGAAGCTCGAACAGACTGTGACGAAGCTCCAGACCGCGCTGGGCTTCACCCCAGAGCAAGTCGCTGCCTTGCCGCCGCCGCTCGCAAAAATTCGAGAACTCGAGCAAGAAAACTCGCGCCTTCACAAAGAAAATGATGAGCTTCACCGCATGCTCTCCGACTCCGGCGGAAGGCCGCTACCCCTCGAGGTCGGGCGCCGCAACTCGCTGACGTCGTTCAACGACTCGCGTCCGTGCGATCGGGATTACAAGCGCAGGAAAATGGACAGTTTAGACGACGTGTATATTGTGAGCAGCGTCCAGCCCGTGTCCGCGTTCCCCATCCAACGAGTTCCATCCAGCCTCCTCCGGGCTCGTCGCATAATGATGTCCTGTCTCGACCACCGCCTTTGACAATTCCCCAGTCCCAGTCAGCATTGCCTCACCACTATCCTACGTCGACGCACTCTTCCAACCATACCAGCTCCAGTCACACAGGTCAGGGCTCCATGTTTAGCCTTAATGGGCCGCCATTCCAAATTCCCAACACGCCGTCGGGATCGAGTTCGACCTCAAGCCCCCCATTTTCGGCGAGTATTATTCTCTCCTAGGCGTCTGCTACGCCTAGACCTACTTTGGATCCTAGTGACATTCTCCGTATTTCTTCCCCGTTTAGCCCGCCCAAATGCACTCGTCAAACTCTCCCGTCAGCCACCGGCCCCCACTCTCCGCACACGGCCTCTCGAGCTACTCACAAACTGGCAGCCAGTATGTACCCGTAAAAGCAGAGGACGAAAACTACGTGAGCGAGCCACTTTTGCGGAGGGATCTGCCCGCTGATGCGGTTTTCTAGTCGAATCACCATTCGTCGAATCATCACCAGTCATCGCACTCGAGCCATGGGCATTATACCCTCCCGCCCTTCTCGCAGACCATGCCCGATCATGCTATGGATAATTGGCACGGGGGTTATTCCTCTGAACGCGCCCCATTACATCGCTAGACCCCCTCGTAGGTACTTTACGTTTTCGGTAGATCGCCTCAACCTACGCTCTGAAATATGTCTGTCCTGTATCCTCGCCGTACACGTCCTCGCATTGCTTTCACCCGTGCTTTTCCCCGTCCGGTTTCCTTTACTCAATTAATATTCATTTATGCACCTACCTACGTTGCTTACAACCCACCTTCACGATTTTCTTTAGATGAGAAGTTTGTTTGCTGATAGAAGCCTTTTGGCAACGTTCATTATCGTCCGAGATCCAAGGTCGCCGATCTTACGCGATTTTTACGATACCGCCATGCCGGCAGGCATTCGATTTCGATCGCCGGGTTGAGTAAGTACGAACTTCGTACATAGGGGCTGTTCACAAAGAACCTCGCTTTGGCAGGTTTCCTTTCAAAACCTGAGGGCCACAATGCAACAATGAAAAACGATGTGGCGCAACAGTTCTTTGTTCCATGCTCCTGACATCCATCCCATCTATTAGCCACCCGTCTTCTCATTCTGATCTCAAGTTCTCCCGTTTCTACGACCTGCAACATTCTCCCGAAATCTGCGCGCTGCGCTAAGAATACCGCCTACTTGCTGCCTCACGTCGACCCATCAGCGATGTATCCCCGACCTTCTCCGAGTCCAAGTCCAGGACGCGCTCATAATAATAATGCCACTGGGCGATTCACCGCGACGCGTGCACGCACCCTGCGCCACGAAAACAAGGAAAACTCGGCCCCTAACAAGCGCCAAACTGCGAGTACCAAGTCAAGGGCGAATTTGGAGCCTGGGCCTACACCCCTTCGCCGCGCGTTGGCCGCTGCCAACGCCGCGGTCATTGGCGACACCCTCGATTTCCCCAGTAAGCACAAATTAGGCGTCCAGTTGCTGTGCCACCGGGCTTTCGCCTTTAGTTGCATCGGGATGTGCGCTGATGCGGACTTTTGAATTTAGCGGTGTCTGTGGAGGAGCTGAACGGGACGGTGCTGACACCAGCAAATATCCTTGCTGCTCTAGAAGGGAAGAGCAAAGGCCAGAAGGGAAAGCAAAACGACGACGTGTATTATCATCTATGGGTCGCGACCCGGCGCGTGATCGACGAAAGGTAACTTGAGTTCTTAGGTTACGCATGTTTAATGGGGTTGAACGCCCTTGCGTGCACAGCAGGAGCCCCTCCCCGGACATCGAAATGCTCGTGCAGACCGCGATGGAGCTCTTCGTGCGTTAAACCATTTTGGTATTCTCCTGAGCACCAATTATTGACCCTGTGCTTCGTGTTACTCGTATTATTTTTGAAAAGGTCGTGGAGCTCGGGGCGGCGATCTGCGCGCGCAATGGGCTTGAGTCTGGAGGGTTGCCGCACCTGGCATTTGTGGACCCGCGGCGAAACGACGACATGCCGGGGATGGTGGGTAGCGCCAGACGGTTGGTCGCGCTATTTCGCGCTCGCGGGGTGGGGGCGGAAAAAATCATTATTAGTGTCCGTCCTATTTCCTATCTCTTCTTTCTTCCAGTTTCCCTACCATCTTCCAAAGTCCAAAGATCTCAATGCGGCTTGATTTGACCTGAATCTTTGATCGTCCACAGATCCCAGCGACGGAGGACGGGGTGTCCGCCGCCAAGGCGCTTGAGGCGGAGGGCATCCACACCAACCTGATACTCGTCGCGGGCCTCATGCACGCGGCCGTCTGTGCACAGGCAGGCGCCACCGCTATTTCAATCGCTGTGGGCCCGGTGAGCATCTTCCTTTTTCGTTTCGTCCCTTTCGGTTCGCTCCTTGTCTTTTCATTTCGTTTTTGCCCTCTTCGCAATAAGAGCGCAGCTAACCAAAAAAATGGTTGGGTCGGGACCAGTTGCTACAATTCCACGAGCGGAAGCGGAAGACCGACTATCACGAGTTCAAGCCGGAGGCGCACCCAGGAATCGAGGTCATCCAAGCCACACTCGAATACTTTAAGCTGCATGAAATCCGCACGCGTTTAGTGGGCCGCGACTTTCGACAGGTGCGTTGCCTTTTTCGCTAAATTCAATTGACTCCGCTATTCACTTTTGTGTGAACTTGCTCGATAATGAATGACGCGCCGCTGACTCGGACTTGTTGTCAGCTGGCAGAATTAAGCGCCTTGCCAGGGTTCGATGCGGTCTGCCTCTCCAAAGAGCAATTACTCGAAGCAGCAAGATATCGTGGGGCACATTATGGAGTTAAAACCCGATCGGCAGTAGTAGTGGATCTTGATAGGACGGGGCCGCCACAACACCAGGCTTCCATGCGGGCTAGACAAGCACAGCACCCCAGCAGACTTCTGGAACAGCTTGACGCGGTCGCGGCCCGCTCGAGCGTCCAGAGCCCAAGTGGAAACGGGACTCGGCACGGGATGGAGACTGGGCACAATCCCGGCAAGTTCATGCAGTTGCTTTCCGGGGCGGCGCGCCGCACGCTCGCAGCTCAGTTGTACCCGGCGCTCGGGCGCATGGAGCTGCAGATGGCGGGGATCGAGCTGGCGGTCAGGGAAGAGGTTGTGTGGCAACTGGCGGTGAAGACGACGGATTTGGCAGGATTGTATGATGCGCTCCGCGGTACGCCACCTTCAAGTCCGAAAAAACTGAAGAAGACCAGGCGGACGGGCGACTGCGAAGCTGCGGCATCTGAATCACTGCCGGCTTAGAGCCCTAATCTGGGGCGAAGGCGGAGCCGCGGCCGCATGGGAAGGGCGTTGTGATTGAGGGACAGAGGGGAGAAGGTGCGCCATCGTCGTGTGAACGGGAGAACGAAGATGGCTTGATTGAAGGAGTCGAGTATTTTTAAAAGGCACCAAAAGATATAAGTATCCACAATTAAATAGTTCGCGATGATCGCATGCGCAACCATATTCTTCATGACCAGCACCAGTCGGCGGATGGGGCGACAGACTTCACCTGAATTAAAATCGGTCCATGGCGGACATTGGGATTCCGCGCTGGGGAATTTCGCTGCAATCGAGAGGATATCACTGATAGTCTTCCAGGCTTTCGAAGCTACTAGTAGTTGGCCGACCACGGCAGCTCGTTTGCGGATAAATGCTGTACAGTGCTTGGAAGTAAACTTCTATCGTCGGTGATATCGGAGGTCGCACCGTCTTGCTGGGCGGGCATTGTCATTTGGGTCCTCGGTCGTCCGTATGTGGCTGATAAGTAGTAGGATTCGTTGTCAATTTGAGATGGGTGCAAGATGGGTGTGAGTTAAACTTGAACCTGAAGCCACCAGTCTGGACCCTCGCGGTTGATGAAAAAGGAGGGTGGTGATACATGACAAGGGCCGCGTTTTCGAAGCATGCGGCCCGTGCCGAAGCGCGGCCGCGGCAAAGGAAACTGATTGTAATCTCTGAGCCATAATTAGCGCAGTCGAGTCAAACGGTTCAATTTTGGTTCAATTCGTATCTTCCTGCCGCAGACCCGGAGACGCTACTGTGCATTAAGTATTCAAGGAGAAAATAATCCTGGCCTAGACAGAAAATCGCCTGCCTACAATCTCTTCAAACGGAAGTCTTTCAGTTGCACTGCTCCTAGTGTACGTGGCAGAACTGTTTTGGGTCAGTTCCGCCAGCCAGGCAGGCAGAACTGGCAATTTTCAGCCATAGCAGAACTAAATATGGAAATACCTTTGAATCCTTGCTGTTCTGCCATTCTGAAGCAAAAATACCTCAGTCCACCTCTGTAAACCTATGGGTTGCATACCAGGATGCAAAATCATCGAAAACTCGGTGCCATCAGCAGATTTGCGATTACTCAAGGGCCAGAATATGGCAGGTCTTTGGAAAAAATTGCCAAGGGGGGCTTACTCGACTCCCAATTCAATATTTTCGGGTGCTTTGCAGTTGAAAAATATTGGAAAACTCAGCAGAAAATCACTAAATGAGCACCGCCACAGGCCTTCTGCCAGGTTCCTTTTGCCAACAACACTAACTGCTCCCGGCCCCTCCGGACCTCCGAGTCTTCGAAAGCTTGTCGAAAGCAACAATAGTACCGTTCAAATATCTCCTACTCGCGCTCCTACTCATACTCCTACTCGGCTTCCTACTCAGTTTCCTACTCAAGTAGGAGAACGAGCAGGAGGACAAAAAAGGAGGATTTTTGGAGTAGGAAAATCAGTAGTCCCTTTTTGCAAAAAGTCTCCTACTTGCATTTCCTGGTCATGTTCCTGTTTGCACTCACAATTCAAGCTCCTTGTCCAAGCTCAACTACATAAGGTTTTTAGTCTCCTTCGCCCACGACTATTAACCCTTACTCAACCCTCCATCATCGTTGTTTACCCTAATTAATCCCCTGCTTTGGGTGTGAGCAGGAAACATCTCCTACTGTGCTCCTACTTATAAAATACTGGAGGGGGGGTTTCAAATATGCTCCTACTTGGTCTCCTACTCACCCTCCTACTGGTCTCCTACTGGTCATTTTGGCAGTAAAATGCGGAGTAGGAGACTAGTAGGAGCCTGAGTAGGAGCATATTTGAACGACACTAATTATTTTGGGCATCTGTTTGGCTCCAACCTCTCGAGCCTTCGTACTACATAATTTTTCGAAAGGTCTTCTTGGCAGACCACCTTCTCCAGAGAGACGGACTCAAATTTGCAGGCCGTTATGGTTTGCAACGGAAGCCTTGGAGGGAGAACTTGAGTATATTTTTGATATACTGTAGTGTTTCGACCAAGTGTTCACGTCACAAGTCACAGAGGTTTGTGAATTGAACACTTTTGTACATCGTAACACATCACAGCCCTCAAAAATCGCTGAATTCGGGCGAAATTGATGCCAAAAATTCAATTTTCGCGGCCCGGATTACCATTTACGGAAATTTCCCACGCTGTGAACACCTGGTTTTCTGAACACTTGAGGTCATGTGTAACAACCTGTGAACAGTTGGTCGAAACACTACAGTACTGGCGCGGAACGAGATTGGTCGAAGAAGCCCAAAATGCGGTAAAAACTCACATCTGGGCCGAGTTGTGTTTTTAACCGATTCACTTGCAATTATTTACTCACCAGCTAATCATAGTGCACGATGACAATACATTCACCGGTGGAATAAGTGATGGCCCCACTGTACGGTGAGACACGTAGATTGGTGACCAATCCGCCTCCTAGAAAGCAAGCTTGTCGGTAGGTTTTCCCACTTCAGAGAGAGATTGGTTACCGGTCTATGAGACGCGGATAAAATCACGACATCCAGGAAGGTTCAAAGGTGTAACCCTCATAGTGTCATATTCTGGTCCTGGTGTGTCAGCGACAGCCCTAGGTCAGTCTGATGGGGTGTCAATATGGAAATAGCCCGGCCGGGACCTTTGTACAAATAACCTGACTAGAACCCGGGGTGAACACTGAGTTGGATGGCCACCAGAAGGGGTGAAGTGCAATGTATGTCCACTCGAGGGGGAACCCGGAAAGACCTGAAGGCAGTATAATACACGCCCAGATAATCCACGCGTGGGGTCACCGATGAGAGGAGGAACAATAGTATACTGAGAGTCAAAGCCAGGGATGAGAAGACACTTCATTGTTGCCAGACCAAAGTATAGCTGGTATTAGACGAGGTAGAATCTAAAGTACAAGGAGATTCCACTTAGTATATATATTACTCTGGTAACCAGGGATCATAGGTTTTGTCTGAAATACTAATCGGTGTCGACAGGACAACGTATGGCGTACAGGAGGTGTGATTGACTATATCTTCAGGATATATTGGCTTTTAGGGTTTGACATGTGTCGGTGTTCGATCGTCGACCCAGGAGTATTCCGGGTGTTGCTTCGGAGTTCGGTCGTCGCATGGAAATGGGAATGTCCATCGATCCAAGAGTATTCCGGATGTTTTTTGGGGTTTGGTCGTTGCATGGATCCAGGAGTATTCCGGGATGTTCCTTTGGAGTTTGGTCGTCAATGGAAATGGGGTGTAGGGAAAGAAATGAATGGGTTGTGAAACAGCAATTCATGACATGGTGGGACAATTTGTAGGATGGATTTGATGTGACCTGCATTGACGACTCGATGTCCAGAATACAACATCCAAAGGGAACTCGGGATTCAAAACTCGGAAGGGGGGTTGATGAAAATTTTTGACCTTGACTCATATGATCAACAGATCTTCAAGCAATATGCAGTTCAAAGGCTTGTTTATGCCATCTATTGGGACCCAGTATTTATTGAACGAGGTGAGAGGACAGACCACGAGGAGTAGATCCACATCTTGGTCCAGCGTGAAAACGAGGTAAGCGGGAATGAGCGCCATTCAAGGGGTGGAGGTTCTCAGGCTGACGTGGGTCAATGTAGACCAGTTGATAAGCAGTGTCGTCAGAGCGGGGCCATGCATATTCACCACAGCAATCTTGCCTTCAACAGCATAGCTGGTGTACATTCCAGTGTGATCAAAATCAGGTGCAAGGTTGACAAAAACGAGTCTGGATTTTGCATTTTTCAAGTCAAGAATGGTGATCTCAACAAAGCTGGGACCGGAGAGGTCAATTAATGAATCAATGTCCCTGTTGAACACCGCACTTTTCTCGTGATCTGTTCCAGGTGCCTTGGCATGTCAAAATGACCACCTGGTTCTTCTTGATGAAGTCTGCCGCAAAATCCATGACCCAAGCATTGTCCATTGTCCATAGTGCAAGTGTGAATCCATATGTGTTTATCAGATATACTCTAGCATTCAAGTCTCACTGTGTTCCGCTATCACCTAAACTTACTCTGCGTAGGTTCGCACGGGTCTGCGTAGATGAGCGTAGATGGCTACACAAGCCCTCTTTAGCTGACTACACGCAATCTATTTCTAGCTTCGGACGGCTCTGCGTAGGCGACCTGAACTTGGTGTTTGTAGGTGAGCGTAGGTGAGGCTAGATACATAGACTCACCTACACTGACCCATTTCCCTGATTTCAATCCTTTCTAAGTTGAATATATACTGGGCTACAAAGAGTCAGTTTCCGTACCTAGACAGACCTAGCCAGACCTATAATTACCTGCACAGAGCTAGCCAGACCTACGTGGACCTACACTCAGCTACAAAGATTATGTATAGTCGACTAGAATTAGCCGTCTGCGTAGCTGCGTGTAGATCATCTAGACTTAGGTAAGTCTAGGTGATAGCGGAACGCAGTGTCTCCCTGAGTTCAGGTGAAGTATGTATTTGCCACCAGGGAGAGGTGGTCACATCGTCCCACACTCCTGGAGCGACCCGGAAGATTAGTCTCTCAGACTCTCTCTGTAGACAGAGGCAACATCAAAATTTTGTACCTCCTGTAATATAGGGTGCAGCTTGGTCCGTTGAGACTCTGAGGGAGAAGTGGATGCTGGGGGAAAAGCAGGTCGCACCAATTCACCACGTGTAAGTCGATTGTGATTCAAGTCCTTGTAAAGAATATTTGGGGAAGAGGTATAATTATGGTGCAATCATGTCTTCGGTCCGTGCATCATTTGTTTACTTCATCAATGAGTTGGTTTGTCGAAAGATTCTCAAGACTCTCATTCCCCAGCTGCCGGATGTTGATGATCCTTCGTTCAACTAGCTTGGCTACCAAAGAGAGCCAGATGCCGTAGAGAAATGCTAGGTGGTAAAGGTATTTACTTGTCTGAAATATATCAGACAACAGCTGAGGACCAAGTGACACAGCATGTTGCAGTTTAGGACCTCGCGCTGAGTCCCGATGGGGACAAGGGTCGTGTTGGTACCGCAGGATCATGTATTATTGTAGGCCTGTAGCAAAGGCGTGCCGGGTTGTGAATGCTGGACCTGGACCAGGGTGGTTGGTTAGCCACGAGGTTGAAAAAACAAAACTGGGAGTCATTTATTTTTGGCTAGGAAATAGTCCAACAGCGTAGTTGTGAACATGTTACACATATTACGCAGTGGAAGCCTGCAGTCAGCAGGAAACACTGAGAACACTGAATCACACCAAGATCAACATGACCACGGTATATTCAGCTGCGAGCGAGCCAGCGAGCTACAGAGAAGACGACGGCAACGAGGGCTAAAGACAAGGTACGACTACTGTACGTAAGCTGGATCGGGCCGATGTAAGCTGGCAGGATTACAATTACACCTGTTTTGAGTGTCACATACACTCCTCCTACCCTAGCATCCTGAAGAATACCGAATCGGTTAGAAATTGTGATAGCCGGGAGTGTCAAATCAAAAATCCACTGATTGCAAACCCGAATAACCGTCAAAAGCTGGTAGGAAGCAGAATGGGTGAGTCTATGTCCTGGTTGTTCTAGTGCTGGCAAAGTTCGGTTCGGAAATTGGTCCGAACCTGAACCGAACCTGAACCGAACACATTTTTCAGGTTCAGGTTCAGCCAGCCCCCGAACCGAACACTGCGTTCAGGTTCGGTGTTCACGCCTCAAGCCGCAATGTCGAACCTGAACCGAACCCAGAACCGAAAGTATTCAAAAACTAGTGGCCTTCAGCGGATTTCAGACATATTTGAGGTGATTTGTGGTCGATTCTGACCTTCACTTCTTTAAATCTATGCCTCTGTAACCTAAGGCCTGACATGGAGTTGATTTCACTTGGATCTCACGGCCCTCCTGTTTAATTTCAGAATGCAAAAATTTTCAACCGTGAGATTTTGTTGATTTAAGGGTGATTTAGGCACCAGAGGCTACTCTAGATGCAATTGAGGAGGTGAGTTCAAGGAAACATCCAATACCTATCATTATGGATGATGATGATGATGATAATCATATTATTTCGCTGTATGTAGGCCGGGTTCGGCTAAGACAGCAGTTCGTAAGTACTTTGTACGTAGGTATCTATTCTTCGGGTTTGGTTAATATCTGTATTGTAATAGAGAGAAATGGAGAAGTAAATAATCTGGTATCGTGGGAAATCATTCGTCTGTAAAGGTCATTGTACTCGTGAGGGGAAGGTATCGTATCTATATGGTATCGTAAGGTGACATTGTGTCAGGTATTGTGCGGTCCGTTCGGCAGTTCATGGTATTATTGTACTGTAATGTAGGAGGGGAAAAGGAAAGAGAAGAGAGAAAAAAGAATAAATAATGCAACATATCTTTCTATCCTTCGAAACGTCCCGTCGTCTGGATGAACTCTGCCAGCGGCCTCACGAGGTTCGGATGGGTGAGGATTGGGGTGGCGGCGTGGCGATTTGGGGATTTTTGCAGTGGTAGGCCTGGTGGCGTAACTGGTAACACGCACATTTACTGTGTTTTCCTCATAATATTGAAATGCGAGACCCTCGTTCGATTCGAGGTCAGGTCGTTTACACCAGTCCTGGTGACTTTTTCCCATGGGAGAGAATCAACCGTGGGTCAACTCCTTTTCTTTGGCGTTCGTAGAGTAGACCTGGTGGCGTAACTGGTAACGCGCACATTTTTAGTACTGTGAAAAGTCACAGTGGCTCGTAATCTCCAAATGCGAGACCCTCGTTCGATTCGAGGTCAGGTCGTGTACACTTTTTCCCACGGGAGAGAGTCAACCGTGGGTCGACTCCTTTTCTTTGACATTTGTAGTGTAGACCTGGTGGTGTAATGGTAACGCGCACATTTGCAGTTGACTTCTCCTCATAATATTCAAATGCGAGTCCCTCGTTCGACTCGAGGTCAGGTCGTGTTTGCAACATTCCTTCCTTTTTCTGTGCGTGCTCCGTAGTGCGTGTTTGCCTTTTTCAGCCACGGAGGGAGCGTATCACAAAGTGATAGCTCACACCAGCAGAGGGCTGCATGGGCAGAAGGCATAGCGCCCATCATCAAACACAACACCACGACATCCTGGAACACTCGTATTTTTGGTCTGGAGTTACATGTGTCTGAGAACACTCAAATCGGACACTTCCTGCCTTCGGATCTCTCCTGTTGAACAAACCCTGGAGTAACCCGGTCAGACGAGTACATGCAGTGACTATGGACCGGGTTCTTCCTGTGTGACATGCTGGTCATGCATCGTTCGGGTTCTTCCCACAGTTCAACTTGTACGGATCCTCAGCAGGCGGTCACCCGCTATCGAGACAGTGACAGATTCCCCTCAACACCCGCGCTGGGACGATGGCTGTGTTTCGCTCCGCGGCAGTCAGGCTGACCTAAAGTGCCGTCGCTGACATCGAGGAGGAGGGTATGGTGGCCTCGCGGAAGAGTATTGCGACTCGGTGTCGTGTATCGCTTTCGGGTGTGATTAACTTGTATCCGCTGTGGTCCTGTTGTATCGATAGCTTGTTCCACAGCTCCTGTATTGCTATAATGTCGGGGTTTTTCGTGTTAAGAAGCGTGTCCAGCGGGTGTCAAGACCGCTGGGTGTTGATCTGGACAATTTGTACCATCACAGGGCTCCGGGCAGCCGCGGCGCCGTGGTGTGGATGTGGTGAGGGAGGGAGCTGAGGGAGAGGAGCGATGGGATCGGTGAGAGGGGTGTGTTCAGTGCGGATGGAGTGTGGTTGTGGGAGGAGCTTGCGTCGAGAGTTGCACATAGCTCATTCGTGTGCTCCCGCATCTGCGCTGAGATCTCCTTCCGTCTCGGGCATGCCGGATTATCAGCCCTGTGCACCCCGTTACAGTTCATGCACGATGGCACCGCCGCGCACGAGGCACCATGGTATTTGTGCCCGCATCCCCCACATTTCGCCTCTGTCTCCGGGCATCGTGCGCGGGTATGGCCGTAGCAATAGCATCCCCAGCATTGGACCACCTCCAAATGTGGGAACGCTCTCTGTACCTGTGGCGCCTGCCCCCCCAGCATCACCTGCCCCGCCGCCACCGCAACGTCCACCTTGTCCTTCGACTCCAGCTGGAATACAATGGACCCCACCAACGGCGGCTTTCTCCCTACCGCTGTCATCGCCGCTATCTTCCTCACACTCGGCGGCAGGTTGATCCATCTCGGGATCCCGCACACCGGCCCCAGCTCCTCGTTTCGCCTTTCCAGCTCCCTCGCCACCCCCTCCATGGAGTTGACCGCGGTGAACGGTACTCCGTTGACTTGGAGCAAGCAATGCACCACCACCGACACCACCCGCCCCCCCGGCAGCATGCTCGGTCCCCACTCGCTCCACCGACACGTCAGGGCCTCCGCGCCCTCCTTGCCAGTCGCTGGCGCGATGAAGAGCCCTTGGACACCTTTGATCTGCTTCTGGGCAAACAGAATCTCAGGTAGGCCCAAGGGTGTCAAGCGCTCAATGAGCTTCTCGACTAGCTCTTGGTACGGGAGGGAGAATATAGGCGGAGGGGGGCCCACAAAACACACCAAGATATGTTCGTTGTTCGCGCGAGGTAGCGGTACAAACCTCGCCTTTGGCGTGGGCGTGGGCGCGCAGTATTCACCATCTTCACGTACGTCGTGGTGGGTGGCATGGACGGGGGTGGAGATGTCAGCGGAGCGTTCTTGACCGACTCTACCGACTTCGTCAGGTTCTGTATCGCTTTGTGTTGTACCTCAATTTGTGCCACTAGGGACTTCATGGGGTCGAGGACTGAGCGGGCGATGACGGAGCTGAGGGTTGTGCGGTCCTCGTTGACGACGGGTAGCGTTCGGTGGTCTTTGAGACGTGCGAGAAGCGTGTCGAGGGTGGTGAGGCACTCCTTGGTCGGGGCAGCCAGATATGCGCGCATGGTCTTGAGCTGTCCCTCCAAGACGTTTGCCAGCTCATGCATCGAAGTTGCAGAGGCTGCGTCCTTCCCGAGTTTTGTGTACGCCCGTTGCTTGGCCTTGTCCTTCCCGCCTTTGGTTTTGTTCGTGGTTCTATCTGGCGGGGTGTAGTCATCGGCGTCTACCTCGGGAACATCGTGAACTTGCCTCCCACCTGGAGGCGGAGGTGCACTTTGGTACACCCCCCCTCGCTGGCCACGGTCGTTGCTGGCGGCACACTGTTTCGTGGCTACCTCTGGGGGGAAGACAAGTTCGTTTAGCAGTGTATCGTCGTCAGGGTGTCGTATGGTAATTTTGATTACCATAAAATATAATTGAAAGGAGTGAAGAAATTTATTTGAGGCTCAGAAGATTTTCTCTTGATAAGATAGCGCTAGATTTGATCGCATCATCGGATCAACTCGGCATGATGGCCGGAGTGATCCGCTGCCTAAATAAGGGTTCTTACCAACAGAAGGCTCACGTCATCGGTCCAAGCACTGATTATTGATGAAGTGCTTATTCACGGATTATTCATTCAAATGCTTTGTAAACCTTTACTCAGCCATTAATCATCCGATTCCTCAGCATTAATAAGGAGGTTTCTCAGCGGAAAAGAGCGCATAACAGGAAAGAAGTTCCCATGGAAAAAGGTATAAAAGGGAGAGCAGTTTGAGCAGGAGAGGACAGTGCCCCACACTCAGATATTACGTAGTTATTAGTACTTTGTACATACTTGTTTGTCCTCACAGTAGCAATTGATCAAAAGATTGTATTGCTTCTACTTGTTGCAACATCAATTTTGTTGCGAATATTGATTGAACTCGGCACCCTCAACAGAATTAAGTCAGAACAGCATTGAACTTACACGTCAACTCGCGTACTTTGAATTGAAATTGACTAGCCCCACCCCGGAGCGTGCGTGGTAGTAGTTTCCTCCGAAACAGAACAGATTAGCTACAGATTTTGAATTGAAACACTGTTAAGTGGCTACACAGTCAGAGAATTATAGTTCTACGGTAGAACTTACTTCTCACTCAATTCCAATTTAATTCCTCTAAACTCACCTCATAACTTTCCCTCAAACTACAAGTAGAGTGGTTCGAATAAAGTCATTTCCAACCCTCTACTAGGAAATCAATTTTTCCGTACGACAACGGCGGATCACTAGCTGAGGTCCTGGGCGGTGGGGTGATGGTGTGGTCCTCGGGGTGGGCTGCTGGGAGGGTTTCACATTTGCGCCGCGTAAGATTTCCACGTCCGGCGTGAGAGGTGGTACGGTCCTGCGTGTTGTTTGTTGAACCGTTATGTTACGCGATATCGAAGCGCCCTCCGCAGATCCTGTCTCGCCAAGGCTATCATCAACTTCTAGATAAGATTGCGTCGTTGTCGGGTTGTCTGAGTGTTCAGGTATTGCGGGGTAGTTGCGGTTGCGCGTGTTGCGTGGATCCGACAATCATTATGGACCAGGTTTTTCATCCCCAAGAAGGCCGAATTTTACTCAGGTTTGAACCCGTTCGAACGCCGAACTGAACCTGAACACAGGTTCAGGTTCGCGGTTCGGGCACTGGCTGAACCGAACACCGCGTTTGAGTTCGATGTTCGGGGAAATGTGCCCTGAACTCGAACCGAACCGAACCTTGCCAGCACTAGACTGTACAGTACTTACCTGTTCTGACTTGTTGAATGCATTCCTACTACAGGCATATATTGGGAAAGTTGGATGGGGTTAATAAGTTTTTTTCAACCTTAATTTGACCCCCCCCCCCCCTATATCGGGAAGGTGTTTCCCACCCCTAGTGCCGGGCCGCTTCCTCCGGACTTCCCACCACTTACCAAACCGGTTTGTGTGACCACCACCTCTTGATTTTAATGTTTTAGGTACATGCTATGGTCTATAAACCTATTTGGAACACTGCTAAGGCCTCAAGTAAACCTCCAGAATTTTGTTGAATCTCACTCCAAGACAACTCCAAGACAACTTTTGGCTGAGTTTGAGTGAAAATATTATCTTGATACATCCTGAGGTAAGTAGAAAGGAGAACTTGAGGTTTCTCACTCAGTAGGAGCTCTACCATGCTTCTCCCAGCCTTTATTCTGCTTCCCATAACTTCTAGTAAGAAGTTTTTTTCAGCCTTGGCCAGACCCTCGTCGGCTATTTTAATCCCGAATTCCCCTGGATTTTACCTCTAGAATTCGGAAATTCATTAGAATATTCAAATACGAGGATGCTACAATATATGAGCTCTGTTATATCCATGCATCATGACCTCCGACGAACCACTCTGATCGGTCCCTCCGGCTCTGATCGCGCTCCGTCTCGAAGCGCATCAGACCGCTAGAGCGTCAGAACGATTGGAGCTCCGACAAAACATCGGAACGAACTCCCACCATCTGACCCCATGGCAAGACGCCATCCCACACATTCCTTACTCATCCTATGTCCTCTGACTTCTTACTTATTGTTCAACATTGTTCCTTTTGTCACCTGACTTCTTCCTCCCCGTTCAGACTTACCTTTATTGTTATGTCCGCATGGTTTCTAACATATCTCCTTTACTTATTACAATAAGGAGCTCTAGTATTTAATCTTGTTCTACATCCTCCTGTACTTCAGTTTTATGATAAACATTGCTTCACCCCGTTCCTTGTGAAGTAATCTGGTCGTTCTGCTCCGGCACTCCGCTTGTATCATCTCTCTCACTCCAACGATATCCTGCAGTAATGTTCGCCCAATTATCCCCTCTGTGGCATAGCGTCATCCAGTCCGCCTTTCACCAGCTCCGACTCCAGACTCCGGTTCCGTTCTGTCCGGCCCGCCGCTCCGACTCAATTCTGTTGTTAGTTCGACTGGCCCTATATCCCCCGTACCACCTCCTGGACGACTCAGATATAACAAGCTCCTGCAAAATGTACACTGTCTCTGGAGCTCAAATATTCTCTGCGGAAGATGCTGAACACGTGATAAATTGCCCTATGGGGACTGGATGCTTATGATGTGGTGTTTACAAGGTAGGGTGGTTCGACGGCCTTGGCTTAATTTGAAAACTGGGTCCGGTTCACTCCTTACCTACAACAGTGCACAAGTCCTCTCGGCACCTTTGCAAAATCTGCAACTCGGATTCATGGTGGATACGGTAAGTGGTCGTCACTACTCGTGTGAGTAGTGTGGGCCCAAAATCAAGGTGGATACCTCGAGTATGGGGTGTGGGGGAAGAGCCTCCGGCTCTGCCGCTGGGACCGCCCTGTGGTAGCGGGATGATGAGAGGAGAGGGGGGCGCACTTTGCGCACCGCCGCCTCGTCGCGTCAACGGATCAAACCCGCGCCCCGAGCTGCAGAGGGCTCTGAGCGCGTGGCTGGAAGAGAAGAAGGGAGCGGGGAAGCGTGCTTCGCGCGCGTACCCAACTCTACCACCCCGAGCGCAGCGCACAATGAGTTGGGGAAGCGCGCCGGAGGCGCGGCGACCCGCTCGACCCACACAAAGTGGAGCGAAGGACGACAATAGAACAAAGGAAAGAGGAGGGTGTATGGGAAGGGAAGATAGATTTAGATGATATGAGTGTGACGGGAAGGAGTAAGGAGAACAGCGTGCAGTTTGTAAGGTACGGGGTAAGCAACACGGTCCTCAGGCAAATCTGACCGGGCCGCTTATGGTGCGGATGGCGCGGTGACAGGGTACGCGTTTGAGAGCGACCAGGGGCCACGTTCTGTACATTATCGCCAGAGATCGTAGGAGCGTCGAAGCCTGAATTGATGCGGGAAAAAAGCTCGAGACGTGGTGAACGAATATGGAGCCCACGCAGAATAAGGAGGACGGGCGAAAGGAGCCCTTTGGAACGACTGGATCTACCGTGCACACCGCAAGGGATGGGGAGTGCGTAGCGGCACATCTGCGGGTCTACGTTCACTACTGGGAGGTTTCGAGAGACCTCTGCGAGGCAAGAGTTTTGCAGCGCCGTGAATACAAATTTGAGGGCGAGGACTGGCTGGATATCGGTGCGACAATGGGCGTAGTAACTGGGAAGAGCAGAGTCGCCGCCGCTCGATGCGGGTAGTGTCGGCGAGAAAAATCGGCGGAGTATTTCCCGTGTGAAAATCTTCTGGGAGTCCAGAGCATCGTCGATCGCCGAAACACAGTGTACGAGGTCGGCGGGCACGAAACCCAAAGGTGGAAGAGTTGACGAAAAGTGGCGGACCGGCAAATTCAAAGGGATGAAAACGAAGGCGCTGTTTGACGCGGAGTCGAAACTCGAGGAAAGGAACCGCTGCCCGGTACCAGGGTGTGCGGTGAGTACGTCGGGTGCGGTGTGATGTCCTGAACATGTCAGATTAACGGACAGCCTTGTACGCCAAGTCAGGTAAGTAAGGTACGAGGTACGCTTGCATTAAAATGGGTAGGTTTATGGAGTGCGGTACGGCTGCTGGCCAAGGATGCCAGACGAGAGGCTCCCACGGTCGAGACGAATATACCTGGGTAGGGAATGGGAGTATGAACTGTAGAGCCGGCAACGCAAACGGAATAAAGGTTCGAGGTATGGGTTTTATCATTTCCTCGTCAAGGTGACAAAGCGGAATGAAAGGGGAGACAGAAGCCCCACCCGACGGCGACGTAACACCCTGATGAACGAAGTGGTCGCAAAAGCCCGTCGTGAATTAAGGTTGAAGAAAAGCTCGACGAAGAAGAGTTAATATCGAACAGAGGTTTCAAATGGTCAAAGAAAGCACCCAAGGAAGGAATGCCCAAGTAACGGAAGAAAGTAGTAGAGGGAAAGGAAGGTTGAAGGAAGAAAGAGGCAGTTGAACCTTGAAATCGACAAATAGAAACCGACGGCTTCGCGTGGAAGGTCACGTCGAGGACGATGTGCGCGCTTCGACCCGAGCAGAGGCAGTACGGGCCGACGTAAAACGAGTCATTCGAGTTGCGGAACGGGCAAAGCAAGGTAGAGGGAGAGGCCGGCATGATAAACATGAACCCAAACCAAACACGGGAAATGGAGTGTCCAACTGCGCGGCTGAGGGACGCAGTATGGGGTGAGAACAAACGTGAACCCCCCGGCAAAGGATGAAACAAGGAATATAGGGCCCAAGGGTGGGAGCCCAGGCCGCCCGCTCTAGGCGGCGAGTGTCCGGCTCATGATCAGCGACGCGACGCCAATGCGTGCAAACCAATTTGGCCGGGGACATGGTACCGTTGACGCGAAACGGCGCGCGCCCTGACCCCCCTCGACAAGCCCTTGCATCGAGAAAGCCAACAAATTGGCCCCCCCCCCTGTGCACAAACGAAGATAGAAGGAAGCCCGGAAAATAAAACATTGCGAAGTCCAAACCCCGTGAAACCGTGAAAAGGCATCAGAGCCCCTCCGTGGAGCAAAAAGCTCCCGGGCGCGGTTCCCCAGCAAAGTACGGAACCCAGGACGAAAGACCTGTCAAAGGAAATAAGGAGATGCGCGAAAGGGAGGCTACAGGCAGAGGCCGGTCCTTGTCACGAGGAAGAAATCGAAAAATGAAAAGGAATCCAAAGCGAAGCGTACGCCACGGTGAGATGTCGGGCTGGGCATATACCCGTATGAATGAAGGCGCTTGTTACGTGAAAGGTGTACGCGCCCCGTCCAGCGGAAGGTAAGTGAGTGTAAGGAGCCGCCGCCGCGACGAACCAATGTTTGTGGTCCGGGCGGAACAACGTACGGTAAGAGAAGGTACCAAGGCCTGGGTGCCTGGCGGCGCATTGGTGAACTGGTAAGATTGGTAAGGGGTAAGGGTAAGGCTCAGTGCCCGAGGGTGCCTCGGCACAAGTTGGTACGGGTAGGGCATGGAAACAGTAATGGGGTGGGGTAAGGGTACGCTGCGGGTGGGGACGGCGTGGGGGCAGGTAGCCGTGTAAGGTACGGGTAGGCGCGCAAGTATAGACCAATGGGCCCTTGTACGACGAACCGCCGCTTGTGGGATGGAGCCCAAAGGACAGGTACGATGAACCTTTGTTATGTCGATGACCATGGCCGCGTGCCTGGCGGCGCATGATCGATCGGGTAAGGTAAGGTAAGTGTACGGTACGCGCGCGGGTAAGGGTACGCTCGGCACGCATGGGTGCAAGCCACGGCGTGCGCGAGGGGAGAAGGGTAAGGCGCGGGGCACAGTAAGGCGCGGGGTACGGTAAGGAGGTATGCCGCGCAAGCAAGTGGTAGGGGTAAGGGACACACAGTTTCGGACGTGGGCAGGAGCCCAGTGCAAGCCGCGGTCGGACCACAGTGCTGGCAGTATCAAACAACTGCGCCGTGACGGAGACTTGCATGAACGCAAAACATCATAAAACATCACAAATAGGAGCCCATGACGGTGTAGAGGGGCGGAGCCTTGTGGGCGCACGGCTATAGAGGCAAGGTGTGGGTGGGCCATGCCGGCGAGCACGATGTGCGGCCCGGTTCCGCGTACGAGGAGGAGCTCCGAGGATCGCAAACGACCAAACACAGATCGTCGACCCGATGCCTGAGCACTGCGGCATGGACGGTGTATCGCGCGGCCCGCGAGACGGTGACAGACAGGCGAAGGCGCGGTGCGTGCGCCCGGCATGTCCGAAAATAGGCCAATGAAGACAAAATACGAAGCTGCACAGCCCATGGCAAGTGCGAGGAAAATTTTCCCTCAAGCCGGCGTGATGATCCAGGACACAAGAGTATCCCGAGGGGCATGCAGAACTGCGGCGTGGTAGGTACCCATAGGGGCCCAGTGCCAAAACCCCGGCGACGCTAACGACACGCCCAAAGGCGATGCGTAGGACCAGTGTTTGTACCGCCGCATAAAAGGGGGAGCCGCGACCGCCGCATTAAGGGACGAGCCGCGACCGCCGCATCAAAGAACGAGCCCCGGAGCGCGCCGGGAAACCCGGTGGAGAGGTAAAGAAAGCGACGGACGTCTCACGGCTAATCGGTTATTGGACCTCGCAGCATGTCGCGTAGGGACGATAGCTGACGCGCGCGCCCACCGAAGCGGAGGGCGCGGTCGAAGTAACTCCAGAACGCACGAAATGCGGGAGCCCGAGGGCAGCCGTTGGGAAGGGATGGAAGGTAGAGGAGGGCTCTTCGGGGCGCCATTTATATATAGAGGAAACAAAGGAAGAAAGGCGAAGAAAATGTGGGCTAGTCATGGCATGGCGCCTTGCGACTGTGTCTACCAGCATTCCGCTTGTGCTGAGCGCGAGCGGAGTGGTGTGCGGGTGACGACACCGCAGCATCGAGTAGTACTCGGGGTGTATACACACCTGTGGACGGAAAGGTACGCGGCCGGTCAAAAGTGACCTCGACCGTTGCCCAGCCTCGAGCCGGCCTGGGGCGCGACCCTAGAGGCTCGCTCCCAGCTCAAAAAGCATGTCGAAGTTGTGGAGAAAGAGAATGAAACGGGAAAGATCCGCCCACGTACTATTGCACGAAATCCCGTAAGCCATGTCCGCCGCAGCACTTCTCGTCTCTCCGGAGCCGTGGTCGCAATCCACGGTGTAGCTTGAAGGCGACTGGGCGCGAAACGACGTGTTATATGTTGCGGTATGTGGACGAATGCATAGGTGACGTGGCGTCATTCGGACGCGTTCTCGAGCTTTCTGGTGCGCTCCATGGTGCTCTCGTTGTTCCTCTACCCAATTGCAACCTTCTGAGTCTTTTCGTGACGAACTGCGCTGACTTCCGTGGCCCAAATGACGAGTCTCATCGTATCTTGATCTGACGCGTACGAAAGGTGTTCTGGGACTTCCCGAGTGTACTGAGTGGACCAGAAGGGGTGTATGAACGTATAGTGTGACGGTATGGGTACACAGAGGCAGTAGACGATGTGGGAAAGCGAGAAGAAGCCGGGGGAGCGGGAGCGAGGTGGACGCAGGAGGTGAGACGCGAAGTCACGCTGTCACGTTGTGTCACCCTCGGATCCGCTCCTCCCTCTATCTTACCGTATCCTACGACAAACCCAAGCCGCTCGTACCTCGCGTCGGGGTTGTCTCGGAGAGTGCAGCTTATTCAAAAAAAAAAAAAAGGCAATCTACAGGTTGCGATGAACTGGCTGGGGTAGCAAAGCGATGGTGAGCAAACAGCGAGGTGAAATCAGCAGGAATGCACGCAAGGTAATCGTTGAAATGAGATTGAACAGGATTGTCATGATTCCCAGTTTTTCCATATTCCCATCCTAAACACCCCGGGTTATTCAACCTCGATCGGAATAACCCGAATGCCAAGATCAATGCTGACCACGGATCAGGAATCCCATCAGGTGCATCATTGATCCTTTTATTTCAACTTCCCTCCGATTACTTTTCCAATGATCACCCCTCTCTGCCTCGTTGCACGCTGCGATGTCGACCGTCGCTGGCAACACCTCTGACATATTTCACATACATTATAATTACTTCGTTACCAGTTACTAGGTATTTTACTATAAAAACCCTACTTACAGCTCTGTATTCTTTACACTATTCTAGTCTATTCTCCAGAGCTTAATCGGATTATCTCAAACCTATCTCTTTCTGTATCGCCAGTCGCCTACGTCGCAGTAACCCTGCTAGTTAAGGCTCTGTGCTGACAAGGATGAACTGCTCAAAGGTGAAAATACTCATTGGCCCTTTGGCGTGGCCCGAGAAATACCAGTCTGCCTACAGCAACATGTGGCAGGCTATTAACGAGCCTAGATGACAAAGTCTTCCCTAGGAGATTTATCTTCTATCTTTTATGTCACAAAAGTGCCTTTTGGGTTATAAGGGCTTAGGAAGGCTTACAGAGTTATAGGCGGCTTACAATTAACTTACAACTGGTTTACAGATAAAATATAAGTACTTGTGACTGCCTATAACTCTCCCCGCTTTCCAGCACCTCATCCATTATTTTTTCTGCTCCAATCTCTTTGGGAATCCTCAAACCTATTCATGGAACAGTCTACCCATTCATTTGTAACATAACTCAAGTCATGACCTTCCAGTTGGCTCCGTGCACGCCTGCAGGTTGATAACGGACCTGGCTGACTGATTAAGTTGAATCTAATGAAATCTTACAGGGTTATACGGCCCTGTAGTGAGTTGTGCCCGCTTATAACTTAAATTGGACTTTTGCAACATACATCCTCGATCTGGGATCCATGCAAATTATATGGGTCAATAAAGTCAATAAAATTTGTGTTATTAATTGTCCAGGGCAAAAAAATACTCAGGGTAACCTTTCAAGGGGACAGCACACTTATACATCCTCCCACTCCTTCAAGGGAGTTCGATCTAGAGCAACATCGCAACCTTGTTTGCTGAAAAAACGAACATCCCCAAGCTACCTGAAACTGAGGAAAATCGACTCGGTCCGAGGAATTATTGGATGTCGGATTTCGCTTTCAGATTGTGTAGCTACAGCGGCATTGCGTACCTCGAGATTAAGTGCATGATGGAAAGAAAGTCGAACCCTCGGCCCGTGTCATACCGAGAACTAGATCTGATTTCTCACGCTACGTCGGCAACAGCGCATCTTCTTCCCATTAATACCCCACCGATGCCCTTCGAAAGACTTGGCTTTCTGGATCTAGTCGAAGACCTGATCCTTCTCGTTATGGGCGACTATTGCGACGTCAAAAGTGTTGTTCGTATTGGTCAAGTCAGTATTTGCTACTCGCCCTGGTCTCGGCGCCCGCTCTGACGTCTTTCAGACGAGCAAATACCTTCATCGCCTTGCATTTAGCCACGCTGTCTGGCTCTCTCTCGTAGCCCAACTCGTTGAACGGCGCATCATTGATCTCCGACCTGGGAACGAAAATCTCGAGACGGACCAACTCATCAGGGAAGTAAAATGCACCGTGCACGGACCGACGACGTGGTCGCACCCTTCTATTCCTCCCCCGAATATCCTCCGCAAGACAGTAAAACACTTCAAAAGACTCGGGCGCAGATTGGCCGGACCACTGGCTTCGGAACGACTCATTTATCCTTCGCAGTCCCGGCGCGTCGTGCTCCATCCTCAGAATCTGACAGGTGTTCTTTCCTCGCTCTGGATCCGAAAAGTTGAGCTGCTCCCGGGCGGCGAACACGTCCTCTTCCTGGCGGCGGGCAGACTTGAATGCTGGAGGGTATCTGAGGACAAGCTCGTCTGGACACATGTCTGCGCCATTCGTGATACTTCGGTTTACGACTTTGCGGCAGACATTATCAAGGATAATGAGGTCGCCATTTGTATATGTCAGAATGTGCAGACCGATCCGAAACCACGGAAAAGGTCAAGTGTTCTATTCACTGTGTCGACACGTCTACACACTGATGTTTGAATCCCAGGTTTATTGAGATCACCACCCTTGACCTCAACAACGGCAACTCTACACTTGTTCTCGTCATCCGGGCTCCCGATATAGCTTTACGCGGAGGAATGTACAACAGCTGCACTGTTTGTGGCAACATGGCCGCGGTTGTGTATGACCGCCGGATACTATTGCTGATCAACTGGCTCGAACACTCCTACATTGTGGTGGAAACCTTCACCCATGAACTGAACTCAGTGGTGTTCATTCCACATTATATTGTCCTCAAGCTCAGGCAGACCCTCACTGCCTGTGCTCTCGCCTCATTCGATACGCTGTGGGCCCCTGTAGATGGCATAAACAGGGTTTCAAACTACACATTGCTCGAGGATTGCCCCATCATCACCTTGGATGATATCCCTTTGCAACGGCCTTGTAGTGTTTTTTCTAGGAAAGACCTCTGGGTATATAAAAGTCCTACAGAGCACGGAGTGTTCCGCCTGTGGGCCTACCTTCACATGGTTGGTTCGAGGACCGAGTTGCTGCGTGGATACGAACTAACGGTGCAAGCCTCTGGGATATCATGGGAATGCCGAGGGTCCACACCTACCCCAGAGTTTAGTTACCCTTTTGGGTTGCTATATTCTGGACACGTCGTCACTGGTACTCGAGAGGTTCTTCCACCAATATGGCAAGGTGGCACTGCAACAATTATTACTTTGGACCAAGTTGCTCGGAGGAGCACAACATTCCATGTCTCACCGTACAGCGGGACTGTCACTTGCAGCACCGAGGAGGGTGAAATTATCCTTGTATCCTATGATTAGTGTCTGAGTAGATAATATGTTTAATTATGCCGCCGTTAAACTTGGGCTTCTTTGGATCGATGTGAGCCGATGAGTTGGAAGTAATCAAGGTTGCTGTTCTTCACAGATCCTGAGATCCTCATCGTAGGGCGATCCACCCTATCAAACTGTATCACCAGAGAGAGAAAAAATCGGAGGAAAATTCAACGTTGCAACGTTTGAAAATTCAACGTCACCCGTCCCGGCTGCCTAACACACCCACGCCACGTAATCTCCTTTTAGATCCTCCTCCCAAACTTTGAAATCCTGGAGCAAACCAGCAATGTCCATGCGCCTTCATACCCCCGCCGACTACGAATCCCTACTGGATAAGTATGACACCTGGATGTTCGACTGTGACGGCGTCCTCTGGCATGGCGATCGCCTCATCGACGGCGCCGTTGAGGTTCTCAGTCTTTTGCGGAGTCGACGTATGTGCCTTTTCTGTGCTCAAAACCGGAGAGCCCCATATATTCAATGAAATCTGGGTTCAATTTAAAAGAGAAGAAAGTGCTGTTCGTGACGAACAATGCGACCAAGTCGCGCAAGAGCTACAAGGGGAAGTTCGACCAACTCGGCGTGGAGGCGCATGTTGTGCGTCTTCTTCTGGGTCCCCGAAAACCTTAAAGAATGTAATAGGGTGCGTGGTAGGACGAAATCTACGGTTCTGCCTACGCCGCGGCGGTCTACATCTCCTCCGTCATCAAGCTCCCCAAGGACAGGAAGGTGTACGTGATCGGCATGAAGGGCATGGAGGAGGAGCTGCGCAACGAGGGCGTCAGCTTCATCGGCGGCACCGTTGGTCCTTCCTCAAGCTTTCCCTCAAGTTATTGATTTTCTTCATTACTTTGGCGCACGCAGGATCCCGCCGACTGCACCACCGCCCCATTCTCCCTCGACACCTTCACACCCGACCCAGCCGTCGGCGCCGTCCTCTGCGGCCTCGACACCGCTGTCACCTACACCAAGCTTTCCAAGGCCTTTCAGTACCTCACCCGTGCCGACCCCACCAACCCCGGGTCCCCGAAAAATCTTGAGACCTGCGCCTTTTTGGCAACGAACGAAGACAGCACCTACCCCGCCGGTGCGGGTCTCCTGCCCGGCGCTGGCGCTGTCAGTGCGCCGCTACGATACGCCCTGGGGAGGGACCCGGTCGCGATTGGGAAGCCGAATGGCCAGATGCTGGATTGTATCAAGGCGAAGTAAGTCTGGATTTCTTCCTTACTCCTTGCTTCAGGAAAGTCGTTGGCCGTTTTTACGTTCTGGCATCGGGCGCTGTGCCGGGAAGTCCTGCCTCTCTCAAGAAGGATGTCCTTCATTGCGCACGCCTTCCCCCTCTTTCCCTCATCTCTATCCTCAAAATAGCACACTAACAACCATTGTATCCTGCAGAGTCCCCTACGACCCCGCACGCACAATAATGATCGGCGACAGGCTCAACACGGATATCCTGTTCGGGCAGAACGGCGGCCTGGCGACGTTGTTGGTGTTGACTGGTGCGTTCTTTTCTTTTTTCTTGTCCCACCTCGCTTGTTTGCGTTTGGGGGCTTTTATATTTGGGGTACTTTTTATCTGGTGCGAGGCTGGTGCGAGGCTGGCCTCGTGTTTTCGGCTCGCGCTGTTTTGGAGGCCTGATCTGAGGGTTGTTGCAGCCCTTTTGAATAAGGGGTGGAGGAGATGAACAGCGGCGCTTTTTTTTCTGATTTCATACTTCGGCCTTCCAATCTTTCCCTTGATCTCTCTCTTTTTTTGGCGGCGTGCTCCACGTATCCTCGTAGGGAGGAGTTCCATCCTTCCGTGGGGTGTGTTCGCCTCCTTGTTCTTTTCTGGGACGCGCTGTCTGTTTACGCAGGTGTCCGAGCCGCATCATCTTCGGGTTCCCCCCGTTTATCTTCTTTTGTATCTTCTTTCGGGATCTGTGTTGTGGGATTATCGATGTGCGAGGCGCCCCTCCCCCTCTTGGAGTCGTCTTTGTCTTTTCTTCCTCGATCCTTTTGTCTTAATCTCACACGCTACACGCCCCGTGCTCACGTCACCCCATCCACGCAGGCATAACCACCGAATCAGAGCTCACCGGCCCCGCGCCCTCGCCCATCGTCCCCGACTACGTGACTGCGTCAATCGGGGATCTACGGGTCGTCGCGTCCGGGTAGACACGTTGTGCTTTAGATGGATAGATGAGGCGAATACTGCGCCGTAGGGTTACTGGCATGGAATTACAGGCAGTAGAAGAGAATTTGTTTTAGAAGATGTATTAGAGCAGAGGCCACTGGACCTCGCAATCGTCGCTAGTTGCATTCACATTACACCATCGCGCTCCCCACATTCGTCGACGCGTCGAGCGACACTCGTAGTCTCTCGTCGTCCAAGTTCCCCGCGCCTGTCCTAAGCACCAGCTGAAGTACTCAACGAGACACACTTACGTGATGCTCTTGCGCTTACGCCGCGCTCAGCCTTTCAGCCCTCGCCACCAAAGACCCACTGCTGCCACTCTCTATACTCGCTATTCGAATTTCGACCTCATCGCAGCTTCGATGTCGGGTTTCGTCGCGCTGCGCAATCCCGGAAACTGTCGTACCTGCCCCCGAATTGCGAGCGCACGCGTCCTCTTCCCTTTACCCTCCAGTCTCGGAAAAGTGTTTTGGTTCCGCAACCAAATCGCATCAAGCGCGCTCTGGATCGGTGACTGGTTCTGTGGTTTCTTCGGAGGGCAAGGGATCATCAACGAGTGCAAGTATTCCATCGGCCGGGATTCGGCCCAATGAAGCCAGACCTGGACTTTGCTGGCTACTAAGCGAAAAAAGTCGTTGAGGGTGGTACGAAAGAGCGCTTACTTCTACTGTGTGTCTTTAGCAACTCGATGGAATGAAAGTCGCGTGCTAGGACGTCGGCCAGTATGAGCTGGTGCATAATGCAGTGACAGGGCCAACACATCGCAGCGACTGAATCTTTCTGTTCGGGTGTGAAGGACGCTCTCCGTGATGCCGCTCGAGGGTAGAGATGTTGTGTGATATGGCTTGTGTCTTTTCCGCAGAGCGTACAAGTCCCGCTATGTTGGGAGGGCGTGTCCTTGGTCACCGAGAGCATCCCGATCCAGTTGTTGCCACTCGCGCTGGGTTCAGCGACGGAAGTCATTGTGCCAGGGTCTGGAGAGTACTTGAACCACAACGCGTGGCAGAGGACGGGATTTGGCACCTTATAGCCGGGAACACAATCACGCGTCGTTGAAGAGGAAAGGGCCGAGGCCGAATTGGGGAGAGCCAAGGCCGAATGAGGACAGCGAACAAATACATACAAAGCAGAAATGATGGGAGACTTTAATATGCCTACAGCTACACGGACATCTTCGCCATTCAGTTCGGATACGAAATCTCGCTGGCAAATTTCTAGTCGAAATCATCTACGGCGACCAGTCGAATCGTGTTGGGTCGCCTCACGCCTCTCTCTAGCGCTACACTCTCGCCGACGAAATCTACTAGTAGCTCAATGGAGTTTCTTTGTTTCCCTAGTGGTAGTCGTAGCCCGCTGCGCAGGCTGCGCGCTCATCCTCATATCCTCCTCCGCGAAGAAGCGCACGCCACTCACGGTGAGTGCGCCGAGCGAGGCGAGGACGTAGCCTGCGAAGGCACCGAAGAGGGGCGGGAGAGGGTAGGTCTATGGAGGGGAGTTAGCGGCGTAAGGTGAATTGAGGGGAGGGGGGAAGGGGGTTAAAATGGGGGAAGATGGGAGTTTTAAATGGGGAAGATGATGGGTGAATACGAGAAGCAGGGGGCAGCACGGGAGGCGCGCGCGATGGAAAGACGCACTTGACGTGCGAAGCGCGAGCAACGCCGGGTCGAAGGGGAGGAAAGTGGAAGGTAGGTGGAAGCGCGCCGGCGGGATGGCGCTCAGTGAGAAGGAAGGAGAGAGGAATAAAGAGCGGGAGGGATTAAGGAGAGAAGGGGAGGAATCGGGTACGTAGATGTAGGAAACGGGTGCAGAGAGGTAGACGCAGGGTTAAAAGGAGGGTTAGATATATAATCCTGCGGGTGCTCGCCACTCTCAATGCATCACCATCGAAGAATCCCTCTCCACTCGCCATCCCGACGCGACACCGCATTATGTCTGCGGCATGATCGCTCAGCGCCGCCTCCCGCACCGAAGGCGAATGCACAACGTGAAGTAGCGGGCGCTTGAAGAGCAACCTCTCTCCGACGGGAGCCTCTCAAAAATAATCAATAATAGAAATTGGAGGGAAGAACGAAACTAAACGCAAAAACGAGGAGACAAAACACCCACCTGCCACGCTCGATCCCAATCGAGCGCCATGGGCACGGCGCCTGCCCACGCGCCGAGGAGGGCGCCGACGGCGGGGTAGAGGAGCGCGCGCTCGAGGGGGGTGTGGGGGCTGTGTGTGCATGAGTATTGGTATTATAAGCATGAGAACGAGAGGCCAGGAAGGAACGAGCAGAAAAATGAAGGGCAGCGTCGAAGTACAATGATGGAGTTAGGGTGGTGGGTGAAAAACGAGGAAGGAGGAAGGTATCGCCCGGCGCGTCTCTCTTGACTAAAGCGGCGGGAAGGGAAGGGAAACTTGCGGCGCAGGCATGAAGATGCCAGCGCCATCGGGCTCCCTTCGGCCTGGTCGTTCAAATGCCCCATGGACTCCTCCGTGAAGGGTATGGGGAATGCGCACGAGCAAGGGCAAGAATCGACAACTTTTAAAAACGCATTTAAAAAAACTCACTCAAACTCCACAAATAACTGCACCCACGCAAATCTTGTCGCCGCACTGCTCGTCGGTGCGCCGAGGGCGTACGACGGGGGGAAGGCCGCGAGGAAGGATAGGAGGAGAGCGAGGAGAGCGGTGTGGGGGATATGGCTGCGAAAGTCGGGTCAGTTGATCATAAATATGCGCGTTAGGGAGACGAAGAGCAAAACTCACTTAAACAGCGGCGCCCCGAAGAGTATCAGGACGGCATAGAAAAGGAGCGCGAAAGCGCCTGTGGCAAACCAGGCGTTGAGGAGGTTCTTTGTTCCATGTCAATATATAAATCCAAGAGTGAGTACGAGCAAGAAGGTATACGCACTGCAAACTTGCGCTCGTCCACACTGGCGCGCTCCACCCTTCGCTCCACCTCCGCATCCTTCTCCTCTCTCTTACTCATCGCTGCTCGCGGTCTGCCACCTTGCAGCGCATACTCCGAACGCCGCAGCGCATAATCGACTCCCCAACCCCTTACCCACCCGCCCCACCAGCTCTGCAGCAACGCCGCACCCGCGCATACACATATTAGGGTCGCGACGGGGTCGAGGGTGAGCGCGTCGAGGAAGGGGTGTTGCGGCCGGTCAAGACTCGTTTGTTGGGCTTGGGTTCGTCCTTGAGCTTCTCCTGACCGTGGTGAGCTCGAAGAGGGTTCAAACAGCGGGTGCAGCGTCGGCGTAACGGCCTGGGGCAAGAAAAGAGCGGTGAAAACGAGGAGAGTGGTGTGCACGCCAACGGTAGCGGTGTAGGATGCAAAGGGAAAGAAGGTGGGTGGCGGTGGAGGTGATTCTTGTGCTGGTTCCTTAGTTTTAGCTGCAGATCCAGACCCAGACCCAGAGGAAGTAGAGGGGGAGGGATTTGCGTTTGAGGTGGAATTTAACGAGGATTCGGTAGCTGCAGCTTTCGCGGCTTTGGATTTCTTAGCCATGAGAGAGAAGGTATAAGATTGTTTAAGACTTTTAAAAGAGCGGACGCGTCTGTGGGAGGTCGCGGGTTTTCTGAGGACGCGGTGGGTTGGTGGTGGTGGAAGGCGTGGGAGTCCAGGAGGCCGGCCCGTTGATCCGGAGAACGCGTCCGAAGTACTAGTTTTCTACGAGTTGTATCTACTTTTATGTTTATTTGTTGTCGGGGTCAAACTGGTTAAACTGCATAGAGCCACAGACGCGCAATGATTTTTTTTGAATCTTTAGGGCTGCCGCCCGTGCCCGTGCCGTCCAATATTTTTTAACCTCTTCAACGGCACGGTCACGGCACGGCCTTGAGCCGTGGATGCCCGTTGCAACGGCCGTCACGGCCGTGAGACGCGTCCTACCCGGATAGTGTTTTCAGCTAGAACTCAGTACTGCAGTGGGCTCGAACTCGAACGGCAATTTCCGAAACTGATGGCGGAGTTTCAATATTTCAACTTCGACCGCGATTTTCGCCTTCGCCGACCTCCACTTGGGGATTGTTATTCTTTCCTGAGCGCACAGTGAGACAAAATCCTTCCAAATATCAAATTGGACGAACACCCTTGAAGCCAGGGCAAAATGCAAGAAAAGAGGTCTTCAGCTAGGCATTCAGAACTACACCGACCCGTTGTGCCGTCACGGCCGTACCGTCGACCGTCCCGTCCCGTTCGAGTTCTTGAAGCTCGTCCCGCGGCCGTCAAGTTAACGGCCAGTGTCGTGCCAGTGCCGTCAATTTCACAGCCATGCCCTAATTTTTTTGTTGTACCCAGAAACATTTTGGCATGTGTTTCATGGTTAGCAGCGAGTGGACATAATTTCTACCCATAGACTAGTCATAGAATATGATGTTAAATCCACCTTCCTCGGTGATGCAAGTGACTGTACCGCTATACGGGGAGACATGAGGGCGACTGCCACTCCAAGGAAGGTCCAAAGTAATAATATCTGCTGTTTCACCTCCTACTCCTACGGGTGGTAGAATGTCACGGGAGTCATTGACAAAGTGCCCAGAATATAGCATCCCAAGAGGGTAACCAGGTCGTGGGGCAGATGTGAACCGCAGCCGGTCCCAGGACACTCTCTCCGAGGACACCCCAGAATGTTGTACCGTTAATTCGTAGGCACACAGCTGCACCCTCCTGCTCGTGGAAATATGTGCCCACACACGGAATACTCCGCATGCTATGGGGCTTTCATATACCCAGAACCTTATTGTGGCCGGGTCTACAACGTTCCCAATGCGCGCCTCCAGAGGGACATCATCCGCGGGTATAGTGGGGAGATCATCAAGTGATGTGTAGTTAGAGGGCTCGTTGATACTGTCGACTGGGACCCATAGTGCTTCGAATGCGGCGATGGGACAGACAGTGAGGTGTTCGCCTGGGTAGCTCCGCCGCGGAAGGATGATGTAATGGGGAATGAGCGCCATTCGATAGCTGAATGGTGGTCCACTGCTAGAGTGTTTTATCACAACATGCGAGTGTGTGCGCCAGTCAATGATCAATACTTCCCGAGTTAGATCCACCGCTGCAATATTACCACAGACTGCACAGCCATTGAAGTAAAAGACTGGGGCGCGGCTGACAAGAACAAGGTTGGAGTTGCCACTTTTCAGGTCAAGGATGGTAATTTCAATAAAGCTAGGAATGAAAGGTCAAAGAATGAATAATGTTACAAGCTTCACACTAACTGCTGCGGCTCATCCCAAGTGTTTTGGCAAGTAAGAATAACCGCCCGATCATCCTCAATAAGGTCTGCCGCAAAGTGGCGCACCGAAGCATCACGCATGGCGCAGATATGGGTCCAAATGAGTGTATTCTGGGATATTCTCCAGTGTATTCTGGGATATTCTCCAGCACTCAAGTCTCCCCGAGGTTTGGAAGAGCACATATTCACCACCTGGGAGCAGCATGACCCTTCTCTCCCAGGAAAGAGGGCCTGCTCCGATATGAGGACGAATCACTATCCGCTGGGCCTCCGGCGCGAAAATGCGTGATGGACTCGGAAGTAAAGCTGCAGTCGGTGGTACCAATTTCTTCGCGAGGTTCTTGAAGCGTTTTACCGTCTTCCGAAGGGCACTTTGATTTGGAGGAGGGTTGTAACTGTGATTTGGGGGAGGGTTGGAACGGCGTCCCCACGTCTCCGGTCCGTGTAGCGTTCGTTTCACTTCAGCGATGAGCTGGTCCGTGGAGAGTTCCTGTAGATTCTTGTTCCCTCGCCGGACATCGATGATGTGTCGTTGAACAAGCTTGGTCACGAGAGACAGCCAGATATCGTGGAGAAATGCAAGAGTATGAAGGTATTTGCTTGTCTGAAGGACGTCAGACTACGGGAGTGATAAGGGACAGTCACTTACTTCGCTAATCCGCACAACACTTTTAACATCGCAATAGTCAGCCAGAATGAGAAGGATCACGTCTTCAGTCAAGTCCAGAAAGTCAAGTGCTGCTTGCGAGTTCATTACCACTCTGAAGCCGAGTGACCGGGAAGATGGGCCGTGCGGACGACGAAGTGCCAACGTGAGAAATCAGATCAGAAATAACTTTAGCCGTTCTCGGTCCGGGTGCGATGGGTTGAGCTGAGGATTCCATTCTTCTTGTGTATGAACCAGAATAGCGCACGCGGAAAGAAACTCAACACATCCGAGTCCCAGATGGAGCCGGCAATTATTATTATTTTGATTTTTTCTTCTTTTCACCAGAAAAAGAGGTTCTGGGCTACTATAGTCTCTCGTAGACAGACGCTACAACATAAATGAGCTCGTAGCTCGCATGTTGTTCTGGGCCTGCTTTGGACCAATGAAAAGACTCCTTGGAAGGTTGCTTCATTGGCCAGTTCCGACGCAATGAGAGCATTAGTAGCTTCCAACTCTCCTGAATCTTAAAACCTGGCCCGACTTATTTCGCGTTCTCTAGTCGCTTGTTAGCACATAATGCTATATTAAGGCGGAGACTAGTTGAACAAGCCCGAGATGGCCGAAGCCGACCAGGATTTCTTCACGAGGGAGTGTGTTCGACTTTGAACAGTGCAAAAAGGTGCCTGGGTAAGGGTTGATGTGACTTGAAGGAGAACAATGTGTACAAAAGGTCCGTGTCTAACGAAGGCAACAGATTTCAACGATACTGACAAACAAGCATTCGAACCAGCCAAACAACTGGAAACACATATCGTAGTGGGCTTGAGTGCTCAGTGGTGGAAGACTGCCGATGTGTCGATGATGTACTGAATTTGTTCTGTAAAAAATAAAAAGGGCCAAAACCTCGTCAAGTTGAACGATGAGCACACCTTGCGATAATCGTCTGGAATCATCGTCATGTTATCGCCGTTCAACTGTATCAAGGCCTGCGAACGGTCAGCGATTTGAGCGTATTGGAAGCAAGAAACGGACGGGATTATCGGAGGTGTACGCTGCCCACACGGGACCTGCGCATCAAGTTTGACTAGCAGAAATACAATAAATCGGACAAACGTGGACTTCCAAGCCCGTCATTTGGGTCCAATGATGTCGCAAAAGAAATCTACGGGTTCATCGTAGGCACTGTCTTCTGCGAGGAGGTCGTCCACATAAGCCTGAAGTTTCAAGAGGCGAAATCTGGCAAACTGGAAGCGAACACAAACATGCGGAATGCTGTGAACATGGTTCGCTTTCTCTCCCGGAATATTGATTGATTTGTCCGCATCCAGATTATTGTGGGCAAGAGGAGAAAGTTAGGATCCACTGGGGCAGTTGTGGCACGTAAAAAAAGCAGAGACGCAAAGTGTGCAATGAAAGAAAACACAATCGCTATGCAGTCGGAGGCCCTTGGGTATTAAATGAACTCCAGCCTTCTTGCTCGCTGGCAGAGCCTTCTCGAAGTTGCAGTGGTTTGCTGACAAGCGGGTGACTGACTGACTGACTGACTGACTGACTGACTGATTTCTATACATGCCGTACCTGGCCGTAAGGGCTACGCGGCAGTACTCTAGCTAAACTAGACGGGGTATTCTACGTACTATAATGGGATTTTTGTAGGTCGAGATTTATAGATGTATATGGTGGAGAGAGAGAAAGAGAAAGAGAGTGGAGGCCATCTGGGAAATCATATGCGTGATGTAAGCGACATGGAGTAGGAGATTACGGGTGAAGGCGGTGAGGGTGGGCAGGATTGGGCTGGTCATGAGAGATTTGTAATAAAATAGTATAAAGAGAGGGACGTATCCGGAAAAGAGACAGGGAGAACGAACGCTAACCGAATCTGCCTGTGTTGGCAATGAATTGGGCGACGGTTTTGAGGAGTTTCGGATGGTGGAGTAGAGATGGCACATCGACTGCGCCAAGTATTCCCGCGCTGTATGACGCATGCTGAAGCGCAGGTCGGAGATGGTCCCATGCCGGGCAATGGAGAAGAAAGTGGGCTCTGGTTTCGTATGCAGCACCGCAGGACTCACACGCCGGAGATGGTGATAGGCGACAACGAAAGCGATGGGCGTTGAGCTCAGAGAAGTCGGTGCGTAGGCGCGAGATAAGGGATATGGTGGCGCGTGAGGCAGAGGATGTGTAGGGGGAGCGGAGGATGAGAGACGGGCGTGATCTGTCAACTGCACGAAGGCCAGGGCCGGTGGTCGCACGCCTCCACTCCATCTCCCATTGATCGAGGACGGCCGTAATGATGCGACGGTTACACGATGTGAGCGAAGGCCCCGTGAAGCTCCTGCCAAGGGTTGTCCGGAAATTTAGGTTTTTGAGGGCGAAATTTTGGGATTTCCTTGTCCGAAAATTAGGTTTTTGAGGCCAAAGATCCCAAATCCTTGTCCGCCTTTTAGGTTTTTGAGGGTTGGATGCTGAAATTTTGTACCAAATTATGCTGACAATCAGGGGAATTTGGTTCGTTATTTAATTTTTCCTTACGCCAGGTTGCCAGCAAGCTCGCTTCGCTGTAACGGTGCCCCGCGGCGAAAATTGGATTTAAAGGCGCGAAAATTGGATTTTTTTTGGCACATCCACGTGACGAGCCCTGTCCGATTTTAGGTTTTTGAGGCCACAATCCAGCCAAAAATTTAGGTTTTTGAGGCTAAAATCGGACGTTTTGGGCGGACAACCCTTGGCAGGAGCTTCACGGGGCCTGTGAGCGAGATGGGAGCACCGGGGGATGGCGGGAGCACAGTGGCTGCTTTGGCCGCATCGTCCGCGAATTCGTTGCCGGTGGTACCGATGTGCGCCGGGGTCCATACGTTGGTGATCCGCAGGGACGGTAGGCGGCTCATGGCGTCGCGGACGAGTTTGTCATAGAGGATAGCACGGGTGACAAACGTCACATAGATGTGACCCTCCCTTCTTGAACACAAACCGTCACTTCGTTCCTGTTTGTGAATCTTCCTCTACGATGCCGTTCGCCGAGATCGTGTGCGGTCCTCCGGGGAGTGGGAAGTCCTGCTACTGTTTTGGCAAGGTACAACTATTCACAGCTCTAAACCGCCCAATATCTGTAGTCAACCTCGACCCCGCAAATGACTCGATTACTTACCCTTGTGCCATCGACATCTCTTCGCTCATAACTCTACAAGATGTCATGGAAGAGCATGGACTTGGCCCTAACGGCGGACTACTGTACTGCATGGAATACCTCGAGGCCAACTACGACTGGCTGGAAGAGCGCCTGAAGGAACTTGGCAAAGACGCCTACGTCCTCTTTGACCTCCCGGGCCAGGTCGAATTGAGCACAAACCACGATAGTCTGAAGAACATCGTCGGCAAATTGGCGAAGAGCGGATTCCGAGTGCGTTCTATCGCTCTAGCGCGCTGTGTGCTTCATTACGAGCAGCCCAGTAGTTGGCCGTTGTGCATCTCTGCGACGCCCATTATGTCACAGACGCGTCCAAATACATATCCGTGCTCCTCCTTTCCCTCCGCACGATGCTCCATCTTGAGCTCCCGCATATTAACGTCCTTTCTAAAGTCGACCTACTAGCGCAGTACGGCGATTTGGGTGCCTGCCGTTCATTTGGCGAGAGAAATTGCCTCTAATCCAGCTTCTTCTGATCCAGATTTCAATCTCGACTTTTACACCGAGGTGCAGGACCTCTCGTACCTGGAGAACGCCCTGTCGACGGCGACCCCACGGTTCGCGGCGTTGAACATGGCCATGATCTCCCTCATTGAGGACTACAGTCTTGTCGGCTTCGAGACCCTTGCAGTCGAGGACAAAAACTCGATGATACACCTCACGCGCGCGATAGACCGCGCCACCGGCTACGTCTTCGTCCCTCCACCAGAGTCGAACGTACCCCCCGGCACCGTCGAGCCAACCGACGCCTCCGCCGCCGCACGCCCCAATTCGTATGCGTTGTTCTCCAGCGCCCTAGCTCCGATGCGCGGGCCTGCGGACGACATCCGCGACGTCCAGGAGCGGTGGGTGGACGCTAAGGAAGAGTGGGACGCATATGAGAAGGTGCAGTGGAGGCGGGAGGGCGAGGCGGTGCGCGATGAGGCTGCTCGTACTGGTACTGGTAATATACGCGAACGCAAGCCTCCAGAGGATGTAGCTATGTCGGGTGTTTGAATTTACTCAAATTCCGAGAATTCTCTATGTCGTTCGATCAAGACCTTACGAGGCTGACGCCTTCTACAGAACAGCCCTGACTTCCTCCTTTCTCCTTAGCTCCGATTTTTTTCTCTGTATTCCTGCATTTAGTACTCGTTACACCCATGTAAAATTTCCGGGGTAAAACCGGAGTGGCACATTAGAACTCCGCTCGCCGGCAACGCACGACGTTGATCCGTGTCCTTTCGTCGCGTCGTCGTTCTTAGATCTGCAGACTGGTCACTGCTTGCGTCGCTCGTCATCGACCGCGGTTGCACTAGTAGTGCTCAAGGCTAGTACTCGGCGAGCCCTTCGGAAGCCTTCCAACGACTCGGAGGATCGTATCAATTGGGTGGGGCTCAAGACTCTCATTTTGCAACGAATCCGGCCGTGCCAAAGGGCCTGAGGCGACGGCGCAAGTCATGCAACTCGGGCAGACCTCAAGTCGAGCAGAAGCATCAATCACAAGTGCGAAGCTTCGAAAACCAGGCGAAAAAAACGTGAATACTCTAAAATCAGCGTCTATATGATACCGGAGCGAGCACTGGCCGAAGCTGACGAGAGCCGGCGCCATCGCTGACCGTAGCGTCGCAACCTTATCAAAAAACCAAACGGAGGAACGATAAGTAAAGATATCAGCGATAGATGGGCATGCTGCTTGGCACGCCTGCACGAGTCTCCGCCGAGTCCTCGTCGACTCACTTTATCGACATGTGAAGCCCACACGCTACGACAACTTCCACCACCTTTGACTTTTAAACCCGGGTTCGCCATGAGAATGACACTTTTGGGCAACCCCCGTCCTGTCCGTTCATTATGGTTCATCGGTCACTCCTCTCAATTGCCCTTGTCGCGGTCCTCCCTTACGTGCTTGCGACACAAAATTGGAGCTCGCCTGCTCACTATCCTGGCAAACCGACCGGTGGTTACACCCCGGAATGGCAGAACTGTGCGTCTCGTCGCGTCTCGAGTTTCCCCTTGAGTCTCCGTCTGACTTCACCCGACAGACTTTGAGGTCACGGACCCGCTGGAGAACGTCACCTGGCCGCTACCGCGCAACTGGGCGGGCAGCATCTCAACTCAGACCGTCGGGAGCACCAACAACACCGCGTTCTTCTGGGGTTTCGAAAAAACGAACGGTTCGCTGACCGATGCCAACTCCACCGAACCCTGGATGATTTGGCTCGCGGGTGGCCCGGGCTACTCGAGTATCGCGTCCATGCTGGTCGAGAATATTGGCCCGATCGTCGTCACCAAGAGCTCGCTCGGGCCTAATAACAACAGTTGGCACAATATCGCGGACATTGTACGAACTCGACTCCTTTTTTCTCGCTCTATCCACTGACTGACCGGCAGTTCTTCGTGGACAACCCTGTCGGCACTGGCTACTCCACCGTTGGCCGTGGCGGCTTCCCCGCTGACGAAGATCAAGTCGCCGCCGACTTCGTACGTTCTCATCCCTCGCTTATCACACTTCAGTTCTGAGACTCCGGCTAGCTTGGCTTCCTCCACGGCCTCGCCAAGGTCTTCCCCGGCCTCAAGACGCGTCCCTTGCATCTCGTCGGTGAATCCTACGCTGGGCGCTTCATCCCGTACATCCTCAAGGGATACTTTGGCCTCGCGCCGGAGCACCGCCCCGTGAATTTCAGCGGGGGCAAAATCGGATGCTCCAACCCCGCGCTCTCGTGTGTCTCCTTCTCTTTTCGTATTTTCTGTTCCTTCCGCTGACGCTCAGCCCTTCGCTGCCACAGGGAATCCAACCTCTTCGAGAACATCCCCATTGTGCGCGTCATCGAAACTTATCCCCAGCTCATCAACTACGACACCAAGATGTACGACTACCTCCGCGAGCAGAGCCACATCTGCAAGTTCGACCTCAACCTAACGTATCCACAAACGGACGGGAAACTTCCATACACGCGCATCACGAAGGGGTTGCTCGGGCATCGTCTGCCGCAGCCGACACGCCGGAGGCTGAGCGACGAGGATGATTTCCTGGCGGAGCTGCATGAGCGGTGGATGGCGCTGCCCGAGGAGGAAAGACAGTGCTCGCCGGAGGACAGGGAGCTGGCGCGGCGGGCGTGGATGCGGGAGACCTTAGGCGATGATGAGAATGACGTCGGCGTCGATGCGAAATCCGCTTCCGTGTCCGCTTCGTCGTCCTCCAAGAGCAAAAACACCAAGTCGACGACGAAGACTAGTAAGAGCAGCACCGCCAAGGCCACGTCGACTGCCACTGTGCCGCCGAACAAGTTCCCCGGGGTCCCGCCCTACGACCTGACGCTCACGGGCAAGCTGAACAAGTTCTGGGGCTGCGACTTGCGCGACACCGCCATGGTGTACGCCCTCAACTTTACCTATCCTTGGAGTGCGTTTTTTCTTCTTGTCTTTCTTGCTCCTGTGAATAGACCAGCGACACAGATCAACTCGGTTTGAAATTCGACTTCCTCGATATCCCGTACACCGTCAACCCAATCTCGGAGAACATGCACCCGCACCACTGGATCAATCGTTCGTCTTCCTCGATGTCCCCACCTGCGGCTGGGTGCTAATATTTCCCTCTTGATAGATAACACTACCCGTACTGCCCTGCATGCCCCGCACAACAAAATTTGGCGCGTCACGACCACGACATACGCCTGGGGCAACGTCGAGCTCGGGACGGATCCCAGCCCGCCGTCGACCTTCTTCCTAGACGAGCTCGCGGCCAACGCCACCAAGGAGAACGTCGGCATAGTGTGGTACTCCGGCAACGACGACGCGCTCACTACGCATTGGTCAACCGAAGTTGTTATTCAGGTACATTGACCGTCTTCCCCACCCCATACCTTCTTGTTGACACGGGCGCAGAACACCACCTTCGGCGGCATCCAAGGCTTCACTGTCAAGCCCAACACCTCTTGGTTCGACGACTCGGGACTCTTCGCTGGCGTCGTTCGCCAGGAGCGCGGGTGGACGTACGGCCTGCTCTACGGCGCGGGGCACCAGACACCCGTGATCAACCCCGCACGCAGCGTCGCCTTCATCCGCGACTTCTTCATCGGCAACTCGCAAGTCGGCGCCGTCAACCCTGACACGGGTGCGATTACCGTGCAGCCCGCGCCGGCGGGGGTGGAGATCCCGACTATCCTCCCCGACCAGGTGATTACGGGGCAGGCCGAGGTGCACTACAAGACGGGAACGGTGACATGGCCGGAGGCGACGGTGGTGGCGTGGAATGCGCATGTGAGCAGTGCGCTGTATGCGGAGGCGACGCCGACAAGTACGAAGACCAAGACATCGACGAAGACGAAGACGACGACGCAGAGTTCGGTGGTGACGAGCGCGGCAGCAAGTGACTCATCAAGCACTGCGGTGAGCACCACGGTGACTGCGACGACTAGCGTTGCCGCGACACCGAGTGTAGGAGCTTGATGAAGACTTCGTCGTACTATTTATCATGTAGATGCCATCCCATCCTAGACACCATAGATGACCACGATGACCCGGACGGATAGAGCAACTGTATTATACCTCATAGATACACCACTACGTTCGTTGCCCAATTTCACTCGAGCCCATACCCTTCTTTTTCCTAGTAGACTATCCGTTTCACACGACACGCCTACCTGTGAAGTCATTTGTGTCATTTGAATTGTAAGGTACTCATCTTTCATCCGAGTCTTCTATCTGCTTGACGGCAAAATACTCAGCTATGCCAGGACTCGTCCACATTGTCATGTTTGCTTTTGAGCCGCTGGCTACTCCTGAGGAAGTGCAGGGGGTGAGCGGTCCAAAGCTTATCGTGTCCCTCGTCTCATCGCTGATTGTCAACGAGGTTTGCGACCGGCTGTTGGCCCTCAAGGAGAACTGCCTCCATCCGCAGACCAACAAGCCGTACCTCAAAACGAGCTACGGCGGCAAGAACAACAGTCCGGAAGGTCTTAATGTGGATCCCCAGAGACGATAACTTGGTGTATTCAACGCTGACCGGACGGACGTCTAGGGCGATTTCACCCATGCATTTGTGATGGAGTTCGGAACCGAGGAGGATCGAGACTACTACTTACGTGAACAAGGACCCGGCTCATCTGGGATTTGTGAAGGGCCTAAAGGGCATCCTTGCGAAGGCTCAGGTCGTCGATTTTGTTCCAGGCGTATTTTGAGTGCGGTGGATTTGGGGTGGTCTCCAAAAGTTGTGGATCAACAGTTACTGTCCCTGTCGATTCATACACGATTTTAGCACATACTAATGCTGAGGTTAAAGTTCGCAAGGAAGGAATTGTATTGCCGATGATGCCGACTCGTCGGAGGTTCAATTCCACCTGTCAGGACGCAGAGATGTACTAGAGCGTCGTGGGCCGCGAGATCAGCGTCTCTGACACTGAGCTGTGTGTAATTCAACCCAAATACCTTGAATCCAAAGCTCGCATCTCAAGTTTGCATTTTCGGCCCGGGACTGTTGCCGCTTGCGTTCCGATTGGGATCAAGCACGGCACAACTCGGCGAACCTGCATCAATCCTCTTCAATCCTGTTCGTACACGTCTCTCTCTCGACTTCTTGCTCTCAACGCGCCGCATTCAAATGATACTATAGCCTATCGGTCTGGAATACTGTTCCTCACAACTCAAACCTTGGAAAGCGGAGGATGGTCGAAATTCTTGATTCTTGATCTTAACTCCCTTCTAACTTGCTTCTAACCGTCAAAACGTGAGGCCACTCAGGCTGAGGCGACAACGCAACTCAGCCTTCAAGTCGACTCGCTGTCGAGCATCAATCTGTCCGTTCATACAAGTATTTGGATGCTTGGGAAGGACCGCGCGTGTGTGTGGCCGAAGCTGGCGCCATTGTATTTGTAACGCAACTGAGGCCTGAGGGCCCGAGGCGACAACGTATACTGCTTGGGAACGCATTGCATCCCCTGTCGCCCAAACTGGCGAGAACTGACGCCATTGCAACGCAACCTTGTCAAATCAAAGCGATAAAGGGATTCACGATGGATGGGGAACGCTGAGCACGCTGCCTCATGAGTGTAAGCACCCGCCGCTTTTCTAAGAATAGATTTCCGGGCTTCGCATGTGCGCCTTTCCTCGAACAGCCAGGATAACGACGCATGCTCCCGCTGATGGTGGTGGTGGTTGCCACCTCTGCACAGCTGCAACACTCGTGGGCTCAATGTGCATTGCACGCGCAATAGCTCGCAATGATAGTCGGCGTGGACAGGGATCACGATAATGAGGGAGTATAAAGCGACACTCTCCTATTTGTAGTCTCTCAGTAGGAGTTCACTCACCAACACCCCGCCTTTGCACACTCTTTCGCGCCATCTCCCTTCATTATCATCATGGTCCGCATCGCCATCTCGACCGCCTTCGTCGCCGCCGTCATCGGCCTGGCTTCCGCTATGTCCCTCGAGCAGCGCGCCCCCATCAAGGCGTCGGTGAAGAAGATCAGCACAGTCACCAACTCCACCAACGTTGTTGCGCACGACAGAGCCCGGCTCAACCACTACTTCAAGAAGAACCCCGTCGCCGAGCTTGCCACCACAGGCTCTGCGTCTGTGACCAACGAGATTTTCAGCTACATCGCCGAGACAAAGGTTGGCTCGCAGACTTTCGACCTGATCGTTGACACCGTGCGTTTCTTCTCTACCCTTTCAACGTTCATTTTTTTTATGCGACTTTAAAGGGTTCTTCCAACACCTGGGTTGGCGCTACCACCAAGTTCACCGCTGGCTCCACCGGAAAGAGCACCGGCGACGCTGTGTCGGTCTCGTACGGCTCTGGTTCATTCTCGTGAGTCTAATTTGTTTTCATCCTTGACCTCAGGCTGACATCTGATTTAGCGGTACCGAGTACACCGACACCGTCTCCATCGGTGGAACCGCAGCCACCAAGCAGTCCATTGGTGTTGCCAAGTCCTCCACTGGTTTCACCGGTACCGACGGTATCGTCGGGTTCGGCCCCGAGGAGCTCACTGAGGACACCGTCACCGGTGCCACCGAGGTGCCCACCTTCCTGCAGACCCTCGTCTCCGAGTACGTGCATTTCCGACTCCGTCGCTTTTGCTGGCGCTGAACTTCCTTTTAGGGGTGTCATCACCGACAACATCCTCGGTGTCTCGTTCGCCCCGTTGACCGGCTCTTCTGAGTCATCTGCCAACGGCGAGCTCACCTTCGGTGGTGTCGACGACTCGGCGTACACCGGTGACATCACCTACACCACCCGTGTCGCTCCCTACTGGGGTGTCTCAGTGTCGAAGTTCGCTTTCGGCTCCACCAGCCTCGGGACGACCACCGCCTCGGGCATTGTTGACACCGGCACTACCCTCTTCTACGTCCCCACTGCCGTCTACAACAAGTTCCTCACCGCCTCAAAGGGCAAGATCGACAGCACCAGCGGCCTCGTCAAATTCACCACCAAGCCCACCAAAAACTTCACCTTCGTTATTGGTGGCACGACCTTCACCCTGACGCCCGCTCAATACCTCATCGCCAAAGCGCAGTACTCCAACTGGGGAATCTCCAGCTCGTCCGGGTACTACACCTTCATCGGTGACGGTGGATCGGACTCGCCCAACACCATCCTCGGCCAGAGCTTCCTCGAGTTCTACTACTCTGTGTACGACACCAAGAACAACCGGGTTGGGCTCGCAACGGCAGCATGAGTGGAACAGTTGGAACGTTTAAAATTATCATTATCTCCTTGTATACCTGTAGATTGTAGACGCTCGCGATGAAAAAGCATTCCTTACTCCGGGTCTCAAGTAATGCATTCTTCGACTTATCGCGACGAAGAGCATTCCTTCACTCCTTCTTCAATACCAACCATCTGGGTTGTTTATTCGATCTATCAAGATTATTCTTGAGCTACTCTGACTCCTCTCGCGCTTGCAACGACTCGAGCGCTTGATCCCTTGGTTCGTACCTCCGGCTTGTGTCACTTATCTGCCCTTGGTCTGGGTTGGCATCTGAAGCTACTTGGAATTCGCAGTCAATGACAGGGAGAAGTTGAAACGGACCTACTTAACGAAGCAGGGCTCGCTTCAACAGATTGCATTCGGAACATCCGTAAATTTAACCGACATGTATGTACGTCCGTAATCTCGAAAGAAATTGAGGGAATGGCGTAAAATTGACTGAGTTAGGACCCTCCGGGGGTGTTGGAGTAACAACCGGAACACCAACGCACCACCGCCGTTCATTGCGGTATGCGATGCAACTCGCGCGGACACTGCGGTGGTAGCTCAACACTGCAACTCAATGCACTGGTTTGCTCACCCAGAGGCGTCCGCGCGCTAAGTATTTTCGTTGTAACTACCTTCCTATCTTCATCGGTTCCTGTCCAGTCGTACTTATACCGTAGCCTTGATCGAAACCTCTGCTGGTTTCCAGAGGGTCCCTGTGAACCCATCGGCATCGGTACTAAATCCAACAGTTCCAGATCACTGCTGTTCAACGAGTTTATTTTTATCGACTCGGACGCCCACCCTACCGATTATCTCCAGTCGCCGGAGCCATTTAAGATGGATGCTTAGCGCTTAATTATTGATTACGCAAGTTCAGGTCGAACGGGCTCGCAAGACACGAAAAGTCACCGCAAGTCACAACTTCATTTACCCACGCCATAAAATTATTGAATGAACCTTCAGTTCATCTGTGCCGAATTCTACTAATACCATACGTGGCTGGTTGGCCTTGTAGCTTTTTAGTTGAATCGAACCGTGGGAATGTTTTGGTGGCGAAGGTTTACTCAGTTCAAGTCGTAAAGCAAAGCAGTTTTATACGTGGTACTACGTGCATCTCTCATGCCCTCTCTCTGCGCAGCCATCATTTCGTTACTTTTCAAGGCACTAAAGACACAAACAATTCTATCCGCGGACATTTCCCACTCCCATCGAGTTCCACGCCTAAGTGGAAATTTCCGCACCGCATAGCATTTTTGGACTCACCAGGAATCGTGTGCAGACAGGCCCGTCGTCGCCGTGAACAGAACACGCGGAAAATGAACCCGCACAACCCGCACACACTCCCCTTCACCTCCAACATGAATTCCTCCCGGCTCAACCCCACCAGCGTCCCCACCGTGCCGAAATCGCGTCCTGGTAAAATAATTGTAATTCAATGCATCAGGTAGACGTATATGTAAATTCAGCGAGCCGGTACTGTTGGGGGCGACGGAGACCGCATTACCCGTTTTCAACCCTAGGCGCGCGGCCTCCCGCTCACCGCAGCCCACTGTCGTTTACGGCTCGAACGACGCGGCCAGTAATTTGTATTTGGGATCCAACGCACCTGAAGTGACTTGAGAAGCGTCTCCGCGTCGAAGACGGGTTGGGCGGCGGGGAACGGACTAATCCACGCCAGGACGAAGTGCACACCAATGTCGGCTAAGGAGGGTGTTTCGGTGTCGAAGAGCCAGGTGCGGCCGTCGGAGAGCTGAGAGGGAATGCATGACATCAGTTTGTTTGAATATTACCCTGAGGTGAGATCAAGGTGAGATGACAACAAACCGAGTTGTTCTTCTATTAGCGTCTGATGTAATTGGCCAATCAGCTCGTGAATGCGATAAAGGTAGGTGAGAGTCATCAAGTGCGTGGAAAGTGCACTGGGGGTCTTGGGACGCCGATCCCGGTGACCAAGATGTCTGTGTTGATGTGCGCGCCGAGCTTATCTTTTCACTTAGTTCTCCCGGAAGAAATCGCAACATTCCACGCACTAGAGATCTATCCTTGACGAATTCCGGGGTGGTGATTTCCCAAGGGAATACTACCGCGCAGAGAGGGGACAGGACCGAGTCGGCGTAGTGTTTATAAAAGGCCTGTAGGTGTTCAATGATCAACTTGCAGCATACTTGATTATGTTCCAACCAATGAACTTCATGAGCCCGGTGTCCGCGCCTCTGCCGTGTTTCCTTTGAGGGAATATTGTACCGTAGCCCTGCGAGGCGAGGAAGCGCCGCTCGAGGGCAGAGACGATGAGACTGGTTGGATCCGTCACAGCCGTGAGACGGGTCCAGTGTTTTCAGCCGGTAATACTTAATGCTCCACCAAATCAATGAAGCATGAACTTCAGTCTCCCGAGTGTCCTTAGTTCAGTCCCGCCCCACTCAGCTCAGTGGGCTCGAACTCGAACGGCAATTTCGGAAACTGATGGCGGAGTTTCAATTTTTGAACTTCGACCACGGTTTTCACCTTCGCCGACCTCCACTGATTGGGGATTGTTCTTTCCTCACACAGTGAGACAAAATCTTTCTAAATAAACAAATACTTTGTGTTTCGCTTAGGTGGGTGTTTTTCTTCACGTTGCAGCATTATTGAACCTGCCAAAATTGGTCGAACGCCCTTGAAGCCAGGGAAAATGCAAGAAAAGAGCCAGGCATACAGAAGTACACCGACCCGTTGTGCCGTCACGACCGTACCGTCGACCGTCCCGTCCTGTTCGAGTTCGAGTTCTTGAAGGTCGTCCCGCGGCCGTCAAGTTAACAGCCCGTGCCGTGCTAGTGCCGTCAATTTCACGGCTGTGATGGATATTAGCATATTCCGGCCTGTAGGTAATTGTTTATTCCGTGTTTTAGCTTACATGCCTCGTATTCAGTTTCCCACGGTTCAACACTGCCTCGGTGTTGCTTCGGGCACGGTTCGTGCATCCCCCGAAGGCCGACTCGGGCATGGAGTCACTGTCCGTTGACTCCAATCGAGTCCTTAGTTATATTTAGAGTAGTTCTAGGTATATAAAGGGAGCCCTTCCCTCCTGTAAAGAATCATCTACTACTTGCAATCAACTACCGTGAACATTCACTCTCCGCTACCTGCGTGAAACTCCTTAACCCGGGCCGCCAGCGCTCATCCTTCGCCTAGCTTTGACGGCAGTCTTACATATTTGACCCACGACGCTAGCTCTGGTTCAACTCTAAGACTTCCTCAGTGAAAGCTTGTGTTTGACTGATTATATAAAGGTTCCAGTATTTGAACCCGAATATATGTCATATTCTCCCGGAAGAGTATTACAGCTTATTACAGCCAGTAACACTGATCCGCTAAAGGCTATCGCTTAAACCGCGATACCCGTTCCTATTACAACGGCCGTGCCCTAATTTTATATTGTACCCAGAAACATTTTGGAATGTGTTTCATGGTTAGCACCGAGTGGACATAGTTTCTACCCATTGACTAGTCATAGAATATGATGTTAAATCCACCTTCCTTGGTGATGCAAGTGACTGTACCGCTATACGGGGGAGACATGAGGGTGACTGCCACTCCAAGGAAGGTCCAAAGTAATAATATCTGCTGTGTCACCTCCTACTCCCACGGGTGGTAGAATGTCACGGGAGTCATTGACAAAGTGCCCAGAATATAGCATCCCAAGAGGGTAACCGGGTCGTGGGGTAGATGTGAACCGCAGCCGATCCCAGGACACCCTCTCCCAGGACACCCCAGAATGTTGTATCGTCAATTTGTAGGCACACAGCTGCACCCTCGATCTACTCGTGGAAGTATGTGCCCATACACGGAATACTCTGCATGCTATGGGGCTTTCATATACCCAGAACCTTATTGTCGCCAGGTCCACAATGTTCCCAATGTGCGCCTCCAGAGGGACATCATTTGCAGGTATGGTGGGGAGATCATCAAGTGATGTGTAGTTAGAGGGCTCGTTGATACTGTCGACTGGGACCCATAGTGCTTCGAATGCGGCGATGGGACAGACAGTGAGGTGTTCGCCTAGGTAGCTCCGCCGCGGAAGGATGATGTAATGGGGAATGAGCACCATTTGATAGCTGAATGGTGGTCCACTGCGAGAGTGTTTCACCACAACATGTGAGTGTGTGCTCCAGTCGATGATCAATACTTCCCGAGTTAGATCCACCGCTGCAATATTACCACAGACTGCACAGCCGTTGAAGTAAAAGACTGGGGCGCGGCTGACAAGAACAAGGTTGGAGTTGCCGCTTTTCAGGTCAAGGATGGTAATTTCAATAAAGCTAGGAATGAAATGTCAAAGATCGAACAATGTTACAAACTTCACACTGACTGCTGCGGCTCATCCCAAGTGTTTTGGCAAGTAAGAATGACCACCCGATCATCCTCAATAAGGTCCGCCGCAAAGTGGCGCACCGAAGCATCACGCATGGCGCAGATATGGGTCCAAATGAGTGTATTCTGGGATATTCTCCAGCACTCAAGTCTCCCCGAGGTTTGGAAGAGCACATATTCACCACCTGGGAGCAGCATGACCCTTCTCTCCCAGGAAAGAGGGCCTGCTTCGATATGAGGACGAATCACTATCCGCTGCGCCTCCGGCACGAAAATCTGTGATGAACTCGGAAGTAAAGCTACAGTCGGTCCCGGCACCAATTTCTTCGCGAGGTTCTTGAAGCGTTTTACCGTCTTCTGAAGGACACTTTGATTTGGAGGAGAGTTGTAACTGTGATTTGGGGGAGGGTTGGAACGGCGTCCTCACGTCTCCGGTCCGTGTAGCGTTCGTTTCACTTCAGCGATGAGCTGGTCCGTGGAGAGTTCCTGTAGATTCTCGTTCCCTCGCCGGACATCGATGATGTGTCGTTGAACAAGTTTGGTCACGAGAGACAGCCAGACATCGTGGAGAAATGCAAGAGTATGAAGGTATTTGCTTGTCTGAAAGACGTCAGACTACGGGAGTGATACACTTACTTCGCTAATCCGCACAACACTTTTAACGTCGCAATAGTCAGCCAGAATGAGAAGGATCACGTCTTCAGTCAAGTCCAGAAAGCCAAGTGCTGCTTGCGAGTTCATTACACTCTCTGAAGCCGAGTGACCGGGAAGAAGATGGGCTGTGCGGACGATGAAGTGCCAACGTGAGAACTTGAAATCAGATCAGAATAACATAACTTTAGCCGTTCTCGGTCCGGGTGCGATGGGTTGAGCTGAGGATTCCATTCTTCTTCTTGTGTATGGACCAGAATAGCGCACGCGGAAAGAAACTCAACACAACCGAGTCCCAGATGGAGCCGGCGATTATTAATATTTTGATTTTTTCTTCTTTTCACCAGAAAAAGAGGTTCTGGGCCTGCTTTGGACCAATGAAAAGTCTCCTTGGAAGGTTGCTTCGTTAGCCAGTTCCGACACAATGAGAGCATTAGTAGCTTCCAACTCTGCTGAATTTTAAAATTTGGCCCGACTTATTTCTAGTCGCTTGTTAGCACACTGGCATAATGTTATATCGGAGACTGGTTGAACAAGCTCGAGATGGCCGAAGCCGACCAAGATTTCTTCACGAGGGAGCGTGTTCGACTTTGAACAGTGTAAAAAGGTGCCTGGGTAACGTACTACACAGTTATCCAACAAAAAAATCTTAAGTTGAACTTATGCGCCTGTGATGCGGTCGCGGCACCGCCTCTGATGGTCGCACGTGCCTCATTATGCAGCTACATCCCGGAGCACCAACGGAGACTCGTCCGAGCCTGTCTGTCTATTTGCATACCTAGGATAACCTCCTCATTGAGTTTGTTCTCCTTAACAGCCTCCCGAAGCTCGCGATAAAGCCATGGATCATGCCATTACCGGAGGACCTTGTCCTCACGAACGCACGCGTCGTGCAACCGTCAACCAGCTCGCTTCTGGCTGGAAAGCAGACAATCTCTATCAAGAAGGGAGTGATAGTGTCAGTCAAATCTACTGAGGACCTTCACAAAGGGCAGCAAAAAGACGATGACGGAGAAGTCAAGACGGTGGATCTCAAGGGAGCCTATGTATGTCCGTGCGTTTAGATTCTCTATATGTGCCCCTTGTGAATCTACCTATCTGAAATCCTTGGGAGTGGGCTAATTGACTGCCATGTGCATGCAACGGCCGTCCCCGGAGTCAAAGTAAACGCTCCATTATTACCCGTGCTTTAATCGCTGATCGGGAATTAGAACATGAGCGAGTTCGCGTTAATGGGAGAACAAGACATCAATCTGCGTACCGCATACGTTCTTAAAGGTTCTTCCTTTGCTTTCTAAATGTTCAGTTCAAGTTGAATATCTCATGGTTAAGAAATGCTTCTGCGGGGCTTCACGACCGTTCGCGACTGTGGTGGCGCCTCGAAGCGCATTGCACTGGCGGTCGAGGAAGGCTTAATTCAAGGGCCGCGCCTCATCCAGTGCGGAAAGGCCTTGTCTCAGACAGGTCTATTTACAACTCCCAATAAAGACTCACTCAATCTCTGACTTTCATCAAGGCGGCCATGGCGATTCGGCGCCAGGCCTCTCCGGCGGGCCTGGCACCGGCTGCTGTGGCGGCCACTCCGTAGGTCTTAGCCGCGTCGCGGATGGTGTGCCAGAGGTGCTCAAGGCGACGCGGGAGGAACTTAAGGCGGGGGCTGATTGTAAGGTTCACACTCAAACTTTTTAAATTGAGATTTACCATAATCCAGTCATCAAAATCATGGTCGGCGGCGGCGTTGCGTCAGTAATTTCCCTCCTTCCTCAAGTTTGGCCTTCTGTAATGACCAAAATTTCAGATCAGAAACCGACGCGATTGAAACTGTGCAATACACCGCCGATGAAATACGCGCAATCAGCACAACGTGCACGCAAATGGGCGGTAAAATGAGTACGTCATGGAATTCACTCAATATATATTTGACTCATTTGACAGCCACCGCCCATGCATATACGGTGGACGCAATTCGGCATGCGATAGACAATGGGGTGCGAGGCATTGAGCATGGCAATCTGCTCGATGCTCCGACTGCAAAGTTGTACGTATGTCTCTGTATTCCCTACTCAACCGCTCTAACAATAATACCAGAATGGCGGCCAAAGGGATCTATGTGGGTTCAAATAACCACCACATTTCCTTCAGGCTGACACTCACCTAGTTGACGCCGACACTTTCCTGTTACGGTTGGTCCCTGATCCAGCGGTGGAACGGTCACTTAGTTTAAATAAATGAAGGCATAATGGTCCGGCCACCATTCGAGGACTTCCTGCCTCCTGAGGGCAAAATCAAGAACGCTCAAGTCATGAAACAAGGCCTCCAAGCTCTGCGCATCGCCCACGACGCCGGGGTGACCATTTGCTAGTCGGTGTCCTCTCGCATATTGAATCCCAAGTGTATGACGTCCTCATGTAGCGGCTCTGACTTATTGACCTCTCTCCATGCCCTCCAAACCGAGGAGTTCGCAGTGCGAGCGAGCGTCTTACCCTCCCCCGTGATTCTGAGGCATGCAACGACGAACGCCGGTAGGTTTCCAATACAACTTCTATTTTAGTGATTCCAAAATACCTTATCAGAGCCCAAATGCTTGGTAAATCCCACCTCATCGGAACGATATCCGCCGGAACGTATGCAGATTTACTTATCCTTGATGCCAATCCCCTCGAGGATATCACAGTGCTTGACCACCCGGAGGATCATTTGTTCGCGGTGATGAAGCAGGGGAGGGTTATCAGCAGTCGCGTCGAGGGACTGAAGGTTGATGTGTAAATTGAAGGAGAACAATGTGTACAAAAGTCCGTATCTAACGAAGGCAACAAATTTCAACGATACTGACAAACAAGTATTCGAACCAGCCAAACAAATGGAAATACGTATCGTAGTGGGCTCGAGTGCTCAGTGTTGGAAGACTGTCGATGTGTCGGTGATGTACTGGATTGTTCTGTAAAAATAAAAAGGGCCAAAACCTCGTCAAGTTAAACGATGAGCCACCTTTGCGATAATCGTCTGGAATCGTTGTCGCCGTTCAACTGTATCAAGGCCTGCGAACGGTCAGCGATTTGAGCGTATAGGAAGCAAGAAACGGACAGGATTATCGGAGGTGTACTGTACCCACACGAGTTTGACTATCAGAAATACAATAAATCGGACAAACGTGGACTTCCAAGCCCGTCATTTGGGTCCAGTGATGTCGCAAAAAAAATCTACGGGTCCATCGTAGGCACTGCCTTCTGCGAGGAGGTCGTCCACATGAGCCTGAAGTTTCAAGAGGCGAAAGGGTACCGTCTGGCGAACCTCAGGATACTTGCTCGCAATGCAACAGACAGACAAGTTCAACCCCACCTGGTATCGCAGTAAACTTCGTTGCCCATGGCTAGCACGAGAATCTTCCAGTACGTGACGCCGAGGAGGTCGCTGATTTTGGGGCGGGGGAGGATGTTCGCGACATATGCTTATAGTGTGCGCCAGACGGTTCGAAGGAGCTGTCAGACGCGACTTACGTTCACTGTTTCGTGGGGTATGTTCTTAAGCAGCAAAATTCGGTCGATCTGTGCAAGCATGATTGAGGGACGACTGGGACGTGTAATTTCGTGCGGCTCAAAACTTGGTTATTACCGAGAAGGATCGTGAGTCGAGGAACCAACGGAGGACGGTTGAAACGTAGGTCCGGCCCGGACTGCGCCGTCGGCTTTCCGGCCTCACGTGAAAACGGCACGTGATGGACTGACCAGTTCTGCACCGCTTTCCGCTTCTGCATCACCACCCGTCTACAAGGTCAGTAAAAAGTGCCGCTCGACCGTTCGCTGTCCCTGTTTACTGACTGTTTTGTAGGTATAGTTCAAGAAAGTCAGTCCGCCGAACTTATCGTTGTGTACCACAAAATGCTGATTGAAATTTTACTTGGTCTCGCTCAGAATCGCCATGGCCCAACGCGTCACATTAAGAAAGCGCCAGCCGTACAACACAACCTCGAACCGCAGACGAGTGGTCAAGACCCCCGGTGGGAAGCTCGTCTACCACCACCTCAAAAAGATCGCCACCTCCCCCAAATGCGGTGACTGCGGTGTCGGGCTCCCGGGCGTGCGTCTCTGTACTTTTCGTGTCTCTGGAGTATCGTCTGACGTTCAGGGTAGATCCCCGCCCTCCGGCCGCGCCAATACGCGACCATCTCGAAGCGCCAAAAGACTGTGCGCCGGGCATACGGCGGGTCGCGGTGCGGAGAGTGCGTTAAGATGCGGTGCGTCACCCCTCCCGTCCTTGCTCCCTTCGTTGCGCCCATGCTAAATGACTCGCATCGACAGCATTCTGCGCGCATTCCTGGTCGAGGAGGCCAAGATCGTGAAGAAGGTTATCAAGTCGCAGCAGAAGAAGTAAAAGAGGCTTTTCGCGCTGTACACGGTCCCATCTATCATTGTCGATTCCATGCCTTCTTTCATGACCATGAATGCATATGCCCATGCGCTGCGAAAGTCCTTGGAATGATTTTATACTTCACGAATATATAGAGCACCATGAACTGATTCCGTGCTTACTTGCCCTTTGCCCATTGCTCATTCTCGGACAGAGTAATGCACGTTCTCAACCGTCGAAGCTGCGCTGTGAATTTTAGTGTGCACGATAATAGGGGTCGCGCTATATATATATTCTTTCCAAGTCAATTCACCATGACACTTTCAAGTGCCTTTGCGAGTGGGCGACCTGGGGCGACCTATATGTACCTGCAGCCCTTCTGGACATCGGTCCTCTGAATCACATGTCTCCGCTCTGCCTGGTCTCACTGATCAGCGACTTGGCAAGGCCGGAACCTCCATGTCCTCGTTGCAAGCCGCTCTCGACGTTGGCCAACTTAGACACCGCCTTGCCCCTCCACCCCTCTCGAGCTTGTCCTCTCCCAGTCAACTTGTTCTGCTTGACTACTTAAATTCTCCCATTTAATTCCTGGGTTACGCTTAACTGTGAACTTGCCGATTTAATTTTCCTCCAGCGATTGGCACAGCGGACCTTTGCGCCAACGACAGGAAAATCCAATGCCATAGCTAACTGTCCGCGGGCGACTTTAATTTTCAAGGCCGACCGACGTTCGCTCTTGATCACTCGATGGTCCACAAGACCCTCGGGCGCCGGCACCCGTACCTACCGAGAATCCGTTCCACAAACGAAGCTGCTTTGTTTTCTCATCGATTTCACTTGAGTTCATGTCTCAGACTCGACTCTACTGGTGCCTCGCGATCGCTGCAACCTCTCTGACTCCAAGTTACGCACAATTCAATATTAATGGAACTTCGCCCCCTGCCAAAATCGCTTCAAAAACTTCACGTTCTAACCCTTAAAAAGAGTAAATCGGACAAGGTCGCTAGGTGAGGTGTCAAAATCGACGTCCCGGAGATAATTTTTGCGCACGCCAAACCGTCCAAAGAACGCTACTTGATTGGGACGCAAACTCGGCATTTCGAGGTCAAGAATCAAATTCTCCGATCCTCTGTTCAAAAAAGTGACAATCGGACGAGGATTCTCGATTTCGGGTTACTTGGCTTCGGACAAGGAAATCGCGAAATTTCGGCCTCAAAGAGGAGGTTAAGTAATTTCTGGAACATCTTTTGGTGGAGTTGACGTTTCCCGAAGCCTATTCCTGTGGTCGCTGCTCACCTTGGTCCGCAAGTCGCTCAACGGCAACCTACCCCCCAGAATCCCATGAATCTCCACAAATGGAGATGCCTTTTGAATTTTCACGCTCACCCGTACGATGGGTTCCCGCTGTATTTTTTCCCAGCGACAAGACACGACTGCAGAAAATCGAATCACAACTGTCCACGCGCGAGCTCAACCATTTTAAAATCGATGACGCGTCACGGAGACTTGTTACGAATTTGAACACTACCTATGCTAGCTACATAGCTGAGGTGCGACCGAAGCCCACCACCGCAGGTGAGGCAACACGCGTATTGTTGACCATACCACAACGCGTATTGTAGGCCATACAACAACGTCTGTTGTAGGTCCACCGCTAACAGCACCTACCCGAAATCCCACAAACGCAAACGGAGCTGCTTTGTTTTTTATTATTTCACACAACGTTATCTATGACTCGAGTCTACTACTGGCGCCTTGCTGCAACCCTCATTGCCGAGTTAGGCGCCGTCTAAATGGAAATTCGCCACCAAGTGTTCATCGTGGAGTCAATGCGTTTTCGAGTTAACAGCTGTTCATAAAAATCCGTTCTGACTCGCATCGTCAAGCGCCCTTGTGTTCACATACCAAAACCCTCGGCTAAATCGAATACAAGAACCCTTTGTTGGTCCACATCGGTCCATGTTGCCACACTGGTCCATGTTGTCTGCTCACTAGCTAGGAATAAAAAGCCCCTTGGTCGAGTCGATATTGTTATTACCCACCGCTTCCCCATTTTTTTTTCCTTCTCCCAGGTACGTGCACCTCCTTTGCAGTTGACGATTTCGAACTCACACTCCCTCGGTAGAGTTGCCACGTACGCCCGACAGATACTTAGTACCTCCACGGCCATGAACAGTGGGACGTTACCCTTGGTGATGTACAAGGAAAGCCTGGGGTATCTCTCGCCCTCGGAACTCAGTAGCGGCGCGCTGGCCAGTCGAGCATTACGAAGAATCGCCCAGCCGCTGATGTTCAGGGTGCTGTGGGTGGATTTTTCATCCGACGGGAAGCCCCCCGATCGTGATTCTCGCCATAGGATCCTTGAGAGGATTGCTTTCTACACATGCGAGCACATCGCCCGCACGGTTCGCGCATTTTATCTTCGAAAATGCGTGGACTCTGCGAGCATGTCACCGGAAATCTTCCTTGCCCTCTTTGAGGCCTTCCGCCACTTCAACCAGCTTCAGACGGTGTCAATACAGCGCACCGACGATGGGGGAAGTGTGCGAATAGACTCAAAGACCCGGATAAATTTGCCCCTACAAATTGACACGATGTTCAATTTTTACCTTTCCGCGGTTCGACAAATTGATCTAATCTCAGTGCTTACAATCCGACGAACCTGGTCCTTGACTGGGACAAAGACACCGACAACATCGTCAGGACGCTCCTACCCTCGGTCCGTTCGCGCATCTACGCAAGTTGACGGTATTCCCTCGCAGCCTTGCGCATAGTCTCAGCTCCAGCCTGTCATGACATCCCAATATGGGAACCCTGTCATGACAGTCTGGGTCCCAACCGTTCCGATGGAGTTTTCGATTCGGTACAGCAGATAGCGGGGTTCGTGGAAAGTGGGTAATGCCCATAGGTGTGTTCGGCAGAGATGTAAGCGCTGTGCGCGTCGAAAGTACACCAGGAATGGGGGTAGATGGCGGAGGCAGTCTGCGAGGTGGCCAGGCCTTGGCGGGATTATTTTCGGACATTAAAGCGTGTCCAGAGCAGTAAGATATCATGAAGACAGATTATATTGAGTTTCTAGCATCAAAGACACGTCGGGGAACCACAGGGGGACGCGATACAAGAGGGAGCGCTACGAAAAGACAGGCGATGGGGGCGGTGCTACGCAGTGATGGAGGATGGCGCAAGGGTACGGCTAATTAGCCGGTTGGGACCCAGACTGTCATGACAGGGTTCCCATATTGGGATGTCATGACAGGCTGGAGCTGAGACTACCTTGCGCAGGCTTCACTCTTTGAGGACGTTGCCCGGCCCTGGTGCAGCTCACCGTTTTGTAGGTCAAGAGTTCAGAGTCTCACTAGACCGTTCTCTTCAGACTGACTTCTATTAGGCAAACATACTACGCACCTAGACCGTTCTCTTCAGACTGAAGAGAACGGCCTATGGCACCTACAATATACAGAACCTCCACGAACCAAACACCGCGTCGAGTTACCATCACGGTCACACCCTGGCCGCCAGAGTACGGTCACACCCTGGCCGCCTGGGTGTGACTGCGTGACTGGATAGCGGGGTCAAACTACAACACTCCCCCTGACCGCACTATCCAGTAGCATCAGCGAAGTCCAACCCGATCATGCGGCGAAGCCGGGAAGTAGTGTCGCGGGGAAGAATTTTGGTGAGCAAGTCGGCGGGGTTAGCACTTGATTGGCAGTAGTGAATGGTAATGAATTTCTTTTCAATGAAGTCGCGAATATTATGGTACTTGAGCGCTATGTGCTTGGCTTTGTCGTGCATGGCGGGATTCTCAGCAACTGAGATGGCGGACTGATTGTCGCAATGCACGGGCGACGGATGGCTCAAGTTACCCATCAGTTCCCCGAGTAGATTCCGCACGAAGATGAGCTCCCGGGCCGAATGGCTGCCTGCGACATATTCAGCTTCCATGGTTGATTGCGCGGCGACACTCTGCAGACGGCTGATCCAGGATACTGCACCACCGGCAAGCAAAATCACCGTGCCTGAGGTCGACCGCAATTTATCCTTGTCCCCCGCCCAGTTTGCATCGGTGTAACAGGTCAGAGTTTGCGAGATTGGCGCCGCCGAGCGTCCAGGTGCACGCCGATATGTGATGCCAAGACCGAGCGTGCCTTTGATGTATCTCAGGAGATAGACGAGGGCGTTCCAATGCTCGATGCCGGGGTTTGAGCTGTAGCGACTCAAGACTCCCACAGCAAAAGCCAGATCCCCGCGTGAACCCAGCATGCCATACATCACACATCCGAGTAGACCCAAGTAGTCCTTGCCGACCATCACCGCCCGCTCCTCGACCGTTTTGGGTGACATCTCTTTCGTTAATTTCGTGCCGACGGGGAAAGGAGTGGACGCAGGCCTACAATCCGCCATTCCAAATCGTTCAAGCACACTCTCGAAGTACTTTCGTTGCGAAATCCGCACGGTCCCCGCCTTGAGGTCCTGTTCACGAGGCCAAGACAGTAGGAGGCGATGCCGAGGTCCTTCATCTTCAGACGCGCTGACAGCTTCGATTTGACGACATCCCAGGTAGCTTTGTCATTGGTGGCTCCCTGTAAGTCGTCGACGTAGAGGGCGATAACGACAAAAATGTCTCCTCGTCGGCAAAGGTAGATACTGTGGTCGGATTGAAGGCGCGTGAAGCCAAGGGATTTAAATATGGAATCTATGAGGCGGTACCACTGCCGGGAGGCCTGCTTGAGGCCATAGATGGATTTGTGAAGCCGCAAAACCATCTCATCTCCATGCGCATTGAGTTTCGGTGGAAGACCCGGCGGCTGAGACATGTAGATTTCCTCGTCGAGCTCAGCATTTAGGAAAGCAGTAACGACATCCATTTGGTAGATGGTGAGGCCATAGTAGGCGGCGACGGCGAACATGACGCGAAGAGAGGTGAACTTGACAACAGGGGCGAAAGTTTCGCTGTAATCAATGCCAAATATTTGGGTGAAGCCACGTGCCACGAGCCGAGCTTTGAATCTCTCGAACTCGTTCCACTGGTTCGTCTTCACACTAAACACCCACTTGCATGTTACCACCTTCCTCCCCTCCGGAAGATCCGCATACTCAAAGGTCCCAGTGTCCACAAGCGAGCTAAATTCCGCTGCCATCGTGTTGGCCCACTCTTCAGATTCTGCACTCGCCATTGCTTGTCTGAACGTCAACGGAACGGGAATCGAGGGCGCTGGGACTCGTGCAGCACGAGCTTGGGTTTGGAACTCCTCCTCCTCCTCAAGCTCAGGTGTGTCCTCGATTTCGGGTGGCAATCTATGCTTATATTGACCTTTCGGCAGCTTTGCGCGCTCATCCGTCATCCCCTCGAAACGGGAAGGGAGCCTGCGCGTCCTGGGCGCCGGCGGCGCCTCGACAACGACCTCGGCTAATCCCTCCTCATCTGCCGCATCCGCATATTCCTCTCGCTCCTCAGCCTCGGGCTCATTCACAATATCCACAACATCTGTAGGCAAGGGTGGTGTCACATTCTGGGGGGTAGAAGGTGCTTCAGAAGTAGGAGGATTGGGGATGATGGGTGGAAGGTTTCGAAGGTCCGTAATAATTTCAGTCGACCCGGAGCTTGTTCCGCGCTCAATGAATGTCACATCCCTAGATTTGTAGACTTTGCGCATCGTGTGATCGTAGCACTTGTAGGCCTTTGATTGTGTCCCAGGGAGTGCGTAGTAACCAATAAGAATGCATTTGACTGCCTTATCTGCCAATGTCGCCCGACTTTTCTCCGGCAACACCTGGACGTAACACTCGCACCCAAATGGCCGTAGATGGCTAATATCTTGGCGCCGCCCAGTCCACACCTCTTCTGGGATGCGTCCGTCGAGCGACGCACGCGTTGGACAGAAATTTCGTGTCACGGCGCCGTAGAGCACTGCGTCGGGCCAGAATCCAATCGGGAGTCCTGCCTCGATTAAATTTGCCCTTGCGCTATCTTCGAGTGTACGGTTTGCCCGCTCAGCGACACCATTCTGCTGGGAAGTGTGCGGGGCAGTCGTCTGGTGAATTATACCCTCAGATTCAAGGTACGTTTCGAATTCGTCCGAAGTGAGTTCACCCGCATTGTCAGTGCGAATCATTCCGAGTTTCTGGCCAGTTTCCTTCTCAACGCGGGCCTTCCACGTGCGGAACCGGTGGAGTGCACTGCTCTTCTTCTTCATGAAGTCGACGTCGAGATGGGCCGTGAAGTCATCCGTGAATGTAATTAAATAGCGATTGCCGCCAATGGAATTTGGGAGCGGTGATAGGGTGTGCAAGGAAACACACATGAAAACCACCGGTTTTCTTTCATTTTTGAACCTATTCAAAAGGCAAAGGGAGACTAGAACAAGAGAGTACATTCTCCTCGGAATGGTATTCTACACCTATGACGGCTGAAAGCCGATGGACACCAAGTACTTGAAGACTCAATAAAGAACCTTTACGGGAACTAAGTTCAGTTATAGAGTCTACCGTCGGGCTTCGGGAGTTGGCTGACCGCCAGATTCCTTGAGTGCTAGAGGTGAACAAGAGGAACTACACTTCTTAGTAGCTGAACGTCACAAGCGGCGCCTTGTTTCAATATTAATAGTTAAACTCGGATTAGCCTGACCGTTGGAATTAACAGAGGGCTACCGTTGGTCAGCAGACCTACGGTAGCTCCCGGGCCTACCGCAATAGATCAAGAAACCATGAAAGGCGTGTTGCCAATCGCAATGGGCCTAGATGGGGATATGAAGTCACTATGATATGGTGGCGGCCGGCCTACGGTAGCCGCCAAAAGAAGGAACAAGAAACAAAGTTAAAAGATAAAAGAGCCTACCGTAAATCCTACCGTAGACCGCTAGAGTATAGGGAGGCCTATTAAATGGTACCTTAATCTACGGTAGCCCTGAATTAAAGATCGAGATTGTCTGTTTACGGTAGCCTGATAGGAACTTCTACCTCCGGTAGAAGCTCCTGCTGATGGCACGAGCCACATGGATCGGTGGTAACCAAGGCTATACGCCTATTAGCCCAAACCACCAAGACAAGAAAAACTAAGCCACAAGCCTACCGTAGCCCTATTTGGTCTACGGTAAGCTTACTAGAAATCAGGACTACTAATGGCACTTCGACCTACGGTAGCCCTGAAGACAATGACAAGAGGCAGCTGCTTACGGTAAACCGGCACGGAGCTTGTACCACCGGTAAAGTTCCTTGTGATAGGCCAAACACATGGATGTGTGATGCCAAGCCTACGGGAGCTGTTCGATGTGAGATATGAGTAGTACGGGACCTCCCGTAGACATAGAAAGGTCTACGGTAGGTGGAGCGACCTTCAGGGAGTAAACTATAACTTGAACCCTACCCCTCTACGGGGACTCCTACCGTAGGGCAACCTAAGGTACCCCCCACCAAACCAACTAGAAAGGATAAGATACCTCCGGTAACCACAAGCCTACGGTAGAGATAATGCCAGAGCTATCATTGGTTGACCTACCGTAGATCCCACCGCAGCATCAATCACGACATATCACGACTTTCCGACTTCAGTTCCGGTTATCTCCATCTCGCTCCCTCAGTTTGTATAAATACCGCATAGTTTCACTAAATGTACTTCAGTAGACTACCCCCCCCCACTTTGGAGGAATATAGTAACTCAGAGACAGGAAAAGATTTGTGAACTGCAATAAGATTGGATTGAGGCTAGTACGTCCTGCGAACTACGCCGTTTAAGACCATTATAAGTGCAGGGACTTAGCCAGTCCAACCGCCCGTGGAAGCCAGCCGTTCTACGGTTCCTGCCGTTGATTGAGCTTTGCTCTCTTCCGCAGACATTGAGCTTTGCTCTGTCAAGGGATCCGTTTGAAGGAATAAAGGAAAACCTTAGCCTCTCGGTCTATTGGTTGACTATTCTGTGGCCGGAGTACCTACCGTAGCATTGCACGGATCACCTCTGGCACTGTTCTCGCTCAGTTGCCCATACGTCGAATTAAGAGTCCCTACGGGAGCCTCCCAAGATAAAAAGCTAGAGAGACCAACCTTGCAAAGAAAGAGCCTACCGTAGATCCATTTCTGCGAATCCATTAGTCTTGAAGGGTGATACGTACCCTACTTCCCCGAACACACACACACACGAGTATTGAGATTGGAGTTAGTGATTTGATTAGATTGTGAGGTTGATTGAGTGTTTAGTTTGAGTTATACTCGCTACGCTCGTTAGTGCTTCATATCTGGTGATTTCACGGCTGCACCCCAGTGCACCGTTTCATCTGGAGCCCACCGCGAGGGGTAACAAGATAGTTGTTCAAAGATAAGATTTGTGGTACGCTACTTTAAATACCAGTACGGCCCATCTTGTGGAGAAAAAAAACCCAACCAGCCTCGAAACCAAGCACCTCTGACCGGTGCCTAAAATAGTCAAAAACCCGTCCGTCGAGCCTTAGCTCCAGACAAAGCCAAGAGACATTATACTTCCCTTCAGAATTGTACTCGACGTGGCAGACTCCGAAAGCAGTTCTAGTTCAATCCGCTCAACGTGGGTTAGACCAACACCAAGGTCCACTCAGAATAGCCGAAGAGCAGCCTCCGAAAGCGAATCAGACGGCCACAGTAATCGTTCTCCAGCAGACCTCGCTAGAGCGTCAGCAGCCCAAGTCACTAGACAAAGGCACCAGGCCCATCAAGCCAATCTTGCTAAAAGCAATAAAGTGTCGAGCCTTGCTCCACAAACAGGTTTCACGTTGAATCCGCAAGGAACAACACAAGTTACACCGGACGGAACAGCTGTCCAGAATCAACCACAAAACCAACCAAACCCCATAAACCAAAACCCAGTTGTTGTTAACGCAATGGCATCCAAGAAAATCCCTGAAGCCTATGAGAAAAATGCTCCCCGTTTCGACGACGAGAAGCCAGAGGAACTCCCAGAGTTCCTCGATAACATGGAAAGGATGATGGCTTTGGCTGAGACGCCGGCCGGAGAGAAGAATGCCTTTGTTGTGCGTTATGCTTTCCGGCGGCCAGCAGAAGAGTGGAAGCGTTTCGATTCTTACGTTCTGTCATACACAAAGTTCAAGAAAGAAATTCTTGCTAACTACCCGAACGCTAAGGACTCAGAAAGAGGCTCCATGCGAAAGCTGTTAAAAAGTCTCAAGGATTTCGAGAATGATGATATAGGGATCACCGATGCGGACGAGCTGATGAAACTCGCCCGTATCATGAACCTGGAAGCTTCAAAGTTGTTAGCGTCAAAACAGCTATCCGACCGAGAGGCGATTCCACTATTCCTCGAGAAACTCACGTCAAGGTTTCAAGAAAAGATTTTAGACAACCTGGAGACTGACCGTAGAGGCCAGCCAGTGGTGGCACCAGCAGCGGCAGCCGCTGGAGCGCCAGCCGCTGGGGCCGCTAATGCCAACGCGGATGATGAGGAAGAAAAAACTCTTACCCTCAAACAAGTCCTCGACGAAGCCAAGCGGTTAGTTGCACAACGGGATCGGGACGTAGATTTCTTCCAGCGGAAGGGTAGCTCCTCCCGCCGGACAATGAGTCCTGAACGGTCAACAAAGGTAAAAAGAGAACCTACGGAGAAAGAAGCAACTGAAATGTTAGAGCAAATCAAATTGTCTGTCGTCAACATGATGGATAAAATGGAAAGCCTTCAGACTCAGAAGCTGTCAGAAATGGACCAGAGTCAGAAAAAGAAAATGGAAGAGTTTGAGCAGTTCTATAAGTCGCTCCCAGGCCGAGGGCCGGGGGCGCCCGATTCGCAAACTCGGCCGCCCAGGCAAGATATTCGTTCTCGCCCGGGCACCAACCATGATCTCTGTCACTATTGCCAAGAAAGTGGCGGCCATTGGATAAATGATTGTCCCTACCGTAGGGCTCACATTACTAGCGGCGCATTGAAAATCATCGATGGGAAGGACCACTATTCTAACGGAATACCCCTTCGACTCTTTGGTAACAGATCGCGCAAGCAGCAAATAGATGAATTCTTGTCGAAAGCCCCTGGAACCTCCCAGGTAACCTTGCAAAGTGCATTCGTGCAGCATCACCCGACCACCAGCGGCTACCGACTTGATATCGAAGAACAGATGGCGATAGAAACCGATAACGGAGACGGCTACGGCTACCACGATCCTAGTGAGTATGATCCTAGGGACGATGAAATAAGAACCTTAAGGGTGGAACAAGCCAACCTGATGAGACAAATGGTTCAACACCAGCAGAGTCAGGTGCAACAAAGGGGTGTTCAACCATCCCTTAACGTTCCTCAAACCCTAGATATAAGCCTTGTTTCAACGTTGCTGGCGGCAGCGATGAAGTCAAATAATACTCAATCGCCTCCTACCGAAGCCCAACTCGTGCAGACTAGAGCTAATCCCTCCCGAACGGGGAACGGCCAGCCTAACGAGGGTTTTTAGCGGGTCCAAGGAAGGGGGCCAGAACGAAGATTAAAGCTTCGGGTACCAATAAACCCCCGGAGGACACGCCTGCCGAAAATCGTATGCCATCCGGCAAGTCAGTTGAAGTCGTTATAGAAAGAAAAGCAAAAGCCACCAACCCGCCCGTAGCCATAGAAAGTCAACGGGCGACGGTCGAAGAGGTGGAAGATGAAGGGGATGACAACCCGGTACTGCCTGAACTTCCCTACCGGAAAGTTCCCGCGGTTCAATTTGTTAAAAGACCTACGGAGGCTAGGACAAATCCTACCGCCGGCGAACCAGTCGCAGTGGTCAAACCAAAAGACAAGAATTATGAAGTACGAGCTCCCGTAGAAGAATTTGGTGGAGATATTGCTGAACAAGTGGCGGATGAAATATTCCGGCGATTGGAAATTGGCCTCCCGCTAGATAAATTATTCGGGTTGAGTCCTAAACTGCTCAAACAAGCGCGTGCCATCCTGTCAAAAAGAAGAGTGCCAGTTAACTATATACAAACACTTGACCAGATAGAAATCGCGGTGGCCCTACTAGCTGGGGAATTGCCTGGCGAAGCGGTCAATGAGAATGTAATGGTGGCGGCTTCATATGTCAACGCAGATGCAATAAGTGCAAAGGATCTGCCTACCGCTGGTGTTTTCATAACTCAGCAGGCAGATGGCTTGGTCCCGGCAGGGGCTGTGGTGGTAGGTGACCCGGTGTTACAATACCTCAACAGTCTACCGGCGGGTGTGGCCCCTAAGCAAGTTTTTGTGGCGTTTACCCATGTGGCAGGGGATTCAGAAGCTCTACGAGTACTGTTCCCACTCATTAATGGAACTCAAGAAATAGAAAGCATAGTGGACGGTGGATCTCAGATAGTCTCGATGGCCCAAGCAGTTGCGGTCAACTTGGGAATAACCTGGAACCCCGATATTAATATCTACATGCAGAGCGCAAATGCGCAAGTCGAAAAATCCGTGGGGTTAGCAAAGAATGTGGCCTTCCGGTTCGGTGAATTGACCTTGTATCTGCAAGTTCATATCATTAAGAATCCGGCTTACGAGGTACTTCTGGGCCGACCATTTGAAGTCCTAACGGGTAGCATGGTTCAGAACGGGACCGACGGAAGCCAGTTGATCACGTTAACCGACCCAAGCACACATCAGAGATGCGTAGTCCCTACCTTTGCGAAGGGAACTGTCAAACATCTGAAGAAAGCCAGAGGCACATCCACCGAGATACCCCCTGACGACCCTAAGGTTGGCACGGCAAGTTCAGATTTTCAGAATTCGATGATTTGATTAAGCATCAAGGAGAAATTGCTGTACAAATTGAACTAGACGATGAAGGGCAAGCACGGATAGTGGCGATACAGTTGAGCGATAAAGAAGGGTTCACCATGGAAGAAACCAAGATGGCCTTCTTGAGTGCAGCTGTACCATACGTAGAAAAAGATGAACCGGCAGTACAGTTATTTCAGGAGTTCACTGGACAATTGGCTACCGGTGTAGAGCAAACGAAGGGCACTTACATTGTGCAAGTGGCCAGCCGGTCGGATCACGAAAGTGAGGCGGACCGTAGGACCCCTGAGTCGGTATACATGGCTCAGGCGGATGACCACATATTGCATGAAGAAAGGCCTAAGCACACTGCCGGCGGTAGATGCGCTTGTTGCAGGTACGCCGATTGGGTTGAGCCTGGTTTCAAGGAAAATACAACCAGAACCGATTCAGTAACAGATGTGTTTCAGAATGTGGAAATGGATATAAGGGAAGTTTTTGCAGGCAAAAAGTACAAACCAGTGGCATTGAAAGTGCGCCCGGTGTATGAAGAACTACCTGAAGAATACAGAATTGAGCGGAACATTACCGGAGACCCGCTAGCGGGGTTGGTTCCATTAAACTCGGATCCACCAAAATTTACACCCGTTGGCCGGTATACGCAAGAGCGTAAAGAAATGGTAGATGAGATGCACGATGATGGCTTCCTGAATGAGACTGAAATGGATCTGGTGCATCACCTGTTATCAATCCACGAAAAGACCGTTGCTTGGACAGACGACGAGAGAGGGACCTTCAAAGAAGAGTTCTTCCCGCCGGTAAAGCTACCGGTACAACCAGGCCACAAAGTCTGGGTGGAAAGGAATATTCCTATCCCTCCCGGACAGTTGGAAGAGGTCTGTAAGGTCTTACGGGCAAGTATTAAAGCGAACATCTATGAACCATCTAATGGCTCGTATCGCACAAAATACTTCGGAGTCCTTAAAAGCGATAAGAAATCAATTAGATTAGTTCATTCGTTAGAACCCTTGAATGCAGTGACTATTGCTCACTCTGGGGTTCCTCCGGGAGCTGCAGATTTAGCAGAGCACTTCGCAGGGCGTTCTTGTGGATCAACTTTCGATTTATACTCGGGCTATAACCATCGACTGATTCATCCTGATTCGAGGGACTACTACTACTTTCCAAACACCTTTTGGAGCTTTGAGATTAGTTAGATTGCCTCAAGGGTGGACCAACTCGGTGCCTATATTTCACGAAGATGTAACTTACATCCTGCGGGATGAGATTCCACACGTCACTCGCCCATACATCGATGATGTGCCTGCCCGAGGTCCTCCAACACGATACGAACTGGCCGACGGTAGTATGGAAACCATACCCGAGAACCCGAGGATTAGAAGATTTGTTTGGGAGCATTTGAATGACTGTAACAGGATATTGCAACGGTTGAACTATTCGGGCGCCACTGTATCTGGTAAAAAGCTTGCGGTTTGCCGAAGCGTGTTCAAAGTTGTAGGACATGTCTGCACCTACGAAGGCATGAAACCAGACGAGGATCGTATAGGAGTGATTGAGAGATGGGGACCGTTGCATGACTTTCACGAAGTAAAAGCATTCCTCGGAACCGTTGGCGTCATGAGAATGTTTATTGAAAACTACTCTACCAAGGCGTTGCCTATTCAACAGCTTACCCGTAAAGACATTATCTTCGTATGGGGACCTTTACAAGAGGCATCCATGAAGGCTCTGAAAGCGGCACTGCGTGTTTGTAAAGCTCTGCGGCCGCTTAAATACGACTGGCCAACTCCAGTATTCCTGGCGGTAGACACTTCGTACATAGCCATCGGTGGACATGTTTATCAATGTGACCCAATAGATTTGAAAAAGAAGTACTATGCGAGATTCTTTTCAATTCCTCTCAACGAAAGAGAAGCGCGATATTCTCAGCCGAAGAGGGAGTTGTTTGGACTAAAACGGTCTCTAGACGCAATGCAGTACTGGCTGCTTGGTTGCCGAAACCTTGTAGTAGAAACTGATGCACAATATTTGAAGGGCATGTTGGATCACCCAGGAATGGGTCCCAACGCCACGATCAACCGTTGGATTGAAGAAATAATGATGTTCCACTTCAGTTTGAAGCACGTACCCGGGTTAACCTTTGGGCCTGATGGCCTGTCTCGACGGCCGATTCAACCAGGAGACCCAGAATGGCCGGATACTGAACTGGAATTTGATACTAACGAGCTACCGGAAGAGCATCCAGAGAGTGCCGTTTGGCCTCCAATAAGAGGGTTTGATTCCTTCAAAGACACGATAGATACACGCGGAGGTTACCTCCAAATGGAGGGAACTGAAGCCAGCGGACCGCAAGACTTCCTACGGGAGGTAGAACTTGCCTACTACTCGGCAGAACAAGTACCTACGGGAGATCCTACGGGAGACCCCCCTGGGCTTATGAAGGTCTACGGTCAGCTTAAGAAAAAGAAACCAGCTAAACTTGGGCCCCGTCCAGCGGGTGAGCCCTTGATCCCTGAGTTAGCTTTGAAGTATGACCCTGAAAAGAGGGAACCGTACAACGAAGAACACAGGACAGAAGCGGGAAAAAGGGCGGATGAACGCTTGCTGCTACTACGGCCTTGGTGGAAGAACCCCATGGTCCGACCGGAAGGGATGTCTGATAGCGAGTTCAGACGTTTCATGAGATTCGCATCCTCCTTCTTTGAATCGAAAGGGCGGCTCTACCGGAAGGCACAGGAAGGAACCGCCCACCAGTTGGTTGTAGATAAAGACCACCGCATGTACATGATGCGGGCAGCCCATGATAGTTTGGGACATAGAGGTCAGTATGCAACTAAATCCCTAATAGAACTCAGGTTCTGGTGGCCTGAATATGAAAGAGACGTTAATTGGTACATTAAAACCTGCGAGTTATGCCAATTAAGACAGAAGACCATGCTTAGAATCCCACCGGTAGTCACTCATACACCTTCCCTGTTTCAGGTGGTACATGTAGACGTGATGACGGTGGGAACTATGTCGAACGGATTCAACAAAATAGTGGACGCTCGTTGTTCCCTGAGTAGTTGGCTTGAAGGTCGACCGATAAAGAATGAGAATGCAAGAACATTAGCAATGTTCTTGTTAGAAGACATCATCTGTAGATGGGGCTGTCCGGTGGAATTGGTAACGGACAATGCACCGCAGTTCCTGGCGGCAGTGGCGTACCTTAGTTCAAAATATGGTATACGGGGTATCCGTGTGTCAGCTTACAACTCCCAGGCTAACGGAAAGATCGAACAAGGGCATTGGCCAATTCGTCAAATCCTTGTCAAAGCTACGGGAGGGAACCCCAACCGTTGGTTCTGGTTCTTTCCCCAAATGCTTTGGGCAGACAGAGTGACAATACGGAGAGGCACCGGATGTTCACCATACTTCATTGTAACGGGAGCTCACCCGGTGCTACCGTTGGACATTGTGGAAGCCACTTGGTTGGTTGAAATACCTGGACGGACCCTAACGACGGCCGAGCTAATTGGCTTCCGTGCTCAAGCCCTGGCCAAACACTACACGCATGTTGAACAAATGAGAGAAAGAGTGACCGCTGAAAAGCGGGCCGCTGTAATTAGATACGAGATAGCGCACAAGCATACCATTCAAGATTATCACTTCCAACCAGGGGACTTAGTTCTCGTACGGAATACTACGGTGGAGAAATCCTTAAATACCAAAATGGCAAACCGCTATCTGGGACCTGTAATAGTGATTCGAAGGACGTTAGGAGGCAGCTATGTTGTGGCTGAAATGGATGGCTCAGTTTTTCAGTCTAAGATTGGTCAATTCCGAGTGGTACCATTCGAACAGCGTAAATCAATAAAGCTGCCCGATAATATTCATGACTTGATTGATCTATCCGCTGATACTCTTCAAGAAATGATTAAAGACGAGGGTTTAGACCTGTACCAAGGGCGAGACTACCAATTCGAGAATGTTCGGCTAGGGGTAAACGACAATTACGTTGAACCACCTGAAGAATCGGATGAACTCCGCTTGAGTGATTCAGAATCGGAAGAAGATGAAGAAGTGATTCGCCCCAAGACTAGGGCTGCCCGTAGAGCTAACGCTGATCAACGGAGGAAGGCTGAAGTACAGCTTGTTTGAATATGCCATTAGTTCAACTATGGACTATTCAACGGGTGGTGTAAAGAGGCTACCAAGTCAGCCGGAAGAAAATTGTAGATAGGGTCCTAGTGCGAGTAGCCGGTGACGGTAACGAGTGTGAGGGATGCTACGTTAAGAAACGAAGGATGATTTAAGGAATGATAGAGTCTAGACCAGCGCTAGCGTCCTCCTCAAGGGCACGGAGGCTATCGTGAATTTGCTCGCCCTCCTCCATGAGCTGCCCCCGACGCACCAACCCACTGCGAACTTGTTCATGGATACAGGCCATCTCCACCATGATGTAGTACATGCGCTTGCGCATGGCCAGTGAGTTCGTAAGGAAATCAGTGGACATCTGGGTGATGCTGTTGGCCTCTTCCAGCAACTGGCGAGTCGACTTGCCAGCTGCATAGAACTCGGCGGTGGCTACGGTAGAGCAAAGATTAGAAACCAATATAGAAAAGATAACGCAGAGTTGACTCACCTAGCGTAAGGAAACTATCCTCGTGAAAGGGAGTAGAATCGGTTCGCGCACGCTTGGCGGTTTTCTTGCCCTTGACGGTGGGAGCCGGGCTGGCCTGCTTAAATCCGATTAACTCTACGGCAGGAAGGAATAAATGGGCAACTCACAGCGCGTCCAGCCTCCTTTGCGGTAGTTTTCTTAGAAGACCTAGAACCGCTCTGGCTAGCTTTCGCAGGCATATTGTCGTCGTCCACATTCATCTGGTGAATCCGGTCGAACGGGGAATCAGTAATATGTATGCGCAAAGCGAGCTGTGAGATAGAAAGATAAGTACCTCGTCAGTACCAGCGGTAGCATCGAGAAGGGCTTCACCGACCGAAGCGGCCTCGTCATCGCTGACTTCGACCACGACGGTGGAAGGTTTCTTGCCAGTGCTAGCACGAGTTTGCCTCTACGGTAGACGGTAAAAATCAGATCAACTAAGAGAAATGAGCGTACCTTTTCTTTCTCCTTCTCCTTCTTAGCAGGGGGAGCGGCGGGAGGGTTCTTCTTGTTGCGTTCCTCTTGAATGAGGCGGGTGAACTTGTTGACCGCCGAATAGCCAACGGGATAACTGAAGCCGGGAACCTTGTCGGGATTGTACAGCGTGTGATACATGCTGCGGATGGCGAAGAGGTCCTGCTGAAGTTTTTCCTGGCCAACATCCACGACATAACTAGCAACGGGAAGGAGGCGCGACTGGAAAATAAAATAGAGATATATTCAGCAACGTGCCCGTTATTGAGATCTAGCACCTACCGCAGCGTTGCCAACGTCAATTAACTGGCGGCGACGTTCATCGGAAGGAGCGTTGAACGATAGCAGGGTATTAGCACCGATAACGAGTGTATTAAAGTCAATCTTCAGAGACTGAAAATCGGTCTGAGACATTTTTGGGGGAGATGGAAAGGATAGAATGGTCGGGTGAATTAAAAGTTCGCCCTACCGTAGCCCTTTTATACCCTTCAAAAAAAATTCCTACGGGGTTATGGCCTGAAGAGGACTACGCTCTGCATCAACAAAGTCCACGAGGAATATTTCGTGGATCAGAAACAACGTGTCACTGATTTACCTCCGGTTGTTCAAAAAATTAACTACAGGTTGCTTCCACGGCAGCAACTGGGGACAGTTGAGATTTCAGAAAGGGGGAGGAAACCAGAAGCAATGGCGTTGAGACACTCAGCAAGCATAATTTATCCGAATCAAATTTTCGAATTTCGGTGCTACCGCTGAAAGATACAAGATACGGTAGCAGCTACTCCATAGCCGAAGCCATACTAGCGGGAAGAATAATCTCCTGCTCAGTCACCAAAGCAGTCAGACGACGACGCAACTGTAATACTACGGCTGGGTCGCGGTTCAGACTTTCGCAGTCCCGGATAATCAAATAAAGGTCGCGGATGCTTTTAGCGCTCTGGAGGAACCTGTCGGTAGCCTCGGGACTGTAGTTCAGCAGGTTGACATGGCTAAGATTGGCGAAAGCGAGTTGTGCGCTGACAAGGTCTCGAATATAATTGTCAATTTGTTGACCCGGGACCGCTAGAAGATAAAGAAGTTAGGCTACCACTGGAAAAAGATAACAACGACGTACGAGGAATGGCAGTCGTAAGGGCTACGAGTTCCCGTTGAGCATGGATGAACCACACCCTAACTTGGCGGTAGCAGCAGTCGTCGTTGCCGATAAGAACACAGCGCCAACAGTGGAAGCCCCACTGGATCCACTCGCATGAACGGTTGTCTGCGGCGCAACGAGCGCAGATGCTCTGAGGCTGCGGTAACGGTTAGACCAGCCGCAAGCCGTAGAGTGAACAAGACGCACAAAACTACGTTCTAACAGGTCGAAAATACCTCGCCCACCGGCCACGGTTATCGGTACCGGGCCAACGGGAGGGACGTCGGACATGGTGCAGAATAAGGAGATGGTGGTCAGAGAAATTCACCGGTCGAGCTATAACTATGGGGCCCATCTGTACAGGTGATAACTCCATCAGAAGTACCAGGTGGACGATCGATCACTTAGAAACCTCAGATTGATGAAAGCCTTATTTAGGGTTTCAAATAGAATTTCAATGATGGTAAAGAAGGCTACAAGGCCCCCGCCGCTTGGAAGTCTTCCGGTAGGAGCCCATAACCGGCGCTCCCTACCGGTGGTCGGACTTGGTCGAAAGGGAGACCTTTGTGCAGGTCAATAACGTTCTCGGTATGAGAAACCATGAGCGGGCGGCGCTCAAGTCGGTAGACTTCAAGAAGGGCATCCAGAAGGGTGGTATTGGTAATGTGATCCACATAGACCATCAGGCTGCGAATCAAGGAGATCGGGTAGCCGTCCACACGGTGGTCCTTAAACATCCAAGGCTCCAAGTCTCGAAGGAGGGATTGATGCCACAACTCCGCGAAAGCCTTCGCTGTCGACGATAGAATGTAAGAAAAAGATAAACTAGAGGTAGCCTGAAAAGAAGAGGCTTACGTTGGTTATGAGAAAACGAGTCGGCCTCTACCGTAGGGAATTCTTGATACCAGGATTCAATATTGGTAAAAGAGCAGCACGCGGGAGAATCGTAGTAGCATGTGCGACAACGGCTGCCCCAGCGGTTGAAAAGACAAACTTCGTCTCGCTGAGAGCAACGTTCACAGCGCGTGGCTGGCTAAGAAACATTTCCAATGGTCAGAAATAGATCTACGGTAGGCATATCGAGGGTTGTACCACTGTGTAAAACCGTTGGACCAGGGCTTGGCTAGGAGGAGGAAACTGCTCAAAGTCGATAAGCACGTCTCCAGGATGATACATGAGGGTAACCGGAAAGAAGGGAGAGCAACGCTAAAAAGCCCCTATCAATCAACGATAGATGGGCAAATGCGGCAATCTTTAATTACGTGACCCTACGGTAGACCCCGGCCTTACGGTAGGACGTCGGGCCGTGGTTCCACCTACACCGACCGTAGCACCCAAAAAGAAGAACGAAAAGAAGACGAGTTCTTTCGGGGTCCCTAATACCTTTGGTATAATACCTCTGACGGACAGGAAAGCGAGTTGAGCTTGTAAAGGGACGGCAAAGTTTAGTTAGGAGGATTGAACGGGAGTTCAACTTCGACTGATTAATATCTTAAGAAGTCACACGAAAGTTCAACCAAGATGAGAATATATTTGGTGGCGAAAGCCACTAGCGAGCACTACGAGTCAAGAAACAAAGCTTTTGGTGGCTGCTACAAGCCAGAGAAAAGTCAGCTATGACTAGTCTAAGGTAGCAAGACCAAGTATTGTACAATTGGCGAGAGATATGTATAGTGCGAGTTTGGATTTAGAAATAAGAAAATACGACACCAGCCGTTTCGGACTTATGGTGAAGTTGGAGCCCGACCGTAGACAACTAGGAGCGAGCGCGCTGCTTGCCTGCGCGCCGCAACTCTGAAAAGAAAAGTACAAGTCAGAAAGGGGACTACCGTAGAGAAGTCGAATGAACTTACTGCGTTGGCGACGAGTAAGAGGGCGGTCGGAGTCATCACTACCGGACTCTTGCCCGGACTCCTCATCCTCGTCCTCGTCCTCCTCCTCCTCGTCAACAGCCTCGCCCTCGTCCTCCTCCCCAGAACCGTACATCTCGTTGGCGACACGCTCCTCTTCATCGATTTGAGAAGAGGTAGCCTCGATAGCTTCGAGATCGAGGTCTGCGCCACTAAGGGCAAGTTTGTAAAGCCCCTTGGCTTTCAGCTTGGGTGGCGGTAGGTGGCCTGAGTCAGGAGGGGTCCCGTCGTCGTCACCGTCGCTGTCGATAGACTCCCCCCGTGAACGCTGGGCTTCCCGTCGGAGACGTTTACGGATCTTGAAGACGTTGGGACCATGGTTGGTCTCCTCGCCCGGAGGCCCAGAGTAACCGTAGTCCTCGGGCTACGGTAGGGTCAGAAATTGAAGTAAAAAGAGAAAAGAAAAAGAAAGACGGCTCACAAGCAGCGTAACCCATTCGGCCTGCCCTTCACTGTCAAGAGGGGGCAAGAGGAAGAACCCAGGAACGCTAGCCCCTGCACGATCAAGAGCGTCGTAGAAAGCATAAGCCGAACCGTAACCAGGGATAGGAGTGTCCAACGCGCTTGAATCGTAATAGTGCCAGACGTACAGACGAGTGATTTGAGTATTACAAGTCAAACCCTGGATCAACGCGAGGAGGAGAATGTGCTCCATATCGTGGCGGTCAGCGAAACGTGCAAGGAACTGATCCTCCGGAAGGGTTCGTCGAGTGAGCAGAATCAGCTGCAGCAGGTTGAGGCAGCGGTAGTTGTGTTCAATTTGCTGTTGCGACATGGCCAGGGACATGGTCTCGAGTATGGTCTGGCTATTGTTGAGCCCCTCGATCTCGAACTTCCAATCTTGAAAGGAGTTAGGAACGTTCGTAAGATAATAACAGAGAAAAGAAACTAGTAAAGACGTACGCTCGGAGCCCATGTTGGTAAACGTCGTGAGCTGCGCAGCCGCAACGTCCTGGGCTTCTCCGGACATCGCCAAGGTACAGGTGCCTCCGATGTGGTTGTTGGTGCAGTTATCACAGGGCAGCGGGTAGCCGCTATAAAAACACTCGGTACCGGCGCGGATGCATGGATGGCACTTCGGACCGTTCTACGGTAGACGTCAGAAGAGAATTACAGAAGATTGAAATGAGATAGAATAAAACGGCAGGCTTACGGTCGGTGGCCGTATGCTCAGAGCACGGTAAAGGGCGTCGTGATGAACCTCTTGATTACCCATTTTGTCCCGAGGAATCTGCTCCCTCTCCTTCGTAGGAAGGAGGTCGAGGACTTGGTGAAGAAGCGGCTTGGCCATGGGTTTGCCTGAACGGCGGAGGAAATTCTTGCGGCAGTGCTCCTTGCTGCTGTAAAAATACGAGTCAGCCGTAGGAAAGATAAAGAACGTAAGCTTAAATAAAACTCATCTCGTGTTGAGGAGTTACGATAATGGGAAGGGCTTGACCGTTAGCTATAGCGGTCTTGCGCGCATTATCGATAAGCACGCCTTCGGGCTCCAAACGACTAGAATTCAGTTCCTTCGGGAAACCAGGCTGGCGGCCGGTAAGGGAGACTTCGACAATCTCCCCGCTCTCCGCTAGGAGAGTGATTTTACCGGGACCGGACTTGTTACCGCCGGACTGTTTCTTACTGGTGGAAGCTAAGGAAGGACTACGTCAGAATGCAATAAGATAAAATGATAATAGGATAAAACTCCTACCGGAGGCCTCTGTCTTGACCACCTTTTAAAATAAATAAAACGGTTGAGTAACCAAAAACAAAGGCTACGGTAGGGAGACCTACGACGGCGGTACCCGAAGCGGCCTTAGCACGCTTGCTAGCGGGGGGCGAAGTGGCTGGCGCGGTAGCGGACTTACGCTTCCTGGATGCCTTGTCTACGGTAGCCTGTAATTTAGCGGCCTCCGCCGCCGCCTTGGCATCGGCTGCAGCCTTGGCCTTTGCCGCTGCTTTTTCTTCAGCTACACGCTGGTTTGACGAAGGGGCCGGTTAGCATTAGCAAGGAAAGAGTAAGATATAGAGAAAATGAGGTTTCGCAACGCACCTTTCGTTCAGCGCGAGCGGCCTCCTCTGCGAGCGCCTTCAACTGAGCTGGAGAAGGCGGAATCTCGAAGGTAGCTGGAAGGCTAGAAGCTCGGTTGACCTGAACAGAGAAAGGCTGAACTAAGATAATGAAAAGAAAAGGACTTGCCGACTCACGCGAAGAAAGTCTTTACTTAGGGTTGACTTGGGCCAATAGGTCTTGTGCAAGTCGGCGTGCTTCCGGTCGCTGTCGACATGGTATGCTGGGACGCGCAAGCCCAAATGAAGCAGCGCCAGTTCCCGTGGGAAGTCAGGCTCGTTAACGTGCGGCAGAGTAAAGGCGGCGCTCTCGGACTGAAACAGAATAGAATCAGATAAAGGTGGCTGGCTGAAGCAAAAGAAAGCTAGAGGTCAAGGTCTACGGTTGGGATTGTACAACAAAACCCAAGCACAGGACCTCAACCAAAAAGCGGCCGATCGACAGGTTGCGCCTACCGTAGGCTCTGATGCAACAGGGCCAACGGTAGGAGTACCAGCCGTAGAACAGAGAACAGAAATGAAAGGAAAAATTTGACTCACTAGAAGCTGAGCGTTGGTTTGCAGAACTTCAAGAATGCGCTCTCCGGACAATTTGAGACGAGAATCGGGGGAAAGAATAGACCAGACAGCGGCAAAGTTATCCGGTGACAGCTCTCGAATGAACTTCCAGTAATCCAAGCCAGAATCAGAAGGGGCAGCTCCGGTAGAAGGACCGGCGGATGCGGACATAGCCTGGAGCCACCCGCTGTCAGTAAATCGGAACTTACCACGGTTCAATTCTCTTACGACGAAACGTTCTCAAGAGCAAAAGAAACGAAAACTTAGAAAAAGAATACTACGCAGAAGGGGATGGTGGTGGTAAGAGGGAAAAGACGGAAACAGACTGCGCTCTGACGTGGGGGATTATATAGGCCCTACCGTCGGAGTTTGATGCCCGCAAGCCGAGCGCGGCTACCGTCGACCCTGAGTACAATTCTGGATTGCAGGCAATCATGATTGTTGCCCACTTTCTTCCTTTTATGGTAGTTGGATTGGTTGGAGAACCTCTGTAAACAGAAAACAGAGAAAATTTCCTAAAATGGAAAGTCTCTATTTCTGGAAATTCTCCGTGATTGACATATTGTCGGAACGCGAGCAACTCAGTTTGAAGTGCACGCTTTCAACAGGCATGAGCTCATGGTGGACATAGAAAGAAAAAGGATACAAGGGAGCACTAAGAAAAGCAGGGTAACGGTTGGGTCTCTCTAACCATATGAACCTCAAGCGTGTTGAATGGAGACATGCTACTGCTATAATAACCGCTCGTCTCGATCGAAGTTCTACCGGCGAGTCTGCTTACTGCGGACAGTCAGGATTTCAGAAAGGGGGAGATGATAGGGTGTGCAAGGAAACACACATGAAAACCACCGGTTTTCTTTCATTTTTGAACCTATTCAAAAGGCAAAGGGAGACTAGAACAAGAGAGTACATTCTCCTCGGAATGGTATTCTACACCTATGACGGCTGAAAGCCGATGGACACCAAGTACTTGAAGACTCAATAAAGAACCTTTACGGGAACTAAGTTCAGTTATAGAGTCTACCGTCGGGCTCCGGGAGTTGGCTGACCGCCAGATTCCTTGAGTGCTAGAGGTGAACAAGAGGAACTACACTTCTTAGTAGCTGAACGTCACAAGCGGCGCCTTGTTTCAATATTAATAGTTGAACTCGGATTAGCCTGACCGTTGGAATTAACAGAGGGCTACCGTTGGTCAGCAGACCTACGGTCGGGCCAGATTCACCGCAATAGATCAAGAAACCATGCAAGACGTGTTGCCAATCGCAATGGGCCTAGATGGGGATATGAAGTCACTATGATATGGTGGCAGCCGGCCTACGGTAGCCGCCAAAAGAAGGAACAAGAAACAAAGTTAAAGATAAAAGAGCCTACCGTAGCCCTAGCGGTCTACGGTAGGATTGCTATGAGCAAGAGTATAGGGAGGCCTATTAAATGGTACCTTAATCTACGGTAGCCCTGAATTAAAGATCGAGATTGTCTGTTTACGGTAGCCTGATAGGAACTTCTACCTCCGGTAGAAGCTCCTGCTGATGGCACGAACCACATGGATCGGTGGTAACCAAGGCTATACACCTATTAGCCCAAACCACCAAGACAAGAAATAAGCTAAAGGCCACAAGCCTACCGTAGCCCTATTTGGTCTACGGTAAGCTTACTAGAAATCAGGACTACTAATGGCACTTCGACCTACGGTAGCCCTGAAGACAATGACAAGAGGCAGCTGCTTACGGTAAACCGGCACGGAGCTTGTACCACCGGTAAAGTTCCTTGTGATAGCCAAACACATGGATGTGTGATGCCAAGCCTACGGGAGCTGTTCGATGTGAGATATGAGTAGTACGGGACCTCCCGTAGACATAGAAAGGTCTACGGTAGGTGGAGCGACCTTCAGGGAGTAAACTATAACTTGAACCCTACCCCTCTACGGGACTCCTACCGTAGGGCAACCTAAGGTAGCCCCCCACCAAACCAACTAGAAAGGATAAGATACCTCCGGTAACCACAAGCCTACGGTAGAGATAATGCCAGAGCTATCATTGGTTGACCTACCGTAGATCCCACCGCAGCATCAATCACGACATATCACGACTTTCCGACTTCAGTTCCGGTTATCTCCATCTCGCTCCCTCAGTTTGTATAAATACCGCATAGTTTCACTAAATGTACTTCAGTAGACTACCCCCCCCCACTTTGGAGGAATATAGTAACTCAGAGACAGGAAAAGATTTGTGAACTGCAATAAGATTGGATTGAGGCTAGTACGTCCTGCGAACTACGTCGTTTAAGACCATTATAAGTGCAGGGACTTAGCCAGTCCAACCGCCCGTGGAAGCCAGCCGTTCTACGGTTCCTGCCGTTGATTGAGCTTTGCTCTCTTCCGCAGACATTGAGCTTTGCTCTGTCAAGGGATCCGTTTGAAGGAATAAAGGAAAACCTTAGCCTCTCGGTCTATTGGTTGACTATTCTGTGGCCGGAGTACCTACCGTAGCATTGCACGGATCACCTCTGGCACTGTTCTCGCTCAGTTGCCCATACGTCGAATTAAGAGTCCCTACGGGAGCCTCCCAAGATAAAAAGCTAGAGAGACCAACCTGCAAAGAAAGAGCCTACCGTAGATCCATTTCTGCGAATCCATTAGTCTTGAAGGGTGATACGTACCCTACTTCCCCGAACACACACACACACGAGTATTGAGATTGGAGTTAGTGATTTGATTAGATTGTGAGGTTGATTGAGTGTTTAGTTTGAGTTAGTGCTTCATATCTGGTGATTTCACGGCTGCACCCCAGTGCACCGTTTTAGCGGGCCAACCATATCGGAGTGTACAAGCTCTAGAACACGAGTAGCGCGCCGTCTCCCATCCTTTGGGAACGGCTTGCGCGAGGCTTTTCCTCGAAGGCATGCTTCACACGACACATTGTCATCCCACTGACCCATTTCCGCGCCGTCAACCATACCCGAAGAAACAAGTTTCCTGAGGTCGGAGAAATTTAGATGGCCGAGTCGACGGTGTAGTGTGAGGATGTCGAGGCGCTTACCGGCAGGTGCAGGGGTTTTGGCCTTCAGGACAGACGGAGTGCCGGTAGCGGTTGCAGATGGGAAGTCGGCCAATTCCAGTGTGTACAGGCCGTCCTCGAATACCGCTTCGCAGAGAGTAACACCATTCAATTTAATGGAGCAAACTTTGCCTTCAAACTCCAGCTTGACACCAGGGATGGCCGTCAACTGTCCGACAGAGAGGAGTGAGCCCGCGAGTTTCGGGACGTGCAGCGTGCGTGTGAAGTGGACTGTCTGAATTCCGTTCGGACTCTTGATACGCCGTGCGCTCGTCCCACTCCCAATGGCGTAGATCTCGCTATTATCCCCGAGTTGAATGGGGATGGGCTTGTTGAGGACAGTATATGTGATGAAAGAACCGCGCTCGGAGGTGAGATTGCGCGACGCGCCGGAGTCGACGAAGAGCGCGTCGACACGGAGGCTGCTGGTGGCCCTCTTTGTGAGGAGGACCTTTGGCTGGTTACTGTCATCAGCGCCGTCGTACGCAAGTTGCGCAAGGCGCAGCTTCTCTTTCAGCTTCTCTTTCGCATCAACCGGACAGTCGCGAGCGATGTGACCTTTGTTCCCACAGCCGTAGCATGTCACTCCTTTCTTCCAATCGTTGCCACCACCGCTAGTACCACCATGACCACCACCACGCCCTCATCCTCCTCGTCCGCCACGACCACCACGCTGGGCAATATATGCCTTCACCGCAGCTGCAGCCGTCTCCTCGTCATGTGCCTTCGCTAATGTCAGCTTCTCCGTGTGTGCTGTCAACGCATGCTCTTCACGCTTGCGCAAGTTCAACAGCTCGCGCTGCCGAGTCTCGTCTTCTAGGAGCACCGGTGTGACGGTGTGCATGCTGGTGTGTTGCGTAAGGGAAATCGCCTGAACGAGGGGAGTGAATTCGGCGGGGAGACTCTGGAGCAAGTACTGCAAGAGCTTGTAGTCCGACAGCGGGTCGTTACCACGCTTCAGGTCGTTGGCGTAACCGAGAATGAGGTCAAGGTGAGCCTGGAGAGGTCCACTTTCAATGCCTCCATACTTGATCGTCGAGATCTTGCTCTGTATCGCAATCATGGACTGCATTCCCTGCCGCTGATAAATTGTGCGCAGATTCGTCCACATTTCCACGGCGGTCGCTGCGTCTCAAATGTATGCCACCTGGTCATCCCCCACCATCTCGATGATGCGGTGTTTGGTCTTCTCGTCGCCTTTGTGCCAAGCCGCGTACGCGGGATTCGCGACCTCTACATCGACCATACCTGTAGCCGGGGCGACCGCAGTTTGTTGAACAATCATCGTCGGAAAAACCCATGGCCAGGTGATGTACTTCCACAGTTCTTCGTCCTCGAACTTTGACTGAGCTTTGAACGACCAGGTATCCCAGTTTTTTCCATCCAGCAGATTGAAGGTGTAGCGCGTCGAAGCGCTCGGGGTTCCCATAACCTTTTGTAGGTCAAGAGTTCAGAGTCTCACTAGACCGTTCTCTTCAGACTGACTTCTATTAGGCAAACATACTACGCACCTAGACCGTCCTCTTCAGACTGAAGAGAACGGCCTATGGCACCTACAATATACAGAACCTCCACGAACCAAACACCGCGTCGAGTTACCATCACGGTCACACCCTGGCCGCCAGAGTACGGTCACACCCTGGCCGCCTGGGTGTGACTGCGTGACTGGATAGCGGGGTCAAACTACAACACACCGTGCTCTGGGACTTCAACCACATAAACGTGCTCGACGACGAAATGCCCCTCATGGTTGAGCCTGGCATAATACCTCGCCTGAACTGCTACAGAGGCCCAGACGGCTCGATAAACGGCTTTATGCGCGGACGCCCTGTGCGGCATTTATCTGTCCCTAGCCCTCGGGCGCAGTTGCTTGACCAGGGTCTCTTAGATGTTCTGCGGGAAATTGAGCAGCCCGAGCGGATCGTATCCCTTGATCTCCGGCGTCATAACCTCACTTCGGATTTCCTCCGCGAGGTCTGTGAACAATTTCCCAACCTTCGGGCTCTCGCTCTTTGGGCGGAAGAATACGACCCTGCGGAGGAAGGGTCGCGTTGCAATTTTGCGGTGAGTCTTAACCTACTTTTTTCTTGTGAGAGACCTTGGTTGTTGAACATGTCTGAATAGATTTTGTACGCCGCGTTGTGTTCTCCTGAACCGTGTTTGCAGCGACTGGAACTCCTTAGCATCTCCCTCGATAACGAATACGAGATACTGGAGCCCGAGGACGTGGCCGGCATGGGCATGGATATCAACCTTCCGCCAACCGCCTCCGCGGCGCCAAAGGGGAGGTACCTCGCAAGCACCTTCGAGGACGAACCGCCCGACGCCTCGCGACTTTCCAAGGACTACACCATAGGGCCGGATGGCACTACTGGGACGTGAACAGCCCTCTCTTCCGCGAGTTTGATTGGGAAAGGTTGAAGGGGCTGGGACAGTTTGAACGGTTGAAATATCTGCGCGTCGAGAGCATAGACTCGCCTGGGGTATTTAATTTCGTTGAACGCCGGCAGGTAGAGGCTGCGCACGTTAGCATTGAGGTGTGGCGGGAGAGGGTTGAACCAGTCAGTATATCCGTAGGTAGGAAAGGCGCTGTATTTCAAACCATAATGGACAATGTATAATGGACAATGTATGACAGACTTCGTTGATGCAAATATTCACTGACATCAAGCATTAAGCCGATTTCCGCAAGATTCGGGACGATATAATTTATGGTCAACCTTATAGATGGATGGCCTGCTCCGTGAGTAAGTTTCGGCATCCCGAAAGACATTGAGGAGAAGAATAATGGGGGAAAGTGCTGGAGAAGGGAGGGCTGAGTTATAGGCAATTACAAGTACGTATAAGCCATCTATAAACCTACTGTAAATTAGTTATAAGGCACCTAGAACTCTGTAAGCCTTCCTAAGCCCTTATAACCCAAATCGGACTTTTGCGACAAACCAACTGGCCAAAATTGATCATTTAATGTTGAATGAGTCCCGTTGGCCCGCTATATCGAAATAGATGGCTGGGAATTGGCTTGAGTGATTTGAGATACAGTATAGCGCCGTCATGTCTGTGAAGCTAAAACTTAAATGACGCACCCGGGAATTTGATGAGTCGCCATTTCCGAAAGGAAAACCGTCATCTTTTGCTCTCAACCATCATGGGCCGAAGCCGGACGCCCATGGTGCAGGCCGCGGCAGAGGCCTCACCTTCTCGGACTGCCCGCCAGACAAGTGCAAAAGCAGCGAAAGTAAAAGCCAAGCGGGAAGAAACGTCCATTTCCACCCTGACAGTACAAAAACTGAAAGGTGACGCCCCACCTTGCCAAATTCCTTCCAGTTTCGCTGTAGACAACGAATCCGAAACTCTGTTCTTCAACACCTATGATGAAACCGCAAAATATGGGTCGGAGGTTTACCGCTGCGATCTGAAAAAGAAGAGCTGGACAAACATCACGGTAAGTACACATGCAAACGCCGAGGTCGAATGTTATCGATTTCCAAACGTTACGCAGAAATCTATAGTGCATCTCCCGCATCCGATCGGTTCCCCCGAACGTCCGAGACAGCTTCCTTCGCGTTACGGAGGTAGTATGGCGTTTTACAAGTCCAAGACAACCGGCCAGCGCATTCTTTTCATTTTTGGTGGGCAGGTCAATGGGACCGATGAAAACGACCTCGGGGAAATTTCAAGCGAGCTCATTGCCATCGACGTTGATAGCTTGAAATGGTGGGTCGTTGATGTCGCAGGCGGAGGTGTCGCCCCGCGCCGCGAATCGTCCCTCGTCGTCGTCAAAGACCAGCTCTTCATCTTCGGGGGCAGAACACAGGCCGATGGCCAATTTGAGTCCACCGAATCATACAGTATTTGTACTCTCAGAGCTGGTCAGTGGACCTGGGATGTCAGGGACGAGCCCTACCCTGACCATATGCCCGCCCTGGGCTTTTGTGGCGACGCCGTCGTCATACAGGACGGCAATGCCCAGAAAATTCTCTTGACTGTGGGCTGCACAGATCCTGACAACACTGAAACAGTGAGTGCCATTGTTTGCATTGTATAGCAAACTAAATATGTCTGCGGTAGTTGGAGTTGGTCCCGCGCTCCTTCGTCATCTTCGACATCGGCTTGCGGTCCTTTAAAGCACAAGTTGACTGTGATGGAACCTTCCCTGGGAGAGTGTCATGGTACGGCCTCTGGAACCTCCCAGGCAGCCTGAAATCGGATACATCGTCAACATCTGCCGTTATCTGCACATTCCACGCCAAGCCGGCTCAGTCGCCAGAGCTGTACGTGTACTCTCCTCCTTCGCCAGCTGGATGTAGAGCACTCGGGCTACGCAAAAAGATTGCCGCGTTGAAGCAGAATTTCGAGTTCTTCGCCGTTGTGGGCTCCAAAGCGTATCTCTTTGGATCGACGGAAACAGACTTGTGGAACATATTTACGCAGATTCCGCGCCAGGCCATTGTTGATTGAATTGTCATTGCGCTTTCGGTTTTTGTCGTCGTCGGACCCCGTGGTATTTAGGCTTCAAATATGAATGACATATCCAAACACTCGGTTGTTCGAGGGCAAGCGGACGTGGCCGTTGGAGTTCTACATGTTTTTTTTTTGACTCCAAACTTCGAAGGCTCTTTGAGCAGAAGACTGTGTCCTAAACGGCCCACACACTCGGTGTGAGGAGGTAGACACTCATCCCTTGCCGACAATGATGAACGATTCCTCTATGGCCGTTTCCACCTGTTCATATATCTTCCTCAGAGATTTTTCTGTAACCAATTCCGAAGTACAAGCTCTATAGATTTGCTCGTAGTTCGTCATCTGCTGTATCGAACATGAGGCCTATGCGTAACGAAGGGAACATGGTTAACGGAGCTCCTTCTCTCACGCATACCACGTCCTGGATGTTCTACAGTAGGTTAACGAACCCTTTTTTGTTCACGGGTCTGATCCTGCCTTATGGTCGTCCCCGCTCGACTGGCACAACCATGGCGCCGTGTAAAGCATTCGACGAGACAGACGACGCGAATATCGCCTCGGGGAGCCGGTTGAGTCCTCAATCTCGTTCAACTCCAAAAGAGAATGAGCTTCGAACAGCAGTAGACATCTGGCATAAACCTAACTCCGCGTTTCAACCACTAACCAGGTCTCCGAGTTTCGCGCTCGAACAAGTAGAGCCCGATGTTCCTCGAGGACTGTGGGAAGTGAAATCCAGTTCTCAGATTGAGCTCTTGAGGTCGTCCTCAAGCAGATGTTCTTGAGGAAGCAGTCAAAGAAAAGAAAGACACTGAAGGCACGAATGTTGCAAATAGATCGCTGCCGCTCGCATTTATATTTTCAAAATGCAACGCGAACTCAACAAGGAATCGTCTTCTGTGAAATTTGGATAAAGATGTCCCATTTTGCGTCCGTCCATCCAAAGAGATACGCCTTCGAGCCCAAAACGGCGAAAAATTTCGAGTTATACCTGTACTGGGACACTGGATGTCGATCCCTCGGGTTGCGCAAACGAATTAACGGCGGATGTTCCGAAAATGAAGAGAATTCGCTGACCAGACGTCTTGGACTTGTGTAAAAAGCCATACTTCTTCAAAAACGGGAAGGAAGCTGTTGGGGTATGCGGGAGTCCCAATGGGGGGAGCAATATGCATATGCATCATGGATTTCTGTATAATGTTGAAAAGGGCCGAATTTCATAATTCTGGTATGTATGCTTACGGTGGTGGTCCATGTCAATGTTTTCATATCGCAGGTGTAAATCTCCGACCCGAGCTTTGCAGTCTCGTCATACGCATTGAAGAAGCGCACCTCAGCCTTGTGGTCTACGGCAAGGCTGGAAGGGATTTTGCACGTGGGGCGTCGCCTTTCAAATTTCAGTTCTTGTACCGTCAATGCGGAACCCTCTTCCCGGTCGGTTTTCACTTTTTGCGGCTTTTGTCTTGGTTTGGCGAGCATTCCGAGGGGCAGAAGCCTCTGCCGCGGCCTGCACTATCGGCCCATGATGGTTCAACGGTTGTGGTTTCCTGTTTGGACTCGGATAAGTAGGCCAATTCGAAGTGCTCGCAAATACTTGAAAAGAAAAGAATGCGCTGGTAGCCAGATTCTTCGTTTAAAAGTCGAGCTAAAGCGCATTGCATCTGCAACAGGCGTTGGTGGATAGGGGCAACTTGAAGAAGCCTCGGGAATCTCCGACGTTGACCGTTTCTGTCAAACTGTCTTCTCCATCGTCCAGTGCCAAGTTGGTGCTAAGCGCGCAGTTACAACTTACTGCCACCGCGAAAAAAATCTGGTGGGCGAATCCTCCTCCTTGGGCGGAGGCGTTAACGTCACAAGGCAAAACCATGAGCTCACCGTTATCGCCGATCGTATCCAAGTCGAGGCTGTGCAGGCGCGTGAAGAAAATGCGGCTTCGAAGCTCCTTCTCTTACGCATCCACCTCATGCATATTCGTTCTTAAACGCAGGCCATTGTTCTCGACGACCCCGCCCTTTCTTTTGTTCACTACTTTGCAGGACTGGTCCTGTCTCGCGGTCGTCTCTCCACTCGTTTTCTGGCCTCTCCCAATTTGTTTTTCTTGCTTTGACGGACTCTGGAGTTCTTCGTGATCATGCTGGCCAAATCACTCCCTCTCCTGGCGCTGTTCCTAGCGAGCGCGAATGCAGCAGCGCTCCCGTACCGGCGGTTTCAAGTGCGCAGTACCGCCGCCGATTCGACTGACACGATGCCGCCGTCCACGGCTCCAGCAAACGCCACGGGGGGCTGCAGTGCGTCCTCGAGCTGGCAATTCGATTCCACAAACCACGCAAACATTACCTCGGGCGACCGCTCCTTCCTCGTGCACCTTCCCGCGAACTATGATCCTACGACGCCGCACGCGCTCGTCGTGTCGTTTCACGGCTTCAAGGCGAATGGCAAGAAGCAGGAGCTGATTACGGGGCTGTCGGAGAAGGGGCTGACGTTGAATGGCAAGGTGCGCCGAGACTTTGAAGGAAGTTGAAGAGGATGCTGATGAGATTGAAGGGAATCGTCGCGGTGTTTCCCAACGGCCAGTTCGGGCCAGGGAAGAACGGGAACGAGAGCATCCGCGCGTGGCAGGGGGCGCCGTACTCGCCGGTACGTCCAGATGTCCAGCGTCCTTATCGTTACTCAAACTTTACTTCAGCCCGGTGTCGACGATGTGAGCATTCTCCTCCCTGTTACCCTGCCGAGCTTCATATTTCTGTAGATCGCTTTCACACAGCAGATGGTCCAGCAACTGTCCGACAACCTCTGCCTCGACTCCAACCGCTTCTACGCGTCGGGCAAGAGCAACGTAGGACTATCTCCATACTCTCTTCGCAATTCTAACACTTGGCGCAGGGCGGCGGCTTCACCAACCTCCTCGCCTGCACGCCCGCCACGGCAAGCCTCTTCGCCGCCTTCGCGCCCGTCTCAGCGGCGCTCTACGCCGGCGCCAACCCGACAAACTGCACACCCGGCCGCCCCGTCCCAATCATCAGCTTCCACGGGCTCGCGGACAAGATCATTCCCTTTGATGGCCAGACCGCCGACCGCGAGAATCGCACCGAGTGTCAGTCTCTTTCCTTCCCTTTGCCCAGTTACTTACTTACGACGATACGCAGACGCGACGCCGAACATCACGCAGTACCGCGAAGCGTGGGCAGAGCGCAACGGCTGCAGCACCTCCGCTCCCGTCGCGGCGCTCTCCTCCTCCACCAACGGCCCAAAAATCGGCTTCGACGCGGTGGTGTCGCACCCGCACGCGGACACGACGCTCAAGACGTCCGACTGCAGCGCGCAGGACGACCATGCAGTGCTTAATGGGTTCACCGTGAAGGGCCTGGGGCACTCGTGGCCCAGCACTGCCGGGCTCGATGGCGGGGTGACGGATTTCAACGCGACGACGGCGAATATATTGCCGTTTTTCGATATGCATGCGATGGGTGCGTCGTCGTGAGTAGTGCTGTTTTTGTAGAAGAGATTTTTGTTTGGTATAGATCTCTTTGGTACTATTCTTCGCGCCGTAAGGATATACCTTGAAGCAATCGCCCAACTGGGAACATGATGAACGTCTTCCCAAAAAGGAAACCTATCTCTCCTATCTACCAACCACCATGAGCCGAAATCGGACTCCGCTGGTACAAGCTGTAACAGAGGCTTCTCCCTCTCGAAGCACTCGCCAAACGAGGGCCAAAGCTGCGATGGTTCCGAAAGCGAAACTTGAAGACCGGGAAGAGGGGCTAGGGGCCACGGCGGAGGGTTCGTCTCGAAGTACTCGTCAGACAAGGGCCAAAGATAAAGCTGCGAAAATAAAACTTGAAGCCGACCGGGAAACTGCTTCTCCCAAACCGTCCGCCTGGAAAGTACAACAACTCAAAGGCGACGCCCCACCCTGCGAAGTTCCTTCCAGCTTTGCCGTAGACCACGAGGCGGAGGTGCTGTTCTTCAACACCTACGATGAAGCCGCAGAGCATGGGTCGGAGATTTACGCGTGCGACATGAAAACCCAGACCTGGACAAACATCACGGTAAGTATTCAAGAACCTTTAGAGTCACCCGGTTTCCAACACCGTACAGAAATCCATAATGCATGCCCCGCGGCCGATTGGCTCTCCCGCACATCCCGAACAGCTTCCTTCACGATACGGCGGGAGTATGGCGTTTTACAAGTCCAAGACAACCGGTCAACGGATCCTCTTTATCTTCGGAGGGCAAGTCAATGGCCTCGATGAACACGACCCCGGAGAAATGTCAAGTGAGCTCATCGCCATCGACGTCGATGCGTTGAAGTGGTGGGTTGTTGATGTCGCAGGCGGAGCCGTCGCCCCGCGCATCGAATCGGCCCTCGTCGTCGTCGATGACGAGATCTTTATATTCGGTGGCAGAACATACGTTGATGGAGAACTGGAGCCCAATAGATCTTACAGCATTTGCACTCTGAAAGCCGGTCGGTGGACCTGGGATGTCAGAGACGAGTCTGAAATACCCCTCGGCCAATGTTGGGACGCAGTGGTGGTACAAGAGGGTGATGCCCAAAAGATTCTTTTACCCGTTAGCGTCGACCTCTACGATCGTGACGTGAAAGTGGTGAGTGCCAATCTGTCCCGCATATGAACGATATGAACGAGTCTGCGCTAGGTGGAGTTGCGTCCGCACAACTTCCTCCTCTTCGATATCGGCTCAAGGACCTTTGAAGCCGATTTCGACGACGAAAAAGAGGGGGTCTCCTGTCAATGGTACAGCATCTGCCCCGTCCCAGCCAGCCTCGCGCACCCATCTTTAGCCTCCGCCGTCATCTGCACATTTCAGGCTAAACCTCGATCACCGGAGTTGTACTTGTACTATCTCCACTCAGACCGTGTTGAAGGTGACATGTATAAAAGACTCCTCGAAGACGACGAACGGCTCGCTCTCGCGAGCCTTTTGGTTCCCGATGAACCTCTCCCGGATCACGACTTGCGCTCTCTCTTCAACCACTTTGACTCGGAATGTAAATCCTTCGGAATACGCAAACGCGTTGCCGCGTTGAAGAAGCATTTCGAGTTTTTCACCGTGGTGGGGTCAAAGGCATATTTTTGGGGTGGACGGACACAAAATGGGACATCTTTACAGAGATTTAAAGCCCGGCAATTTTCTCAGGTCCAGATTCTCTCCTGTAACATCTATTCGACCTTTGCTCGTTTCAATTTCATGATATTCGCAGTTCCTCTGCTTTAGGACGACCTCAAGAGTTCACTGGACTTCACTTCCTACAGTCTTCGAGGAAGATCGGACTCTCAGCCGATTTGGGTTGGTTGTGAATTAATGAGGAGCCGGATTTGCGCGAGATAGTTATTGAGGCTCTGGATTGGCTCTGGACTTCTACGAAATTGAAAACTTAAAAACCAGACTCAACCATTATACAACACCATGGTTGCGCCAGTCGAGTCGCGACGACCGGAGGAGTCTCACGAGCGAAAAAGGTCACATAATTTCGAACTTGAAGCTTCGTGCTCAATTCGTGTTCGATGCCGCCGGCGATAAATCCCGAATTGAGATAGCCTGGGATCCGACCATGACGGAAAATTTCCTCCGTGGTTAAAGTCGAGAGTTGAGAAGGACTCCGAGAGACTGGAGCAAAAGCGGTGGCCTAGTGGTGGCCTCCAGGCGAAATTGAAGGGAGAACAGTTGACAGAAACTGTCAAGCGGAGATCACCGAGGCTTCTTTCTCTGTCCACCATCTTCATTTTGCAGATACGATGCTCGAGGCGCCGGTGCTCTGTCCTACTGACGTGCCGCCCTACCTGTGCGAACTTAGCGCGTTTTTCGAGCTCCCAAAGCTTGAAAAAAGAAATCCGCAATTAGGACATTAACGTCCACTGTCCAGCACCCCAGCTCCCCGGGACTGCGTTAGAGCTTCGACAAGTCCAGGGCCTCTCATGAACCACAAAAATGCGACTTCCCGACTCTCTCAGGGTCAAGTTGACATCTCTGCATCCGATTAGGAAAATGACTCGAACTCACGACCACGCGTGCTCTGAATCAAGCTTCCAACCAAACCACACCATGACCACCACCGCCGCGGCCGAATCCACGACCTACGAGGGCAACTGTCACTGCGGCGCTATCAAATTCTCTGTTGTCCTCCCACCGCTCTACCCCACTGGCCTTGGCACTGGCACACCCCTGTACGAATGCGCCTGCTCCATCTGCACCAAGAAAGGCTACCTCTTCGTCACGCCGCGCAAATCCGCGCTTACTCTCACCAAGGGCGCGGGCACGGACGGGCTAGGCGGGGGCGTCCTCAAGGAATATGTATTCGGGACGGGGAAGTGGGGGCATCGGTTCTGCGGGACGTGCGGGACGCCGTTTGGTATCGTCAACATATCTACAGATGCGGAGTCGGACGCCGTAGTGGCGCTCAACGCGCGCATGCTGCGGGGGGTGGATTTGTGGGGTCTTGAGGTGCAGGAGGCGCCGTGGTCGCAGGCCGCTCAGACGGCGATGGGACCGTATGTGCCGCCTGTGTTCCCCGGACCGAAAGAGCTGCAGGCGACGCCGCTGGAGGAGGGCGAGAAGATCTACACGGGGAGCTGCCACTGCGGTGCGGTGACCTTTGGGCTAAGAAGCCCCTGGGCACTCGAGGACAAGGGCCCAGCGGATCTCGAGAACAACCAGGTGGAGGAGTGCGATTGTAGTACTTGCATTCGGGTTCGTCTTGTCTACTTTCCTCTCATAAATATTTTCACCTTGTCAATAATACACTAATATACATCGCAGTTCGCTGGCATCTACACCTACCCGCGCCCTCTCTCGCGCGTCCCCATGCACGTCTCCCTGTCCTCGCCCGACGCGCTCGCGACGTACTTCAGCGCCCAAGGCAATGGGTTCGGCGGCACGCAATTCTGCCGGCTTTGCGGGTGCCAGCTCTTCCAACAGCTCGTCGGGCCGCCTGCGGAGCGTGTCGCGACGCTCCCGGCGCACGTCCAGGCCAAGATCGCGGAGAAGATCGATATGCGGCCGGTGCACCTACGGGCGCTGGATGTGGCGCTGGGGTTGACTGAGCAGGATAAGGCCGAATGGGGGAGGGTGAGGGGGAACGCAAATAGGGCGAGGGGGAGCGAGCGTGGGAAGGCGTATGTGGTACCTGAGTGAGGCGTATGTAAGACGCAGCACGGGGTGAAGAAGACTTTTGGTGAGGTAGGCAGAATTGGCTGGCGGATTGCCGCGCGCTGACCACCGTTCGCGTCAGGCTATTGACGCAGCCATCAAGTCCGAGCTCTCGTTGAGGTCAAGAGAAATCCCAACTGTCGTCGTGTATTGCCCACAGGAAATTATCTACGCATTGGTTGCCCGTCTCGCAAGGAGCAATCTGAGGTCCCAAGTTGACGGTGATTCCTTCAAGGTGCTTCATGAGTCCAGATCTTCTGTAGTTTGGTGAAGTCCCAGCAGTCAAGCGCCCAGGATGTTGCAGCTTCACATGGAGACGACGAATCGAGCGATGGAAACGAACCATTGACGCGGCTGAGGTATGGCATAGTCACCTACCGAGATTTCGCGAGCATGAAGGTCAGAATCAAACCGAGTTTGCTTTTGCGCGCTTAACCGTGGGAAGCCAGACAATCAATCGACCGGCTTTCCTCAACTTTCATGTCTCTTTCTGGTGTCCCTCTATTTTCCATGGATTTCTGTGTAGACAAGTCACAGTAAATATCATCATATCAAGACTCCCTACTGTCAAGAAACTCAACCGCACGTCGGGTTCTCTTACTCTCAAGAATTGGCGGTAGTCAGCCACTTGCTCAAAGCACTAGTAGAGCGTCAGCCACCAGAGCCCCAAACAAATTCCACTGCGTCTTGTCAGCCACCCATCTCTGTCTTTCTCCTACCCCCACCACCACATCAGCTCCAAGATGTCGACACTCTCTCAAATCCACACGTTCCTTACAGCTTACTTTCGAGACGCACTCTCCCGTGTCTTGGCCTGGTTCTCTCGTAGTTCGACGGTCGTGAAACCCAACGTGGAAGCGCGATCCAACTCTGGTGGTAAGTTTCCAGTTGTCTGCACGTTTTCCCGGCCCAGAGCTAATTTAACTTCACCACAGTGCTTACCACCGACAGCGAGTCCAAGAACGAAGACTTTGGGCTCGACACAGGTTAGTTTCATTTATTTCTCGTATTTCGAGTTGCTTACTCTTCATGATCAGATACCGTAGCATCCGACGGCACCGCGTCCACCTCTTCCGAGGCCGAGTCTGCTGCACACAACCCCGACGGACCAGAATTGCTCAGCGAAGCCGTCGCCGTTGATCTCGAGGTCCTCCCCTCCCTCCCCTCGATATTCAAGTTCCCCGCCGTCCGCCCACCGGTCGACGTGCCCGCCCTGGCTCCGCACCGGCAGGACTTTGGCCCCCCAAGCCGCCTGTACTACGACCGCCGCTTCCCCCTCGGCAACGTCACCAACGTCCTGCGCAACAGCGACAACGTCACGCCCATGAAGCTGCAGACCGAGGTACAGTCACAGTCTCTGCCCCGCAAGCCCAAGCCCAAGTCCAAGCACGCGAATCGCACTCGCAGGGAAGTGAACTGGTCTCTCCCGACGGGCGTGCCCAACGGCCGTCGTTCGCGTTCGAAGCATGCGCGTCCTTTGTATGGGCCCGAGATTCCTGGGGACCAGATCGTGGACTGTGCGCCCTCAAGCATAGCTCAAGATATCGTTCCCATTGACGACGACGACGCAACGCCTGCTCCTGGCTCGGTGGACAAGGCCGCGCTCCTCGCACAAGTCCGCAGCTGGAGCGACCAGGCCAAGGCGTCGCGGCGGCACTCCCTCCGTCCTATCCCCGCTCCCTCCCTTCGCGTCGACTCTGCGCCCACCTCCAGATCGTCGAGGCGCCACTCCGCACCCGCTGTACTCGCCGCGTCGACCAAGGCTCCGCGATTAGACCTCCAGGACCTGCTTTCCACCCTCATTCAAGACGCCACCGACACCATCGCGGCGCTCGATGACACGGAGCACGTCAAGGTTGGCACTTGCAGCAAGGGCACGCAGGATGGCTTTCATTTCAGCGGCGAGGACGTGAAACACGCCTTCAGCGCCGTCGCACTCGAAGAAGGGCACGCCGGCCCCGCCCACAGGCTCATCTCGTCCATCTCGGCCTCGCGCTCCATGGCCGCGCTCGCGCACGCAAGCTCCCGCTCGCTCAGCGACCTCCTCGACACCTTCGACGAGGCGATGGCGAGCCCGCGCTGGCGGCGTCTGCTCTCCCGCTCGGACGACATCGCGCAACGCCGCAACGACTCGGCCGTCTGAAGCTCCTTTTTTTTTTTTTTCAAACGTTCTCTCTGGGTATTACTTATGTTCTGGGGTGTGCCGCGGCGTGCTCGGCTCCTTCCTTCCTTTCTTCTGTGGCCCGGGGTGCCTATGCCTATACAGAAACTCCAAAAACAGGGATTCCCTCGCAAAACGTACTTACTACTACTAAATCGAACAAAACATAGGGATGAGAAGGCCATGGGACGGGGCGATGGGCGATTGTGTCTATTTTTTTTCTCACTGCGTGTAGTAGCATTAAGAAACCCAGAAAAAAGTGTATAACCTGTAAACCTGCTCTAAGGCTTAAGCTCCTTGTGTGATAGTTCAGGGGGGAAAAACTTGAGAACATTATCGTGTATGTACCTGACAGGTGTCGCGTAAAATGCTTCGCGTAAATACACCCATCTGAATTCTCCATCAGAACGCGCCCACAAATGCGAAGAGCGCGTGGCCCGCATGGGAAGAGAAGGGCCGCGCCCATGTGCGACGGGTGCGAGGCGGCGGACACTCGCGATCGTTCTCAAGCGCTATGTAGAGATTTCCGAAAAACGCGAGCGGCGACGGCGCCCCATTCAATCAATGTGTTTCCGTCGCTGTATTTCGGTCGTGTTATTCCGCGTTGCCTTCACGCGCCTTGAGAGAGAGAGAGAGAGTAGGAATGGTTATTCATTCAATCGAATCTACTTGTGCAAGTAAAAGTAAGACTAAAAATATAGCGGGGGGATGCAGGAGTCGAAACGTAATAAGTAAGGTACAGACGATGCAGATGCGGGTACGGCGCACAAAAAAAGTGGTAGTACTACGGGCCACGGCTGGGCGTAGGCGAAACGAGACAAGACAAGGGAAGGGGACCACGTAAGTAAATGGACGTGAAGAAGAGGCGTGAAGCGCGTGAATTCAGAATTGAATTGAGGAGGCAAGAGGAAGAATATATAGGGATGATGGATGATGTGCGATGCAGAGGAATAAGGTTAGGTCGCGTGTGGCGGTGGGTGTACGGGCAAGAGGCAAGCCAAGCGGAGGGAGGCTTTTGGTGTGGCGCGGAGGTGGGTGGGTGGGTGCTCAGATCTCAGAGAGCGAGCGCGATGGCGCCGATGGCTGCGAGGCCGACGAACGCGGTGTTGGCGGTGATGGAGCGGGCGCCGCTGGGGGGCGGGGTCGAGCTCGACCCAGCGGGGGCGGAGGACTGCGCACCGGTGGCGGCGGCGGAGGTGGAGTTGCCTGCGGGGGCGGTTTGGGAGGCGCTGGCGCCCGAGGCGGAGAGGGAGGCGGTCGCGGCGAATTCGGCAGCGGAGGCGGAGGGGAGGACGACGCCCTGGAGTGCAGGATGAGCATACTGAAGAAATAAATTGTGAGGGAGAGGACGTACGGCAGCGGCACAAAGACCGGCGGCGTCAGCGATGGCGTTGGCGAGGTCGACGCCGGTGCAGGCGTCTTGAATGCATTGGAACATCGTCGTTACAAAGGTGTTGTCTTTGCAGAGACACTCGTTCTCGCCGGACTGGCAGGCACCGAGATTGGGGTGCGCAAAGCAGGCGCCGGAACAGGCTGCGAATAAAATAAATATTGATAGAAAAGAAAGACGGAAGGAAGGAGACGTACGAGGGAAGGCCTGGCGACGGAGGACGCTTGCGGAGGCAGAGGCGGCGAAGAGAGAGCAGATGGCGAGGGCGGAGAAGCGCATTGTGTTTAGTGGGTGGGCGGGAAAGAGGGTGCGGATTGCAACGGTGAAGACGAAGGGAGTTGCAAAGAACAACGACTGTGGAGGGAGTAACTCGAGGGTAGAGCTGCTTGAGGAATTTGGAGCTTGACGGGCGCTTCCTTTATACAGTGGCCACAATCACATTTTTTTTTGCCGAGGATGATTTCTTTGTGGTGTTGCCGAGCATTATGGTCCATTCTGGCTGTCCCATTGTCCTTTCATGCTTCGCAAACGGCATTGTTCTGGTTCGGGTGCGCGAAGAAGGAGAATCCCAAATCGGGAACAACAATGTCAGGATCAAAGATTAGCGTGATGACATCAGGAACCCCGATCACTGTACCTTTGTTGAGCCGACGTTGTGCACCGGCGGAGAAACCAAAGAGAACAAGTTCGATTGATACTGGCAGCAACGCCCGAATTTCGGGTTCATCTGGAGCTCAGAAGTCCAAGACGGTGTTGAATCAAAGGAGAAGTTGGGAGTGGGGAAGATGTGGAAGGTTTCTTGATTTAAATTGAGCTTGGAAGGCCGATATTGTACTCTGCAGCGGTAGGGTTCTGTGTGGAGTCAGGCTGAGTCTCTGACGCGTCAAACAGGGAAGTTATTAAGTTATGCAACTGAGAGACGAGGTTGAAGTCATTGTCGGAGATTGAATTCAGGTGGCGGTGCATCACGTGATGATATGCACGTGAGCGACTGACCAGTTTTGCACAGCCATCCCGCAAGCTTTCTGCATCGACATCCAGCCGCAAGATATGGTCAGTCCCCCGTCGCCGCCGTTCAACTCTCGCTGACCCCGTCCCCAGGCCCCCACACAAAAAAAAAAGGTTCCTGCCGCCGTGTCCTGCTCGTCCGTGGAGACTGACTCGAAAGAATTAGACCGGCGGTAAGACCCGCTCTGCGCTGCAGGATGTGGTCACCCGGGAATACACCATCCACATGCACAAGCGCGTGCACGGTCGCTCCTTCAAGAAGCGCGCCCCGTGGGCCGTCAAGTCCGTTATCGACTTTGCCCAAAAGACGATGGGCACGACCGACGTCCGCATCGACCCCGAGCTGAACAAGGAGATCTGGGCCCGTGGTATCAAGAGCGTCCCCCATCGGCTGCGCGTCAAGCTTGAGCGTGCGTCGTCGTCCCCTGCGTTTGCGCCCATATTGCGGAATATTGACGCGCTATATTTTGATTTGGGATCGTACAGGCAAGCGGAATGACGAGGAGAACGCAAAAGAGAAGCTGTACACATACGCCTCATACGTCTCGGTCCCTTCATTCAAGGTGCGTCCGCTGTCCGCCCCAGTCCGTTGTGTGCAGCACGACTCACGCCGCGTTTAAGGGTCTGCAAACGGTTGTCGTCGACGCAGAGTAGATATCTCGCCGCTGGTCGCTTTCCTCTCCGTACTGTCCCATGTCATGTCATGCATACATAATCCTCACATTCTATGCTATGCGCACTGTACGACGACGGTGCTTTCTCCGGTCATCATGCCGACTATGGCTTGCGCATCCGAAGCCATCAACAGACTTGCCATTATTCTCCGGGCGTCCGACTCGAGCGTGAAGGCTTCACCGTCTTGTGGTGACGACAATGCTCCAAGCCCTCCGATGTCTATTGTCGCTCCGACCCCAGTCAATCCTTTTTTTCCTAAGCAGTGGGCAACGAAATCTGGCCCGAAACACACCGGACGCCAAAGTTCCCAGCCGACACGGACGCTCCAACGCTAAGCTCGTTCGTTCATGGCCACATTGATTGTATGCAGTGTATGGAGTCGAACCAGGAACTCACTCGAGAAATCTGCCAAGAATACCGATGGCCCGCATCAGGGCCACTCACCAAGTTCGCTCAATCAGCGTTATGTATTGAGAATCCAACACCCTCACATAAGGAGCTCAGAGCAGGTTGTATGTACACTTTTTTCTGGGTTTCTAATACTACTACACGCAGTAAAAAAAAAAATAGACACTATCGCCCCGTCCCATGGCCACCTCATCCCTGTGCTTTGTTGCATTACGCGCCGCGTCGCGCGACACCTGTCAGGTAGTATATATACACGATGTTGTTCTCAAAAAAAAAAAAAATCCCCCTGAACCATCACACAAGGAGCTTAGAGCAGGTTTACAGGTTATACAGTTTTTTCTGGGTTTCCTAATGCTACAGTACTACACGCAGTGAAAAATAGCCCCGTCCCATCTCATCCCTGTGTTTTGTGCGATTTAGTATGTGCATGTACGTTTTGCGAGGAATCCCTGTTTTGGAGTTTGTCTATATGTAGGCACCCCGGGCCAGAGAGGGAATTATAGGAAGAAGGGGAGCCGAGCACGCCGCGGCACACCCCAGAACATAAGTAATACCCAGAGAGAAACTTTGAAAGAAGAAAAAAAGGAACTTCAGACGATCTAGTCGGAGTCGTTGCGGCGTCGCGCGATGTCGTCCGAGCGGGAGAGCAGACGCCGCCAGCGCGGGCTCGCCATCGCCTCGTCGAAGGTGTCGAGGAGGTCGCTGAGCGAGCGGGAGCTTGCGTGCGCGAGCGCGGCCATGGAACGCGAGGCCGAGATGGACGAGATGAGCCTGAGGGCGGGGCCGGTGTGTCCTTCTTCGAGTGCGACGGCGCTGAAGGCGGGCATGTCCTCGCTGCTAAAATAAAAGCCACCCTGCTTGCCCTTGCTGCAAGTGCTGACCTTGACTTGCTCCTTGTCATCGAGCGCCGCGATGGTGTCGGTGGCGTCTTGAACAAGAGCGGAAAGCAGGTCCTGGAGGTCTAGCCGCGGAGCCTTGGTTGACGCGACGAGTACTGCGGGTGCGGAGTTGCGCTTCGACGATCTGGAGATGGGCGCAGAGTCGACGGGACGGCCCGGGGAGGGAGCGGGGATAGGACGGAGGGAGTGCCGCCGCGACGCCTTGACCTGGTCGCTCCAGCTGCGGACCTGTGCGAGGAGCGCGGCCTTGGTGCTGTTCCGCTCCACCGAGCCAGGAGCAGGAATAGCGTCGTCGTCGTCGTCAATGGGAACGACATATGCATCTTGAGCTATGCTTGAGGGCGCACAGTCCACGATCTGGGCCACAGGAATCTCGGGCCCATGCAAAGGACGCGCATGCTTCGAGCGCGAACGACGGCCGTGGGGCACGCCGGTCGGGAGAGACCAGTTCACTTCCTTGCGAGTGCGATTCGCGTGCTTGGACTTGGGCTTGGACTTGCGGGGCAGAGACTGTGACTGTACCTCGGTCTGCAGCTTCATGGGCGTGTTGCGCAGAACGTTGGTGACGTTGCCGAGGGGGAAGCGGCGGTCGTAGTACAGGCCGCTTGGGGGGCCAAAGTCCTGCCGGTGCGGAGCCAGGGCGGGCATGTCGACCGGTGAGCGGACGGCGGGGAACTTGAATATCGAGGTAAGGGAGGGGAGCACCTCGAGATCAACGGCGACGGCCTCGCTGAGCAGTTCTGGTCCGTCGGGGTTGGGTGCAGCAGGCTCGACCTCGGAAGAGGTGGACGCGGTGCCGTCGGAGGATACGGTATCTGGTCATGAAGAGTAAGCGACTGGAAACATGAGAAACAAATGAAACTAACCTGTGTCGAGCCCAAAGTCTTCGTTCTTGGACTCGCTGCCGTCGGTGGTAAGCACTGCGGTGAAGTTAAATCAGCTCTGGGCCGGGCAAACGTGCGAACCCACCCAAGTTAGATCGCGCTTCCACGTTGGGTTTCACGACCGCCGCACTACGAGAGAACCAGGCCAAGATACGGGAGAGTGTGTCTCCAAAGTAAGCTTTAAGGAACGTGTGGATTTGAGAGAGTGTCGACATCTTGGAGCTGATGTGGTGGGTGTAGGAGAAAGACAGAGATGGGTGGCTGACAAGACGCAGTGGAATTATTTGGGGCTCTGGTGGCTGACACTTTACTTTGGGCAAGTGGCCAACTGCCGCAATTTCTTGAGAGCTTGAAGAGGACGCACATGGTTCGTTCTCAGCGCTGATCTATTCAGCTCTCGATGAGAACGCTGCAATATCGTGGACCGCCCATACATTAATCGTGACCGAAAACGAGACGCAACAATCCGAGTTGAATCCGAGAGGGTTAGGAGGGTATTTCAACAGACAGAGCCTCGAAGCCGCGTAGACGTTTGATGGATAGGAATTCGAAGGAACTGATACTCGAGGCAGCATTATTCGGGAATCGAAGTGGCGATAGGGCTTGACAGTTCGTGACCAAGTGCAATGAGGTTGACTCTCGAGCATGCAGAAATGTTGAGGTGAGGCTCGATCTTCGAGTCGGATGTCGCCTCCAGTCAGTTCGTTGTTCGTCGATTTGGGACTTCAGGTTGCTCCTTTTGAGACGAGCAACCAATGTGTGCGTTCCCGGTCTAAGCGATGACACAATTTACTGTTCTATTGTCCTCGACGACAGGTCGGGCCTGGTATATGACGGCCGCGTCAATAGCCTGACGAGAACCTTGGTCAACGAGCACGCTGCAATTCGCCAACAGAATTTGCCCACCTCACGGAAAGTCTTCTTCACCCCTCGCTGCGTCTTGGCCGAACATTCGACATATTTCACAGCTTTCAACTCTCGCGCGAGCTTCTCGCCCGCTGCGGCCGTGAGCAACCTACCTCGTTTTGCATTCTTCTGCTCTACCGCCGCAGAGTTCCCCTCCTCGTCTCGTCTCGTAAATCAATCTGCGTTCCGACAAGGACCCACGGCACCCCAGGGCAAAAGTGGTGGATTTCCGGAAGCCACTTTTGCTTGACGTTCTCGAACGAGGCGCGCGAGCCTACGCTGAAACAAATGAGGAACACGTCGGTCTTGGGGTATGATGGTGGGCGAGAGCGTTGATACTCTGGCCAGGGACCTGTATAATAATTAATTATCTTGGTAGGCCGGCGAGAGGTTAGCTCTGCAAACCACAGGCGGTATCAAAGACGGAAAAAGAGTATTCATCGTCTCCGACCAGGATAGTCTCCGCATGACCACCGAATACCTGGGTAAAGCGGCTGCATACGGAGTGTACAAGTAGGATGGCCGAGACACGTACATACGGGAGATCTTGTGGCTCGGTGGGGAACTTGTTCGTTGTGTATGAGGTGAGCAATGCGGTCTAATCCAGGAATTTGAGCGATTTGAACTGGGTAGAAGCAGCCAAGCCCTGAACCTTTCCTACAGCATCATCTCCAACCATTACGCATTTGATATAATTCATAATTCCTGAATTTTGAGAGGACTCGGGGAGCGGTCAGGGGCAGGTGCTTGACCATCAGAGCCACAGGGTAGGGCAATGTGGACGGCTGCGGCAAAAAGAAACGGGAAAACAACCCAAGGAAGGCGCGGACTCCGCCGGGCCGATTAGACCCGAAATAAATGTCAAGTCGGTGTATTATACGCGGACCGGCAGAGCCGGTCCGTGCCGCCGGCATTCGGCGGCCGAACCACCTTATTCCACTGAACGCCAGTGGACGCCGAGTCAGGTCCACTGGCATCCACTGTACCGCCAGAGGTGTTAACCCAGATCCGATGGACATGCATGGTGGCCATTAAGTCAAATAGCTCTGGATAATAAATATTGTATTTCCCGCAGTTGTTGATGGAATCCACTGTACATCGCCAGACTTCCGGTGGAAGCCACTGGAAACGAATCACAAGTATACCGACTTCCAATGTACCCAAAGTAAATTTTGAGTGGAAGTCGGTGGACACTGGATAAGTTTACAATGAACACCGCTGGAAACCCGATTGAATTCCAACGGCCCTCAATGGAAGTGCAGTTAATTTGTAGTGAGAGTACACTGAACTCCAATGCTTTTCATTGTACGTACACCAATATCCAGTGGATGGCAGTGGAAATTGAAGAAAAAATGACATTGGAAACTAATTGTTACTTTCAACCTTATCCCAAAACTCCTCGTCAAGGTCCTCGCTCTTCTTTTATACCCTTTTCTCAACCAGTTCTTTGTACAGCAGCATCAAAACATGAACCGAAAATCGTAATTGACATCAGACATTTGGCGGAGTTGGGCCTCGTAACCGTTCAGCCAGGCGTTAAGCTGCTCGGCGGTCTCGGTGTTGAATAGGAGCCATGGTGGCGAAAAGACGACAAATCTCGACGGAAAACGCCGGAGGTCACTAGGATCCACCGATAATTGCGAGTGAACGCCAGTGGACCCCGTCCCCAAAGCCAGTGGAATTCACCGAATAGGGGTTGCCGCAAGGTTGCCGTACATCAATGATCACCGATGGCCACTATCTAATCTTTCCATTTCTCCGATCACATCGGAAATCACTGGTGTTCGTTGGTGTACAGCGTCCACCGGCGTCCTTTGTCACTCCGAGCATATAACTCTCAAGTCGAAGCAATTGACCCAGCAGGTTTTTGCGGAACACGTGCTGATGCCAGAGGCAACCTAATCGGGAAGTGCTGCAGATTTCACGCCGTTATTCACCGCCGCAGGGGGAAAGATGTTACAGAGTATGCAGGTCGATTCAACTACTAGAGCGCCCACCCCGGGCCTGACATGACATTATTCTCGCGTCCAGATGAGAGGAAAAGGAAAAAAATGTGCTTTAATGCAAGCTTGTTCCGACAGTTACCTGCCGTAGTACACAACTTGATTTAAGCTGCCGGTATCAGTTGTGTCGTCGAACGGTTGTGACAGCGAGCGATATTGATCTCTTACCAATGTAATGTTTTTGCTGTCACTCGATCGACTCTGTGAGGACGCTTGACCCACACGATTTTTTTTTTTGCCTTGCGTGGCGGGCCCAGCGGCGAGCGCAACCCCACGCAATGGGCCCGCGGCGAGCGCAGGGGGGTCTGCGGGGGTCTCCCCCGTGCTTCAATAATTATTTAACTCAGATTTAGCTGAAAAAGACTATTTAAACTCATATTCCGCTGAAAAAACACCGAAAAGCTCAGATTTAATTTCACGGATATGTCGTCAGGTAAAAGGAGGGGGTCTGGGGGAACGCCTGTTTCCCCCAGCTTGAGATATATACCTCAGAACACCGAAACATAAATGCCGTGATGATATAGATCACATCAGCACGTGCTCCGCAAAAACCTGCTGGGTCAATAACGGCGAGTATAAATGTCAACTTCAATGATGGTAACTGGCCGGCAAGCGGCGGGGCACAAACAGAAACTTTGTAAAAGAAAATCGGTTTTTCCCCAGTAGACTGGGTGTTCGGGGGCGCAGAAATCGAAAAAAAATCACCTAGAAAGAGAGATTATCGAGGGTTTAGAGAGGCTCTTGAGCTTCCCAAGATCTGCAAATTTCTCGACCGTTCGCTCTGATCCTTCGATGGCCGGGCCTGATGCGCCCGATGGCCTCCACACAAAAATCGAAATAAGCCGCCGGAGGCCTCTCGGAATGTTGAAGAACTGAAAAAATCATAGTGTGTGATGTCAGGAAGGTTTGAGGATGCTGCCATCGATTTTAGCGACAGCACTTCGAGTATACTGTGCTGTTTGACCTGATGCATTATTAGAGAAGTGAATACAGGTGAAGAGGAGTTTACTAGAATCCCTGTGAACATGTCTGAATGTAAGGCCCTTGCTATCTGCTCCATTTCGCCCTATTGCGACCTCCAATTTACAGCATTTGAAGCCAAAGAGGAAGTTGGTGTGAATTTTTTCCTTTGGTGCAGGGAGAGCTGTGAAAATGTTTGGAAGCTGAGGTACAAACTTACCTCTCCAGTACCCGTCTTTAGAGAGCTTTCCCTTTGAAAAGACCTTACCGTGTGCGCGACGCTGTCAGCGACAGCCCTAGGTCGGCCTGACGGGATGTCGATATGGAAATAACCCGGCCGGGACCTTTGTACGAATAACCCGGCTAGAACCCGGGGTGAACGCCGAGGAGGGGATATAGTCGGATAGCCACAATAAGGGGCGACGTCCGGCGTATGTCCGCTCGAGGTGGAGCCCGAAAAGACCCGAAGGCGGTATAGTACGCGCCCAGATAACCCGCACGTAGGGTTACCGATGAGAGGATGAACAATAGTATACTGAGAGTCTTTGCCCAGTGGTGAGAAGACGCTTCGTTGTTGCCAGGCCAAAGTATAGCTGGTATTAGACGAGGTAGAATCTAGAGTACAGGAAGATTCTTACCTAGTATATATACTACTCTGCTAGTTAGGTATCCAAGGTTTCATCTGAAATACCAATCGGCGTTGATGAGACAACGTATGGCACACAGGAGTGCGATCGAATATATCTCCACGGTGTATTGGCTTTTAGGGTTTGACACATGTCGGGTGTCCGATCGTCGATCCTTGAAATATCCCGGTCGGTTGTCAACACTGTCGATGTGAGTTACCGTCGTTTCAGGGATTATTCCGGGTCAGTCGCCGGGTGGATCCAGGAGTATTCCGGGATGTTCCTTTGGAGTTCGGTTGTCGTATCGAAAATGGGGTAGTAGGAAAGGAAATGAATGGGTTGTGAAAACCACGATTCATGACATTACCCCCCCCCCTTCAAGGTCGGTGTCCTCAACGACCCCAGTTGGCAGTCGAGTTTATGAGCCAGCCTCATTCTTCATTCTCCTTCGCGAAGAACCCGGGCAATAACCCGGGCGTCCTAGACGTAATTGGCTGCCTTCTCACCCCTGTCGTTCTACTTGTTGATCGTAGGCCTGATCCGTCCAGGTCCAGATGATTGCCGTGTCCGCGGAAGCAAATCTGTTTATCACTTGATCGGCGTCGTAACGTGAGAGTTGCAAAACCTTAACTTTGCCGACATCGACCTGATTTGGAAGCCGCGTTCCAGTTTCAACCCCACGCTTCCATCCGATCGCGCTGCGGGTTCTTCGCGCCCCTGAGCCCGGGATATGTTATAATAACCCGGGCTCAGGGTCTGCACAATTTTCCCCTCACTTCGCCCCCCATGTCTGGCTCTGCCCCCCTCTCTCCTCCTCAACAGTATCGTCGCCGCTTTTTCCTCTGCGTCTCCCTTTTCGATTTCGACACGTCGCCGTCTTTGCACGACACTCTTCATCCCCGGGTTCCCCTCAACTTGGACGTGCTCTCTCTCTTTGCTGACCACCGTCCTCGCGTTTTCCCCCGCGAGTATCCTCCTCTGCGTGAAGACCGCTGGGACCCACGTAACCCCAATGCCATTCGTGACTACCAGGGCGAGCCCGTCTCGCTCTTGGTGTCTCCCGTCCGTGCGGTGGCGGGTCCTGCGCTCCCCGGTCCTCCCGCTTCGGTGGACTCGTCCTTTCTTCGTTGGCTCCTCAACCTGGAGCGGGGTCCTATTCGGGGTCTTCGGTTAGAGCCCCGTCGCCACCAATATTTTGCGCCTCGGCGTCCCCTGGGGAGCTCCCCCACTAATATTCCGGCGAGCTTCTCGCTGGCCGACATGGCCCACGAGATCTTCTTGTCCTATGCCCTGCAAATGTGGTATTCGGTGCAAGTTCTCGGTCCGCATCGATACGCGGTGGTGGTCATCTGGGCGCGACGGCGGGAGTCGTCCAACAACGTCTTCCGATATTCCACCACCGCCCCTCCTATCGACCTCGCCGCTCGACTGCAGCACGAGATGGACATCCTGGCCGCCACGATAGACTTGTTTGAGGGGGATCCAGCTACCAACGCTGAGGAACTTGCAAACCGGATTGTGAGCATTTCTTCTTCGTCCCGCTCTTCGTCACTGATCAAGGCCCCAGCTTCGCCTCGAGCACTATCTGTTCTTCCTCTCGCAACACGGTGCTTCTGTCGCGTATTCCTCGGAGTATTCAACCCTCCTGGACTCCGCTATCCACTGGATGCAGCCTGACTGGCCACTCGACCTGCGCGCTCGAGAGCTCCAGCGTCTTCGCCTCCGGGTGGCCCGCCGAAGTCGGTATCTTCACCCCCACGCCCCGCTCTGAATTCGCGTGTTGCCCGGGTCCTGGGCCGACCCTCGTTTTGCGACCGACGGTCGCCTCTTCAACGAGGACTCCGTCATTTTTGGCATGCAGGGGATGTTGGAGGCGTTGGATGGTTGGTTTTATAGTTTCCTCTTTTTCTTCACTTTCTGACGTCGGGTTATTCGTTCTCATAGGTTTCGCCGAAGTTGGTGACAACGGAGGTTCTTTGGAGGACTGGGATCATACTGCCACCAGCGCCGTCCTCGAGGGGGAGGCTCTCGACACCTTCATCCAGGAGAATGCCTTGGATCCTCGAGATTTCCATGGGGCGCGGCGTCCTCGCTCTCCCACTCCGATCCCTCCTCGTCTCCCCACTCCGACCCCTATGGACGTCGATACTTGGCTGGAGGAGGACTTCGTGGAGGTTCCTCCATATAGTCCTCCCCCCGTCTTCGTAGAGATCCCCTCCCGGCGACGCAAACGTGCACCGACTGTCGTCGTCATTTCGGATGACGAGGAGGAAGCTCCCGTCCGCGAGCCTTCTCCGCCGCTCCGTCGTTCTTCTCGCCCGCGCGCTTCGAGCGTGCATCGACACGCGTCGCCCGGCCCTTCTGTCCCACGCGGTCCTCGTGCACACCGCTCTTCGCGTTCGCCGCCCCGGAAACGGGCCAAGACTACTCCCCGTTCCCGGGATGATTCGTCGGCAGCCGCTCCTCGTTTGCGGCCTGTTCCCGGGCGCGATCCCGTCGAGTTCTCTCGAGAGGGCCATCGCCGTATTGGGGCTGTCGTGCGGCAGCTTCGTCCTCCGTGCCGTGGATGCGGGATTGCTCGGTTTTGTACCGAGGACACCGACCCAAACGAGCCTCGATCCAACAAACCGCGGACCTCGTGTTACTTCTGCAAGGAGAGACATGAGGGATGTCCTTCCTGGCGCGCGTTCAGCGACGCGTTTCACCATCAAGACCGGAGTGTCTTGAGGGGTTTCTCCTTCGAGTACTGGGAGCACCTGGGGAACGCGCTGTACCAGCCTTTGGAGTCCGATCCTCGCGTGGAGGACCTTTACGAGCTCTGTACGTGTTTCGTCGTTCTTTTCTTCTTGTGCAGGTTCCTAATTCTGCTCCTTTTCACTTTCTAGCGCGGCATACCTCGTACAGGACTTTCCTGTACGAGTTTCTTCCTCTCCAAAACACTGATCGGTCTTTCCGGCGCCACAAGCGCAAGCAGGAGAAGAAGGGTACGAGTGGTCCACCCCCGAACGGGTCTAGTGGATCTAAAATTCGCATTCCCCCTCCTTCCTCCCACCGACGTTCCACACGCGCACCCTCCAACCAACTCGAGGAAGGCGAGCTTCCAATCGCCGCTGACCCTCGGAATTACGACGAGGATTTGGATCCTGTCCCCCCTCCTTCACAGCAGGCTTCGACGAGTCATGGGCCAGGGACTGCCTCAGGGTCATCCGCGATGCCGGGTTCTTCGAACCCGGATTCCGTGTTCCCCACCGAGGTGGTCGTGGCGAGCATTGACGAACTGCCGCCCATCGAGATGCGCCTTCGCCGACCCGAGGAGTACGATGATGAGACGCTCATCGGGGACACCGCCGCCCTCACCGCATTCCTTCGTTCGGTCCCGGTCGAACTCCGAGCTCCGTTCTTGCATCGGATGTTGTCGACGGCTCAAGGGGCTTTGCTGAATTTGGGATTGGACGAGAACAAGTCGACGGAGGGGAAGGGGAAGGGGAAGGCCCGACAGGCGTGAAGGCAATACGGGTCGCTTTTTTTTTGTTTTTCTCTTTTTGCATATCGAATATTCCGCGCCACGGCGCGCTGCGTTTCGTTGGGACTCTCTGTAGCCCAACCTTGTATATCCAAAAGTAGTTGTACTTTTTTCTTTGCAATCGACATGTTTTTTTTTGTTTCGTTTTGTTATTACGCGGGAAATCCTAAGTTTCCATACGAGGACGCCAAGGACTGTTTTTTGGCGGAGAATGCCGAGGAAAGTTGAACCGTGGGATGGAAACTGCCAAATAGATAAGATTCGATTGTAAGGAAGATAGAAGCACATCATTGTCGGGTATCAGTGCAGGCCCGCCGCGGGTATCCCCTTCGAACTTTCTTCCCTTTCCGGGTTACTGTTCCCCTTCTCTAGTCCCTTCCCCGCTCGTGGCTTCCGAATGAATCCTGGCCCGGAGTCTGTTCAGATAATCCGGGGCCAGGTGTGTCATGCGGGTGAGCGGGTCGATTACAAACAAGTCGTCCACAAAGGATCGCACCGGAATGTCCTCTAGCGGGGGCATGTCCGCGTATTCGTCTTCCTGGGGTTGTACCACTTCGCCTTCTGCTCGTCTCTGCCGGAGGAAGTTTCTCCTTGTGAAACGGCGGGCTCGGGTCGACCGTCGATGTTCGGGTTGTCCCCGGGGTCTGGCTACCTGCGCGAGCCAGAACCCGAAAGCTCGAATGTTGTCGCGTATAATCCGGAGCACCCAGTGCTCTGCGTAGTAGCGCGGGTTGCGTCCGCGTTGTCGTTGCGCGAGATGGTGAGGTTCCTGCGTGAACCACACAGCAAGGTATCCCGCAAGGGCTAGGAGAGCCAGGGCCCACAGCATGTTATAGAATAGCTGGCCTGCCGCTCCCCGTTGTTCGACGTCTTGTATGATTATGTTCATCTGCATATCTCGGGTTGGGTTCTCTGGTTGTCGTGTAGGTCGGGGCGGGTAGACTAGATTCTACCTTCTGTCAGTGACAGCCCTAGGTCGGCCTGACGGGATGTCGATATGGAAATAACCCGGCCGGGACCTTTGTACGAATAACCCGGCTAGAACCCGGGGTGAACGCCGAGGAGGGAATATAGTCGGATAGCCACAATAAGGGGCGACGTCCGGCGTGTGTCCGCTCGAGGTGGAGCCCGAAAAAACCCGAAGGCGGTATGGTACGCGCCCAGATAACCCGCACGTAGGGTTACCGATGAGAGGATGAATATTATATCTGTGCAACTCACCATCGGAATATCATTCCGGAACGGTCGTTGACCTCTCAGGCGATTCCGGGAGCTCCGGGTTTCCGGAGTCTCCGGAATCCCCGGAGAAGCGTTATCAAGGCAATGCGGCTTATCTGAATGGTTCCTCGTATATCCTGTGCGTACCATATGGTCTCTACTTCCTTCCACATGCTTTACATCTTCCATTCTCACACTTCCTTGTTCTTCAACAACATGAGGTGATCCCGTTAGGAATCTCCACATGGATTTCATATAACTCCTTATGTTCAGATTACAAGTACTGTACTATATAAACACCTAGACTACACTCCTGTTCTTCAGTTTAATAATTAAGTTGCTTCTGCGCTCTGTAGTTGCTTCTGGGTTTTACACTCCGGTCTCCCCGTAACCGGAATCCTCCCCTCACTCTCCTCCTCACTCCGGTGGCTTGGATAGTACACTCGCCCTATTGTCCTGTGGCGTTGTGTTACTCCGGTCGACCATCCTCCCCCTTCGGTGTCATCGTTGTGTCCGGTAGCCAACCGGAATACCTCGGTCGCCGTAATCCCTCGTTCACCATCGACCGGCCATATCCTTCCCTTCCCCGGACCTGGATATAACAGTATTATTAAACTCACCTATCCACGCTACTCAAAATCAATCAATCCTACGACATGTCTCATTACGACGACCAACCTGACGACCCTGATCGTCGCAATTCACGGCTCTACAGCACCATGGTTCCCTTACCCTCTCCCGCTCGACTCATGGCCAATCCAGGTTTGCGGCCCAGCGGAACGCGATCGACTCCGGTTCCCTTCGGAGTAACGGTACGCCGTTCCTTGCCACCTGTGGCAACAAACCCAGTCAACGTTCCTGGAACTGTCATTCCTCCCAACACCCCATCACGTCATCCGATCACACCTCTCACGCCCGCGTTCGATGATTCTCTGATTCCGGCAACTCCGGGATTGGGATTTGCTCCTATTTACCAGGCAGCCACGAACATCATACTGGAAGAGACGGGTGGAGAACCAGCACGTTCTCCAATCGGCGCAGGATCGCGTCAAAGATCCCGTAGTCGTTCCCACCACTCCGGTCAACAGGCATCCCGCTCCCGTTCCGCTCCGGCACCTGGAGGTGATGGAGGCGGTGGTGGTGAGTCGCCTTCCAGTCATGGAAGACGTTCTCCCAGCAGAGGAAGGCTTCCCGGTCGAGGATTCCCCAGACGCCCTGGTGGTTCTCCTCCCGGAGGTGGCTCTCCTCCTGGTGGTGGTGGTGGAGGCGGTGGAGGTGGCGGCGGTCTGCCCCGTCGTCGCTCCCGCACTCCTGATGGAGACAATCAGCTCATGAGGGATACCCTCCGGCAATTTTCCCAGGCTATGACAACTTGGGCCCGGAATGCCGGAGCTCCTCGTTCCACCAAATCTAATCTCAGGAACCCTGACACCTTTGATGGTTCCGATCCGGACAAATTGCCCTCCTTCCTCGCCCAATGTTATCTTCACTTTGCCGAGCATACTCAAGATTTCCCCACCGACGACGATAAGATTTATTTCATTATATCTTATCTCCGCGGCATCGCTCAGCAGTGGTTCACGCCGAACCTATACAATACCAAAGTCCCGGCGTGGGATAATAATTTCGTTCGCTTCATCGAGGAACTTTCCATCAACTTCGGACCCCATGATCCGGTTGGTGATGCGGAGGATCGCATCCGTCTTTGTCGCATGAAAAATGGCGATCGGATCGCAACTTACGTTCTCGCCTTCGACACCCTGGCCAGTCTCACGGACTGGGGTGACGCTGCTCTCCGGCATCAGTTCTACGAAGGCCTTCCCCGTCGCATCAAGGACGAGATGGTCCGGCACACCCACAACAACACCCTCTTGGGGGTAAAGATGGTGGCCCGGAATATCGATGCCTGGTATCATCGACGAGAGGCCGAGAAGCAGCGCGAGCGGGAACTAGAGCAGGCTGCTGCTGGTCGTTCCGGTAATCGTTCCGGTCCTCCGGACAATACCGGAGACCGCACCGGTAAAGTTTCCGGCAAGCAGAAGGAGAAACAAAAGGGCGGAAATAATACCAAACCGCCTGGGAACTCGACCGCTCCTCCTCCCTACTCCAACCCCGGAATCGTCCCGGAGCCGGAGGTAAGGGTGGCCAAGCCAACAAACAGGCTGGCCCCTCGAAGCCCTATGCTGACAAGCTGGGCGCCGATGGTAAAATCAAGGAGGCGGAACGTGAACGTCGTCGCAAGAACAACCTCTGCATGTACTGCGGAGGCCAAGGTCATACGGCCGAGGATTGCAAGAAGCGGCCGGAGAAAGCCAGCGGTCGCTCCGCTCAGGCTGGAACGCCCCCGCAGGGAGATGCGTCCACTCCGGAGTCGTCAAAAATTGATTAGCAATCCGGATTATACCTCCGATCCCCATCCGGGTTGCGTTGACTCCGGGGATCTCCCTGAGGTGCGTCTCAACGCGTCCGCTCTTTCCTCTAATGCCCTTTACGTTGACCTTGCCCCCATCCCTCATATTATCTAAATCCTCTCTGTCTGGCACGGAGGAATGTTCATCCATTCCGCCGTCCAGTGTATCACGAATTGCTGCGGGATTCAACTCCCTGATATGTGCGCTTATTGACTCTGGTTCTTCTCATTGTTTTATATCTAGAAAATTTGTGGAATCAAATGGCTTTATCCCGTACTCAGTGCCCCCAGTAAAACTCCGGTACCTCGACGGCTCATCATCAATAATCAACCGGAAACTGCATCTATTGATTCGGTTTCCTACCGGAGAAGTCCTTTCACAGGACTTCTACGTCACCCGTCTGGATTCTCCTTGTGAAATGGTTCTTGGATACAATTGGCTCCACCGCTTCAATCCGTTGATTGACTGGATGCGGGCCTCTATCTCATTCAGACCTCCTCCCTCTGGTCCATCCCTGTCGACACCTCCGGCAAAAATGCTGGATTCTGTTTCGGTAGCTCCGGTTACGGACGAGGCTACTCCGGAAGAGGTTTATCCCTCCGTAGTGCCTATACCGATCGGGCTGACTACTCCGGTTCGCGGTCCTTCTATGGATAGTCTCGATCCTTCTATGGATAGTGCTGGAATAGCGCCAGCAAACTCCGGTCTTGACCGGAGTACTCTAGATCCTTCAATGGATACCCCGGAGGCGACTACGCCTCGTCCATTCATTACTCCTCCGCCAGTGTCTTTGGTATCCGCTGCTGCGTATCGAGTGTTGCTTAAAGACAAGGATACCGTTCAGTATACCTTGCGCGCAACACCTCCGGACGATGTCTCGCTCCGGGGAGTCTCGTCCGCTGCTCCGGACCTAACTGGACTGCCTGAAGCCTATCACGAATTCGCCGACGTCTTCTCGGAGTCGGAAGCATTCTCGCTTCCTCCTCATCGAGAGTTCGATCTCAAGATCGAGATGATCGACGGTGAACTCCCTCCTATTGGCCACGTATACTCCCTCTCCGAGGCTGAGTTAACAGCGCTCCGAAAATACATCGACGAGAATTTGAAGGCTGGATTTATCTATCCTTCTTCTTCGAGTCACGGGGCTCCAATTCTGTTCGCCAAGAAGAAGGATGGCAGTCTCCGGTTGTGCGTAGACTACCGAGGGTTGAACCGGATCACAAAGAAAGACAAGTATCCGCTTCCCCTCATTGCCGACTTACTTGATGCCCCTGGACGGGCTCGAATTTACACCAAACTCGATCTCCGGCATGCATATCATTTGCTCCGGATTGCTCCCGGAGACGAGTGGAAAACCGCTTTCCGAACCCGCTATGGCTCATATGAGTTCAAGGTTGTCCCTGAGGGACTGTCCAGTGCGCCTGCTGCCTTCCAACGATTCCTCAACACGATTTTCGCCGACTTGCTCGATGTAACCGTCATCGTATATCTGGACGACATCCTGATCTACTCCGACGATCCATCGCAGCACGAAAATCATGTGAAGGAAGTGTTGCGGCGCTTACGACAGCATAACCTATTCTGCAAACTCCCTAAGTGTGAGTTCTCCGTGACTACTTGCGAATATCTTGGGTACATTCTGTCTCCGGACGGATTCCGTATGTCCCCGGAAAAAATCGCCGCGGTAGCGGAATGGCCTACTCCTCGGAAAGTAAAAGACGTACAGTCTTTTCTTGGTTTCTGTAATTTCTATCGGCGGTTCATCTACCATTACTCCGACATCACTATTCCACTCACACGTCTCACCCGGAAAACACTCCGATGGGACTGGACCAGTGATTGTCAACTCGCTTTCGACACTCTCAAGCGGAAGTTCGAAGAGGCTCCGGTTCTGTCTCACTGGATACCCGGTCGACAGATTACTGTCGAGACCGACGCTTCGGACTATGCCATCGCCTCCATTTTGTCAATTATTGGCGACGATGGTGATCTCCACCCAGTTTCGTTCCGTTCGCGCACTCTAGTGGCTGCGGAACTTAACTACGACACACATGACAAGGAACTCCTGGCCATTTTTGACGCTTTTAAGCAGTGGCGTCACTATCTGGAAGGACCGGAGTTCCCAGTTGATGTTGTCACCGACCACAAGAACCTGGAATACCTCGCGACGAGTAAGATACTTACGCGACGCCAGGTCCGGTGGGCGGAGTACCTCTGCCATTTCAACATGGTAATCCGGTTCCGGCCCGGAAAACTCGGAGGAAAGCCCGATGCACTTACTAGACGATGGGACGTCTACCCAAAAGAGGGGGATAAGCACTATGGTCAGCTAAATCCTCACAACTTTCGTCCTATTTTCTCGCAAGATCAGCTTGAGGCGTCACTCCGGGCAATCCTCCTTGAAGACGTAGTTCTTCGAGCATCGGTGGTTATGGATGTTGGACAGCTTCATTCCGATATCAAGACTCACATCCACACCGACCCCACTGGAATTGCAGGCCTCAAGGCCGCTTCCTCCGGTACATCCAAGCGCTGGTCTACAGATGACTCCGGTATGCTCCGGTACGACAATCGCATTTGGGTTCCGCAAGTCCCCGGTGAGGCACCAGATGCACTCCGGATACGTGTTATGCAATACGCGCATGATCACATTCTTTCCGGTCACTTCGGACAGAACAGAACCCTTGCGGCGGTACGTCGGGAATACAACTGGCCCGAACTCCGGTCGTTCGTCCGGGATTACTGCAAGTCATGTATCACCTGTCGGCGCAACAAGGCTCCAAGGCACAAGCCCTACGGCCTTCTCAGACCCCTTCCTGTTCCTCTTCGTCCGTGGCATTCAATATCCATGGATTTCATTGAAAAACTTCCACTTTCCGGCGAATACGATGCGATTCTGGTAATCGTTGATCGGGCGTCAAAGCAGGTGATCCTTATACCCTGCGACGTCACCATCACTTCCGAACGTCTCGCCAAACTCTTTCTCATTCACGTCTTTTCCAAGCACGGTGTCCCGTCGCATGTCACTAGCGATGTTATATCGCTGAGCCAAGAGGGAAGGAATATCCGATCATATGACCGGAGCCGGGCTAAGCCGCGAACCGGAGATGAACAGATGTCTAGATCAGCCACTTCTCGGAACACCACAACTCAGCTAGGGTGACCGACTGACTGGCCTCGGGCTGCGAGATGGGGAAGTGTCCTATGCCAAGGTCCGAGTCGTACGAGCTCGAAGATGGCGACGGGACAGGGATAGCCTGGACCGGAGATACAAGAGCATCACCAGTGTTGTTGGGTAGTCGTCCAGCGCAGTTCCGGTGTGAACCAGAATGGTTGACATGAAGATGGAGCAAAGGCGGTGCGCCGGAGCGAACTAGAGGCATATCCAAGACACGGGAGACAACCCGGAGTTGAACCGCAGTTGTTGGTATGGCCGAGCGAGGACTCCGGAGTTGTGACCGGAAACCGGAGTGACCGGAGTGACCGGAGTCACAAGAGGGAACCAGAGGGAGACGGGAGCAAGGCCATAGAGAGGGAGACGTCGAGAGGCAATGACCAGAACCTCAAGAAACGATTGGCAACAGTCCATGAGAAGGAACCATGGAATAACGTTTATTTTTCGGATACTGTACAAGATGTAAAGTACCGGTATTTATACTAGAGATAAGTAATATGTACAAAAGGGAATAAGTAACATGAGGCAATGTGAAGCAACATGAAATGAAGTGAACCGCATGGAAGAAGACACCACCATGCGGGAAAAGGGATGAAGTGGGAATAAGGAATAATAGGAAGTAGGAAAGGGGAAAGGTAGAGCATATGGTTTGATAGATGAACGGATGAATAGAAGAGTGATAAGATGTAAGTGCTATGACATCTGCCTTGAGGCAGATGAAGAAGCGATGGGGAATGATGGGAATGTGATGGAAGCGTGAAGCATATGAAAAGATAACAAGGAGAAGTGATGAGAGCGTTGAAACAATAGATGAGAAGTGATAAGGGATGCATAAATGGAAGAGGAGTTGATAAGGCATAATAGCGAACGTTCCGGGGAAGAGTCTGATGACTCCGGTGACTCCGGGTAACTCCGGATTCCGGAGATATGTCCGGAGCGACTGGAACGAGAGCAAGAGTGGTGGGGCATAGGTGAATAGCACATAATTATACCAGATGTTGGACTGGCATGTTGGTAGTCGAGATGAACGAGTTCCAAGGTACTGGTGTTAAGTGTTGGTGGTTTTGGGAGCTCCGGGTCGCCGGAGTGGACACAGTTGCACATATTAATTCCGGAGGACGTTGGCAGTCCTTTAGGAGGGTTCCAATGCATAGTGGCAGAGGTCCGAGACGAAGTGGGTGAAGTGGAGCTGAACCAAGGAACGTGGAGGACCGGAGTTCGGAGTGATTACATAATCACAGTCCGGAATGTACCAAGGAGTGCGGAGGTGCCACAGCCTGTATCGCAGTGAGGGACCAGTGCGAAGTACAGGTGGAATGTTCAGGTAGAATGTTCCTGGGCGATATGGATGAACCGCAGAGAACCGGTCGGGGCTGGATGACTAGTCCAGAGGTTCCGGGATTAACCGGGATGACCGGAGGGTGAATGGGGTGAGGAGTGAGGCCGGAGGTGGCCAAGATAAGGTGAAGTAATGAAAGTGAAGTGGGTAATAAGGTAGAAGTACTCAGCATTCCATGATTGGACGAGAGCTATGTATTCCGGGATAGGTCCGGGAGCAGGTGAACCGTTAATCGACTGGAGTGAGCTGGAGTGGTGCTGGAGTATTACCGGAGTGGTGCAGGGTCTGATGTAGTGCGTGATTGTGTCTGGAGGTGACGGGAGCACGATCAGAGTTGGATTGAGTGCGACCAGAACCGATAAATGGAAAAAATGAAAGACTGATTTGCACGGACATAACAAGCGACCGGGGCAAGGAATTCGTTTCCTCTTTCTTCCGGTCACTCGGAGAACTCCTCAGTATGGAGATGCACTATACCTCCGGTTATCATCCATCAGCGGACGGTCAAACCGAACGCATGAACCAAACCGTTGAGCAGTATATTCGGATTTTCTGCTCGTATCAGCAGGATGATTGGGACCAACTCCTTCCGCTTTGCGAGTTCGCTCTCAATAACGCTCCGAATGCATCTACCGGAATTTCTCCATTCTTCGCCAACAAGGGTTACAATCCGTCTATCACCATCAATCCGGAGTTGGACGTAGCCAACACCTACGCCCGAGACTTTGTCGTTAATCTCCAGGATCTTCATGAATTCCTCCGGGAGTCGCTCAAGGGCGCCCAGGAGCGATACAAGGAGACCGGAGACAGAGTCCGGTCTCCGGATCCGGAGATTAAAGTCGGAGACCAAGTTTTCGTGACGACCAAGTACCTCAGCACTACGAGGCCAACTCGGAAGTTCACTGAGACTTATGTTGGACCATACGAAGTAATCGGAAAACCATCTGCGGCGTCTTACCAGATCAAACTACCCAAATCCCTTTCCCAAGTTCATCCAGTATTCCACGTTTCTCAACTTGAACCCCATCATCCCAATCCTTTCCCCGGACGTGAAGAACCTCCTCCGGTGGCAGTGGAAATAGATGACGAGGGCGATGAGCACTTCGAAATCAAGCAAATCGTCGATTCGAAGCTTGATAAGCGGTTCAAGAAGCCCCTATTCTACAAAGTTGAGTGGTTGGGTTATGAGAACACGGACAAGCAATATTCCTGGGTACGACCAAGCGATCTTAACGCAGCAGATCACATTGAAAACTTCCACCGTCGCTATCCGGACAAACCTGGGCCGGAAACTTAGACTCCGGTTCACTCCGGTGTGTTTTCCGGTGTATTCCGGTTCGCTCATCGTCACTCCGGAATCTTTGTCGTCAAAACGGACTTATGCAATTTCGCAAAAAATCAAGAAAAAAATACACATCCATTCCAATTATCTCAATGCTCCATTTCTTTTCCATTTCCACCTTCCTCTTTATCCCCATCCCCCTTCTGCGTCAACTGCAGGACTTCGCTCCGAAGATCAGCCATCAAAAGCTCCAAAGCTTCAATACGACGTTCAGCTTCCTCGGCACGATGGATGGTCTCGCCCAAATCACTCCGGAGTTCCCTCAACTCGCTCTACATCGACCGCCGTTCCAGCGACGGAGTCCGGAGCCGGAGTTGATGACGAGACGGACCCGGAATGCCTTCCAAGGGCAGCGATGGCGTCTCCTTCCTTTCCGGTCGCTGGCGAATTGGTTGGGATCGAGTCTTCTTCACTGCAGTCGATCTCCCCCGACTCCGGGAACGACCCTTGCGCTCGGACGCGTCTTTCCGCACGCGTTTGGCCCGGGGAACGTCTGCGTTCAACGAGCAGGCAATGTGCCTTTCAGCACAGCGCCCACAAGTCGAAAATGGTCCCCCCTCGCGCTGCGGGTAGCAGTGCTCGTCTCGCCGAGTGCACTCATCGCAAGCTAAAAGATTGTGACATCAGCCGGAATACATTTTCCACCGGTTAGGGTGTTCTCACCTTCACCGATGGGTCTCCGGATGAGCGGGCGACTTCCCGTTGGTTCGGAATCCATCATGACGACGTCAGAGTTGCTCTCGACGCGCTCCACGCGCTTGCGCTTCCTCTCGCCTTCCTCCGGACGCTTGGCTGTCTTTCCTTTTTTCTCCGCCCTAGCCTCTGCCTTCTCCTTAGCCTTCAACTCTTTCGCCCACGCCCGCTGTTCAGCAATCGCCATGTCGGCGCTGTTCATGAGGTCCGCGAATTCCAGCGCGGCCGCCTCATCAGCACGCGCTGCCTCCGCAAGCAGTCGACGGGTCTCCGTAACCACACTTTCCTCCCTATGCGACCCCTCGCGCTCCGGTGACCCTCCTCGTTCCTTCCCATTACCTCCTTCGCTTCCAGAGTGGTTGTGGTGGGTAGAGGACATGGATGTGGTAGGAGGAGTTTCGGTGGTGGTGGTGGTTCGGAGACAAGATTGAAATCAACAAACGGAACCGAACAGCACGTGATTAGTTGGCACGTGACCTATCACGGGTTGCGACGAAGATATTTCAACTGGGCAAAATCAAGGGCAAGAAAATCATGAAAAAATTCCTCATTCATGCAAATCACTTCCTTTTTTCATTTATTCACCTCCAACGCAATGCACACCACTAATCGATGTCCCTCCGGTCCTTACTACGAGATGTTCGTCTAGGGATCCGAACCCAAGAGGGGGATACTATTATATCCGTGCAACTCACCATCGGAATATCATTCCGGAACGGTCGTTGACCTCTCAGGCGATTCCGGGAGCTCCGGGTTTCCGGAGTCTCCGGAATCCCCGGAGAAGCGTTATCAAGGCAATGCGGCTTATCTGAATGGTTCCTCGTATATCCTGTGCGTACCATATGGTCTCTACTTCCTTCCACATGCTTTACATCTTCCATTCTCACACTTCCTTGTTCTTCAACAACATGAGGTGATCCCGTTAGGAATCTCCACATGGATTTCATATAACTCCTTATGTTCAGATTACAAGTACTGTACTATATAAACACCTAGACTACACTCCTGTTCTTCAGTTTAATAATTAAGTTGCTTCTGCGCTCTGTAGTTGCTTCTGGGTTTTACACTCCGGTCTCCCCGTAACCGGAATCCTCCCCTCACTCTCCTCCTCACTCCGGTGGCTTGGATAGTACACTCGCCCTATTGTCCTGTGGCGTTGTGTTACTCCGGTCGACCATCCTCCCCCTTCGGTGTCATCGTTGTGTCCGGTAGCCAACCGGAATACCTCGGTCGCCGTAATCCCTCGTTCACCATCGACCGGCCATATCCTTCCCTTCCCCGGACCTGGATATAACAATGAACGATAGTATACTGAGAGTCTTTGCCCAGTGGTGAGAAGACGCTTCGTTGTTGCCAGGCCAAAGTATAGCTGGTATTAGACGAGGTAGAATCTAGAGTACAGGAAGATTCTTCCTAGTATATATACTACTCTGCTAGTTAGGTATCCAAGGTTTCATCTGAAATACCAATCGGCGTTGATGAGACAACGTATGGCACACAGGAGTGCGATCGAATATATCTCCACGGTGTATTGGCTTTTAGGGTTTGACACATGTCAGGTGTCCGATCGTCGATCCTTGAAATATCCCGGTCGGTTGTCAACACTGTCGATGTGAGTTACCGTCGTTTCAGGGATTATTCCGGGTCAGTCGCCGGGTGGATCCAGGAGTATTCCGGGATGTTCCTTTGGAGTTCGGTTGTCGTATCGAAAATGGGGTAGTAGGAAAGGAAATGAATGGGTTGTGAAAACCACGATTCATGACACCGACGGAGCGGAGTCCGGAGTCAACGGAGCCATTCGGCCATCCTCGGACCTAGGTCCGAAGGATCGGGACATGGATATAACAGGGATGGGCCCAAGACCCGGCTCAGGGACCTGCACGAGGAGTTCAAGGAGCTCTGTCACGAGGTTCTCGAGATGCGGGACAGAGCAGGGGCTCTGAGGGCACGAGAACGGAAGGTTGGAGTTGATGGATCAGGCTCTGAAGATTCGGAGTGGGCAGAGCGAGCACAGGAGCTCGCAGCTGGGATCGAGCGGGTGCACAGGATGGCGCACCGTTGTGCAGACCACAACTCCGCAGAGGTGAAACGACTCCGCAAGGAGTTGGATTGGGAGCGGAACCGGCTGTGTCGTCTCCACAAGGAGACTGCGCAGCTTTGGTACCACCTCCAACACCTTGTGGACGCCCTTGTTCGGGAGGGGGTAACTGCCAACTCCGAGCTCGAGGAGCTGTCGGAGTGTTTTTGGAAGTCGCGCCTGAGCTGGGGGATAACCCAGGATGGATGGTACAGGAGCGACACAGAGAGCGATGAGGAGGCACCAGCTCCGAGGCGGGAGGCCGAGACGGAGCGGAGCGAGGAGGAGGGCGACGACGACGGGAAGGAGGTTAGGGTGGAAACTCTGGTTGCAGCGGAAATCGGTGCAATGGCTCCGAGCCCGGTTGGGTCCAGGGACGCCACCTGGTCTCCTGAGCCGACGCCGCATCTCAATGAGCACGCGCGGAGTGGAGAAGATGGACAGGGTGCCCCGGGGGTTGTCTCAGAGCCCGTTCCGCATGACTGCGGGACTCCGGAGAAGGCTCTCAGGGATGGCGCACCGCAGCGCACAGCAACGCCATCCGCCAACATCGAGATGGACGTGGATGCGCTGAGCAGCGCGGGTCCAAGGGAGGAGGGCGGAGCGGAGGTGCCAGGGGCACCGGTGCTCCCGCTACCAGATGCGGAACCGGTGATGGTGGCTGCGGAGGCCAGCCAGCCGGTAGTGAGTGGGAGTAGAAATCGGCTGGAGGTCGTCATCAGTGACCAATACAGACTTGTCGGTCCGACAGAAGAGGTCGACAAGTCGGAAGCGGAGGGGAGGACAAAGGTGAAGGAGGAGGAGATCGAGGCCCAGTTGGCGGCTCGGGTCTCATCGATCGAGGACCTGCACATCTCCCATGTGCAACTCCTTGATGCGAATGGAGTGCCGTTGGTCGATGCTGCGGGGAACCCGGTCACCGGGGAGGTGATCGAGTTGGACTCGGACTAAATGTATATATTTTTGTTGATTTTCTTGATTTTTAGTGCTTGTAGATGTGTATATAGGGGTTTGAATGTGAAATGAATCGTGGGCCTATGGCGCAATACGGACTTCTGAAGGAAGTCTGCTGCGCTCTGTTGTTCTGTCCCGCTCCAACGGAGCGGAGCAAGAGGTCTGATCAGAGCCATCCGGCCATCCTCGGACCTAGGTCCGAGGTATTGGAACATGGATATAACAGGAGAGGAAGAAGTCATGTGACAGATTAGAAGTACTAGAACAATAAGTAAGAAGTAAGGAATACTAGCTTTTCCACCCGTGCCTTCGTCACGGAGCTCGCCGTGCACTGTGGATTCCGAGCTCGTGTTTTCCACGCCCTCGCTAACGCTCGGGCGACCCGTGGGAAAGACATGTGACTTATATCACCTGACGCTCACGTGATTTTCACGTGCTCGCTTCGTTGTCTTTTCATGTATAGGATGTCGGACCATTGGGAAACGAGTTGGATGGTGCCATAGCATGGAATCCAGACCTGTGTGGTTGTTCCTGACAGCTCCGTGATGCGGAGTCGGAGCGTGACCAGAGTGTGACAGCAGGATCAGAGTGCGAGTCCCATGTGTGAGATATCACAGGAGACACAGGACATGGTGTATGGTGTGCAATCAGACTCGGAATGATGTTTGGGACGAATTGGGTAATCCGGAGTCAGAGTTCAAACTGGAGTGATTGGTCAGCTTGGAGCGAGGTCCAAAGCAGGTCCAAAGCATCAATGTCTAGATGTGCTGACTCCCACAATACTCCGAAAACTCGGAGGTGAATCTCGGAACAGAGTTATTGGGCCGCACTCGAACTTTTGTCTGAGTTATCCGTGCATGGATGTATTCCTATTCTTCCAACCATAGATATGTATAAGGGAAACAATAGCTATGAAGGTATAATAAAGTGGTTGGAAAAGGATTGGGAAAATAAAAATAAAAAATAGATGTACATTCCGTGAACTACGACATTTAAGACCATTGTAAATGCAGAGGATAAAGCCAGTCCTGCTGCCCGTGGAAAGCATCTGTTCTACGGTTCTAGCCGTTGATTGAGGATAGCTTCGACCTTTCAGTCTCTGGTAGACTGCTCGCTCTGTGGCAAGAGTGGACACTGTAGTGTTGCTAGTACACAATCTCTGCATTCTGTACTTAGTTCTCTAAATTATATAACAATCCTACAGGGGCCACTCAGATAAAGATATTGAATTGTAACCCAGTCAAACTTGCCTTCTATACAATTTAGTCTGCAGTTCACTTGTTGATAACACTTGAAAAGCAACTCTTGAGAGACAATATGCCTGTCCCACTATCTGAACTCACACACTGTTATATCTGAGCTATGGATACGAAGGCCGACCAACCAGTTGGACGGAGCATTCCGAGATACCGGAGTCAGAGCGGAGCAGAGTGACAGAGTCTAGGAAACTGGTGACTGGAGTATTGGATGATGCTACACCACTAGGGAGCAGAGTGAATGTTACTACCCTTGGTCTCAGAGTATGGGATAGACGAGACGGAGCGATAACTCAGTGTTAAAGCTGTGCCCAAAGATTACAGCAGTTCCAACTGGGCCAAAAGACCACTGTAATCGGTTGAGGCCGATTACTGCCTTTGGACTATATATAGTTGATTACACCCTTCTTGGCACGGATGTAACACTCAGATTACTTGCAGGGAGTGCAAAGCAACATTAATAATAAATCTGAAGTACAGTGTTGTAGTCTAAGTGATTAAATACTCAAGGGTCTTATTGTAATATGGAAAGGAGATATGTAAGGTTCCATGCGGAAGTAACAATAAGGTTATATCTGAACAGGGTGGAAGAAGTCAGGTGACTTGGAAGAAGTAGTTTGGACAATAAGTAAGAAGTCCTGGACGAGGCGGACAATAAGGATGTCGCCTTATGGCGTGATACGGACTTCTGAAGGAAGTCCACCACGCTCCGTCATTCCGTCCCACTCCGACGGAGCGGAGCTGGGGGTCCGATCAGAGTTATTCGGCCATCCTTGGACCTAAGTCCGAAGGATCGGGACATGGATATAACAGCTAGTGCCATAGCAGCTGGACAGACACTGCTGAAGTTGATACAGTAGTGGCCGAAGTGGCGCTAGCTGAGACAATGTGAAGGGACCGACTATAGGGGTATAGGAGTATACCCACCAGCAGATCAGGCGATGGACACAACACAATCCAAAGAGCCTAATAAAGACAAATAGTGGAAACAGTGAATTCATGTTGAGATGGAGCAGTGGATGAACGCTAGGATGTTCAGTCCATAAGATAGTGGAATGGAGTGGCGTGATTATGAGCAAGCTGCACCGGGAATAGTTCCGGAGTGGTGTTGCACATGAAGAGTTGCTCGGGTGCAGACTAGCACACTGAGAAAGGCAATTATACCCGGTTTACTGTCGAGATGGTCAGATAGTTGGCCAGCTAGGCAAGCCTAGACCACAAATAGACCCGGCTCATCTTCTGGAGGCAGTTGCATGACCAGAACATCGGCCTGTTTTAGTTTGAGGGCCATTGCTGGCGCATGGCAGTACGAGTCTGGCCTTTGGGTTTATGGTTTAACATGTACTCGACACCTCTGGCCAGTTCATTTCTTCGACCTTCAGGCCATAACATGATGATCCAACTCAAAAACGGCAAACCCTCAACCTGCTCTGTTAGTGCACCAACGATGCGCTCGAGGCCGTGTGTAGTTGTCTAGGGCATATTTCACCTCAATTACTCCAACATGTATCATTATAAGACATAGGTTAGAGGCCTAAATTTTGTTACGAGCCAAAGATAAACAAAAATAATAAAAGACCCAAAGCCTGTCATGCAAATGCAATGGCCCTCAGGCATAAATAGGAGAGGTTAGATTGTAATATGTTCAAGTAGTGCTTTATGCCGAATTACTAGGTCACCGTTCAGAATGTTGTACCTTTTCTCTTCGGAGTCAACACACGTTTAACTACCAGTTGACCTTGACCTGTTGCCTCTGACCTACGAATTATGGCCAGTACCTGGGCATCTTCTAGAACCCAATCCAGTGAGCGGAGAGCTTCCAACGTTATTGCTCTGTGGGTAGTAGAAGGGGATCGGGAGTGGGAGCACTGCAATCCGGCTAGGCGCAGAGTTTGAAGGTTCGAAAATGAGGCCAGGGTATCGAGTACGTCCTCGTAATGCAGTATGTCGCGGCCTACTCGTTCTATTGCAAGGGCGCGTTAAGTTCGCTCTGATAATGCGCATGGATGTGGGTGGGTACAATCTGATGCAATAAAGCCACTGGACAGATGGGAGGCCGCCACAGAAGCTTGGTGTACGGTGTGCGGTGTCAGGAACGGATTTTAGTCGCAGATGAAGCGAGATTTTGCGTAAGCTGGAGCAGTTCATGCGTGCCACATATTCCAGCATCAGCTCTGACATCGATTCCTCCCAGCATTCCAGCTTCATTTCTTCGACCCTCTGAAACCATAGATCCAACAGCGTCATAAATGTATGGACAAATGCTTGACGCTGGTGTGATAGATAGCGCATTTGAGCTGCCAAATCCGTTGCACTCGACACGGATTGAGGTGGGGGGTCCGCCACAGTCAACAATAACGACAAAGGCAAGGCGCCCGAGTTTTTTATCGCAAGCCGGATGTACGCCACCTTCGGCGGGTCCTTGAATGTGATTTTTAGGATCCTCCACAACTGCCGTGTCGTGTACACGAGTTGTGTGAAATTGTGGCATGCCAAAGTGATATGGAGGCGATTACGAGCATCCGCTCGGGGATCAACATTACTGGGCCCAGCTGCATCCAGGATTATTATGTGCAAAATATCCAGAGGCACTTTCGTTATGGGGGAAGTGGAGAGTGTTGGACGCGGTCAGTGTACAACGGCGAACTGTCTGTGACTGCGCGTGTCACAGCACGGGATTGTTATCCGTGACTGGCGCGCTGGTGAACCCTCACTTGTGAACCACAACGTAGTGAGGGTAAGTCTTCTTATTCACTGTACAATACTATAGCTAACTGTAGTTTAGTCTTCCCGTTACTCACTAGTAGTGTCTAGATTCCAACAGAGAGTGCCATACACGAAGAGGGAAAGGAGCAATGTTTACTCGCAGGCTGTACAATAATCCATCAGTCAAATTCCTAACCTAACTCCTTAATACAGAGACAAACGGGAGAGTCTCAATTGGAGCTCAGAGTGGTGAAGGAATACTAGCAGCCCAGAGCAGCCTTGGCCTGCAAGAGCTGGAAGCAGCACAGAGTGGCCGTGCGAGAAGATCTGACTCATGATGAGATGCAAACAAAATGAGGAGAGATCAGTTGCGAACATCAACTCTTGACTCATGCTCCCATCTCAGCAAACATGGCACGTACTAAACATGTAGGTGTACCATCCTTGCTAGACTCACAAACACATCTGGAACTGAGCCTCAACAGTCCAAATATGATTTCAGGTCACAGCAGCCACCACGCAATGTGTCCCCCGGGCAGAGTTGGTACCACGTCATTGACCATCTGCACATTGAGCCACAATCATATTACGCAACGATGTACGATATCAACACATTGCCCGGATGTTTGTCGGTGCAGACAGCGATACCAGTTTTGTTGTTGCCAACCTATCTAGACGGCATCGCATATTTATTGGTGCAGTTGTGGTCTACAGTGAGTTGACGCCCATCAGAGGGAAACATGTTCGAGGGCGTGGCAGCAGGCGTTTTTGCATCGGGGACGAGTCAATGCTTTCGCGCCATGTCCCCCGATGCAAGCCTCCCATTCTGCCGCCGCGTGGAGTCACAGCAAGCATTGTTTCTGTCAACACTGAATACGTGCAGGGAAATACGGAGAAGGACAATGTATCGTTCACAGACTCTCTATTGTCCTCCGTACCCAGCTCCCCTCATTTCAATATGAGCAATGTTCCCACCATAACAACTGACCTGGAATCTGATTCGGAACAGCTAGTTGATGTTGTCCAGTACCCTCCTTCATCTGCAGCAACTTTTGTACTTCCACCATCCACAGTTGATCTAGGACATACCTCGCAATTCAGCTCTGACATTGCAGCTCCTTCACCAGTCGCAGACTCCGTGCTTGATTCCCCACGCATGGGTGGATCTGTGGATGTGATAGCAGATGGTCAGCTCTACTCAGCATTGATGGGTGGAGCTGTGGATATGATAGCGGCTGGTCCCAGTATGTCCCAGTCTCTAGCTTGTATCACTGCGAAGTCCCATGCGTTGCTTTCAGTGTTCTTCACAGTATCTTATCCTCCTCAAGTCACCGGATCTCCCTCTAGTGCATTGATTTCGAGATCTTCCGCCGTTTCCGCACCAGAACCGTCTATGATACACACAACTCAAGAGTCAGATATCGGGAATATGACCAATCAGCCTATTCATTTTAAGGGTTCGTTAATCGGTATTCTACACATTACTCTATTTATCTTACATGCTGCAGACCAGACTTCCATTTCTTTTGTTCCCATGGCACTTGTATGTGTTTTTTTTTCATTATTTCTTTGTTTCTTCCCCATGGATTGGCTAATAATTCAGGGTGCTCTTCAGGACCTTTTAGTTCAGGAAGAGAATGTTCTGCCTTCAATAGCGCTCTTGTTTCAGTGCATACGATACCAGCTTTTTGGGGTCATTAGTCATTTATCAATCGTGAGAGGTTTGGTCCAGCAGCCTCATTTCCATGCGATCTTTTCCTCTCTCTTGGATAGATGCCAGTCGGTGGTTCACAGACTACCGGCTTTTACTTCGTTCAACGGGAACTTTCCTTTTGTGGTGTTGCATTCGGATTCACTAGAAGAACTTCCATTCAGTGAGCACCCCATACAGTTATATTCTTGCTTCGAGTAAGTGTTGACGGACAACTTAGCATTTCAATTTTCCAAATTGCCTATTGAGGCCGTGAAACATTTCACACAGACACCAGGGTGGTACTTGTGTCCGCCGTATCCATGGCTCGTGCAACATTGTCGTTCTGCCAGTGGACTACCAATGTTGTGCCGGCTCTATGCTGGGCGTTGCGTTACATAGACACTGTTCTCATACGTCTGACATGTTGGTATTGCAGGGATTGAATGCGAGTGTGGAATATCCCAGATGTAACATTTTATATTGCAGTGGCTCGAAGAGGAAGGTGTGATCACAGATCGAAAATGGGTCCGCATTTTGGATGGAGAGGGTATGGAACCGTCGCCATTGGGTGTGAATATAATGAATAGAATGGCCTGGATATGTTCCAGTTGGGAGGGACCCAAATGACTCGTGAGTTTGTTCACGAATGCCAAGCGAGAGCAAAGCAGTATCATCCATCATCCAGTGGCAGGCACTTGGTTGATAACTTGATCAACACGTTGTCCATTGTGAGTGGGGTGCACCCAGAAGACTCGCCGAGAAAAGTGCAAGAAAAGCTTACCTTAGGCAAATTCGGACCCACGGTGTTGAATGTATCGCTCACGCCAGTATTCAACGTCTTTGAATGCTGAGACAAACCCGAGAATAAGCTTGAGAGTAATGGCAAAGAAATTGCTCACAAGCTCCTGGTCTACAGACACAGGGGTCGAACTCCGAACTGTCGGCTACTCCTCCTTTCGTTTCAGGTAAAAACATTGAGGGAGACCCGGGGCGCCAGTTGGAGGCCAGATCTGGGCAGAGGACCGAGTTGGGGAGTGAATGATCGGATCAACCGTCACAGTATTTACTTTTATTTTGGCAGATCTGTTGACAACTTTTGCTCGCATCAATCATGGTCGCATCTTTTTGGTTTGCTCGCCCCAAACGTCTCGTTCGCATCAGCTAGAGATTTACTCAAATCCAGCAGCATACAGCATGGATCCTCTTGATCCACAGTTTTTGGCTTCTCGAGTCAAAGGTGCCCTGGACAAAAAGGCAGCCATCCAAGCCTGGTATTTGGCTCTTCCCATAGTAAGTGTGAATTCCAATATCAGTGCTGTTTCCTTGTCCTGATTAGTATTCATCGGACTTTGCAAGGCTTCTCAGAAGTGCGACAGTTGTAGGTGTTATACCAAAGGATCGGTTTGCAGCAATATAGACGACACTGCTCGATGTGCGGTCTGCAAGGCTAGAAAGCTCCATTGCTCGTTTAGAGACCTCTATATATCACATCAACAACGTCATCTGGGTAAAGAGGACCAACCGTCCACTGTAGTTTCCGCGCCACAGGTGCAAGCCCCTCCTCCTAGCCATCAAATGGATTTCCAATCCCATGATATGCAAATACCCCATTATTCACCTCCCCCACCTTCTACCATCACAGAGTACGGTGTTATCAATGTAAATTATTTGTCTCAACCGGCAGCCAGAGCCTCATACTGACTTTGATTTTTAACCTGAACTCTTCGGACCTTGGTGTGCTGTTGGTTTTCTACCAATATATATGAAGACAAAACGTACTCCAGACATGCATGACATCGGCTCATCCATCTCGCCCGGTGCCGTATCATCCAGCGACTGGTCAGTACCTCAAGACCATCCATTGCTAGCAATGCTTCAACTTCAGAGGGATGAAATTGCTCGCCTGCGTGGTTTGTACATTTCCAGTTAATTGTTTTGTTGGACACTGATTGCTCGATTTCCCAGCTCGACTGAGTAAGCGCAATGCAAACAACCACAAATCAGAGTCCGGTATATACATGTTTAAATTTGTTTCTCTGAAGACTCACAGCAGTTACAGGTGCCGTGGTGGATGCTGCACACAAGGCCCAGCATTTCGCCATAGAGCATCTATATGTATTCAAGGCCAAGTTGCTCAATCAACCTAGGCCATTGTCCGTGGAATCGCAGGGTTTCTTGGATCTCAGTGATTGGCTCGAGGAAGTCTTTTCCCAACTTTATTTTGAAATAGATTCCGCTGTGGCACCCGTGTACTGAATGATACATTATATACATTTTCGCAGTTTTGGCCACAGAGCACATATACAAATTGAATTCCAAGTTGTTGAAACAGCCACTGTCAATTATATTTTTTATTTATTCCAGTTCTCAGCTCGAAGAACTTTTCACTCATGTTCTTTCAGAAATAAAGTCTGCTCTTTGAACTCTCCTACCTCATCACTGGAGTGGGGAAAATACAATATAGTTTGCGAACACAACACCAAAGCGAAGTATCAGCAATGGGAAATCATACATACAACCTGATTCTGAAATAAACATATAAGTCTAGATACCAAGATTGTTAAGGATATGTACTGGAGATTTCCGGCGGGACCTTGATTCAACCTCCAGGCCATAGTGAGCAATAATCCTTTGCATTGGTTCCCTCCGAGAATCCCTTGCAACAAAATTATTAACATATTTGGTACCGCTATCAGGCGTACTTATACAAATGGGTTGGGCAACACACCAGCGAGAAGAGAAAAAAACAGCCTAAGGAAGAAGACGAACGAACACAGGCAATCACATTGGCTGGTGATCACTTGTTCACATCTGATGGCTCGACAGTTGATTGACACTAGCAATGTCGCTCAGTAAGGCGACTGCTACTGTACCGCTTTCCCTAACCTAACCTAACCTCAGCACTCCCTCCACCACATCTAATTTTCTGGAATTGCCTAGTCAGGGATTATTTATAAGTCCGAACGAAGCCCGGGAGATGTTTTTTTCTTTCTTTCAGAGATTCCGACCGCCAGCCACTTCCTTTCCACTTGACTGAGGATGTGTGACACCTTTCCATATGTGCTGTGTCCAACTTACATGACCCTGGTGTTTCTGCGAATTTGCTTCTTTGGCAAACTCTGTGAATCTCCATTGCACAAATTTGGGCTGCGGCAAAACCCGTGAATCTCACCCAATTTCCCACAGAATCCTGGCTGTGGATTCTTTTGGGTCCATAAGACCCATATCTACCTTTCCCAACCCCCAGAGGTGCAGGAGTCATAATCTCCGTCCATAGAAAACCTGAGGACGGTTTTTGCACAAATTTGGTCTCTGCCTTTTTGCGAACTCCGTGATAGTTGAGTTGAATAAACAAACATCTTGTATGAGTCACTTCTGTGGGAACTGAATCTTCAGCTAAATTTATGTGCTTAGCAAATCTAAATCTAGCAAACGGGACCCTACTGAGAATAATAGCAAGATGTTCTTCATTGCATAAGGCTTTACAGATTATACCTGACTCCGAGTACGATAACGAACCACCTCTTCACCATCCTCCTTGTTCTCTTTACCTACACCCCTGTCTGACAGTATGGGAACGAGGTGTGGACCGAGGAGCAGCCACGATGTGGTTGATTGTCTTGAGGGTGGAAGCCTTTCGGGGTCTCCCGGGTTTTCCGGTTCGCTCCTTTCGGGACACAAGGCAGGAAAGGGCAGGGAAAATAACAACTGACCTTTCGTGGCTGCCCTGGGTGAATGAGAGAATGGAGCTGAGTGACGTCTGGCTTGTTCTGCATAGGCTCATAGAAAGATGCTGGTCCCAGGGTTGTAGAGAAACCTGCAGTGGAAACATCTTTGAACGGGGTAGCCTGTAACAGCGGGTCAACAGAGAAAAAGGAAGCAAGATTAGTAATGCATACCTCGGTAATAGCGTTCCAGTTAGAAGGAGGTTTGGCTAAGATGCAGTGATACCTGCTGCTCTGCCCTACCTCAAACATTTGAACCTTTACCACTTTCCACTCCCCAATTGCTGGCATCCACGGTTTGTGATACAGTTTACCTGATGGCACTCGTCAACGTGATTGATGGAATAATGCAGGGAGTTAATACCGATGATATGGTCAGGATCAAAGAGGCCCCGAGTCAGGTAGCGGTTGTAGAGTTTGATGTCCATACGAACCTCTTGAGTACGATAGACTAATACGTACGCACAGAGGAAAGTCTCGTTCGATACATCGTTGGAGTAGAAGGGATTGTGGGAGTTGGGGCACCAGCGCAGCGCTGAAGATATTTTTTGGAGTTGAACTTCGCCATAAAAGTGGGGATATGCGCTCAGAGTTCGCTATAGGCTTCGCTGTCAGAGCAAATCACAGAACTCGGCGTATCTGGATGAAGCGGAATGCCATAAAGGAGGTTGTTCGCCAGGTGTTGGCCAACACCGGCCCCAGGGCCAGCAACGTTGAGGAGAACATCTATAATCGGGGTCTTGATGCCTCAGGCAAGAACAGCTGCGCGCCAGGAATCAAGATTCTTGAGGGCAGTGTCACATTCAAAGACCCAGTCTGGACCTCCACGGAAGCGAGTCCAAAGACGAGTGTTCCAGAACTGAAGGGAAAAACTGGAGTTAAGTAGATGATGAGGATAAAGGCACGTATGATGGACTCTGGAAGAAGATCATTCAAAGTGAACAAAGAATCGGAGCTCACTGCGTGGAGTTGCGTCATCCGAGAGAAGTCCGAGATGATTATGACATTTTCGTCCATAACTATGGCAGCCATAATGTTGATTTTGTGTACCTTTTTCTGACGAGCGCCGGCCTCAATGAATTTTGGTGGCATGATGAAAGAGCGGAGACACGCAGCTTTGGCAGCCTTTGGGTTGTTGCCAGGAACACATGTGGCGACAATCTCGTCGAAGTGTTCGCGCTTCATGGTGCGCAAACTGCCCTCGAGATCGAAATGGACTACAAGGGTATGCTTCACAAAATTAGCAAAAAGGATAAGGAACAGGTTCAAAATCACGCACATAACCCGCTATAAGCGCCAGACTCTTACCACGGACAGCGACATGCACTGGGCCTGGTTTGAGCTCTCGACCTAGTAGGTAGCCCCAATCCCTATTCTTCGGAACGCGGCGCTGGTCGTGTTCGTTGATGGGAGCGGGAACAGGCTCCAAGGACGGTGACCATTCACCTATTTCAGCGGACATAGTTTCGTAAGGTTTGGCAGCGGTTCCTTCCGCAAATGTGCGCGGAGATATGTGTAAAACACCTGCCCCAATCAGTTAGGGGCAAATAAAAAGGCGTAGTAGCCACACACACCGTCTGGCCAATAGCCATCTTCCTTGTAAGCATCCTGTAGCATGCATTGTACTCGGTGTTTAAAGGCAATGAGGTCCTGAGACTCTGGCATGAGTGTCATGATTCATTTTCTGATCACATCATATCTGCTTCCGTCTATTCTGATATTCCATCTTATTTGCATCGGACTTGTAGATAGCACATAACAGCTTGTTTACAGCTTGTTTACAGCTTGTTCACAGCTTGTTCACAGCTTCCCCACAGCTTCCTGACAGTTGATCAATAGTTTACTATTAGCTTACTGAGTACCCGAGATAGTGGATAGCTCATGCTGCAGTAGTATATATACCAGTCTGTACTTGTAGTAGTCTCCAGTCTTGAGCTGGTCATATCTCCACTAGCAATGTAGGCAGTTCCCTTTTCCTCTCTCCTTCCTCCGTCTGAGCACAGACTTGGCCACTTCATCATTGGCTAGTGTGTCTGACAATGAGGGCATTGTGTGAGACTAAGGTGTAGAGCTAGGGCGGGAGACGCGTTGACACGATGGTGGCGGTGGGAAACAAACGTGGTTGGTCACTATCACGAGACCACCCCGGATCATTGATCCTGACCGCGACCGGGCCGGACAGGCTGTATTACTATCGAAGTCTGAGTGAAGAACAAAAAAAAAACCTCATAGATTGCCACTATGGCTGTTTTGCCTCTACATCTCTGCATGCTCAGCAAGTTTCCGATATTGGGGTAGTCCGTCTCCCGAACACAAGAACACCCAGTGGTGATACCATCATGAAACCAAGTTGTGCCGTTGGTCTGTGCTATCCGTGATGTGAAGTGTCCCATCCCTCTGTATACTATTTCGCGGAGATTCAGCCTTGCTTCACCTTTGTCTGTATTGATCAAGAGGTGTTGGTTCAACAAAATCTGATCGGAATCCAGAGATATTATTAGCAGAGGAGGTGCTGCAGTCAGATTTATACTCTGCATTCTAGTGGCTCCTCTCACACGTCTTATTGAGCACTCAGAGCAAGCTCTCTGACCTTTTATCGGGTAAGACCTCATCCACTCATTTATTGAAACCCCTCCAGCCGCCGTTTCCGAATTTGCGAGGCCAACAGATAAGTAAGTCTCGAGGAAGTGATATTCTACCGGATTATGATATCCACAGGCGAGACAGGCTTGATATCCAGAAGCATATGTGGTCTCAGACACCAGGGCCATTGCCAAACGGTCTATAGATGTTGGATTTGGGCCGTAAGGAAAGACCGAGTTGTTAAAGCTGTGTAGACTACGCCAAACTCTGTCTCTAGCTTGTTCGAGTGTTTTTCTACCTGTAACGTACTCATTGAACTGTTCTGACAATAATCTCATCCGTTCCCCATCTGGTTGAAAATTCAGGTGCCACCGAATGGGATTGTCTAACCACACATTCAGCAATATTGCATCGTATGCACAGCTGTGATTGACGCTGTCCCAAATAAGGCCGATCGGAGGTTGCTGCATCGGAATCCGAAGCACATTAAGTAATTGTGATTCGTCGCTATCTTTCTTGCCTTTTTTCTTTGGCCGCTCTTCAGTCGTTGAGGGGCCAACAACCCCATTTTTGCGTTTTTTGGTCAGCTCACCGGAAGGCCTCCATTCACTGTATAACACGTTATGAGGGCCCATTTCTGGTGCTCATTTCATGGCGGGATGAAAGTGTGCAGGATGTGCGGGGTTTTTTTTCCAATCATAATATGATCTTAGTAACCTTCTCCGATAAACACCTGCAACGGTTCGCGGAAGTTTACCCTCATATCTCAGACTGGTTAATTCATCCAATACCTCAAGCTCTCTCAATTCTTGTCGCAAATATCCGGACATGCCGCTTGTTATTACCTTCTCATCAAAATCTTGAACGATTATTGTTCCTTCGGCGGAGGTTTCGCCAGAAAGAGCAACATAGTAAGCTTTGTGATTACTGCATCGCGACAGCTCAACAATGTTCCTCTTTCTGGATTTTCCTTGAGCAGTGTAATCGGTCATTGCAAAATTCAGAAGAGCAACAACTTGTTCGCGAAGTAAGGACATAACTGCGTCGTCCCTCATTAAACAGGAGACATGAGTAACTGTTCTGGCGAAGGGGACAACATTCACAGGAAGGCCTTCAATTTGTACATCTCTGGGCGGATCACACAGTTTGACGAAAAGGGTGTCGAGTACGTTTTGTCAAAACCTGATGGACCAACACTAGAATCCCACCCGACCATGACAGCCTCTTGGCCTTTAGTTATGCACATTTCCGTTGCATCATTGGCTCTGATCATTACCGGCATCCCAACACACAGAAGTAGTTTCCCGGGAATGAAGTCGGTTGTCGTTGAAGGCATCGCTGCCCACAGACTCTCTCTGATTCGAGGTGTGAGACTTTTCAACTCGGACTGCTTGCATTGCTTGAACTTTACTTTATCCGTTGCTCTATTACTGAGCCTGTCAATGGAACAAAACTCTAACAGTTCTTGATTGGTATCTTTCGCAAATCTTCGCGCGCCCAGCTCGTTCAATATATCCTTTTGACTATTTCTGGCAGAATAATAGATACATTGCAAACCTCCGCATCACTGAGCTTAGGATTTTCTGGTCGGAACCCGGCTACTCTGGAACGAAGGAAGGTTATATCTGCAGGCATACATGCGCCGTAACACATATTCTCTAGTGCGGTTCGCAATTTATCATCTTCAACCGTCATCTCCTTCTGCCTCATATTTTGTCGCAGCAAAACCACAGTGGTGAATTGATGCCACAGAATCCTCCCCAGAACGGTGTTTTGGTTTCTCTGGTCTCCGGTGTCGGCGAGATTCGAAGTCACATTTCCACTATACAAGGAAGGACCAGTGGTTGGTGGTAGTTGTGCAAAGTTTCCGGCTACAACCATACTTAGGGACCCGAAGGAATCCTCGTGAATGTTTCTCGCTTTTGCCGCTTGCGTTGCTATTTGCTGAAGATCGTTGCAGGACACCATGGATATTTCATCCAAGAAGACATAATCTACACCCTGAAGCCTCTCGTTCACGGCTGCCAGAGCGGCACCATCGTTTCGAATGCTGTCAATGTCTTCGTGGTTTTTGCTTTTGGACTCTCTCGGAATTTTAAAAAACGGAGTGGTAGGTGGAACCGTTCAATAAAGCAGCAGTGGAACCGGTGGGTGCAACAACAAGGAAACAATATTCTTCTTTTCTACGTGTGAAGAACTCTATGACTGCCTTGAAGACACACGATTTTCCAGTGCCTCCCATTCCGCCAAGGTACATTCTGAGGGGCACTTTCTGAGGCTCTGCTGCATGGTTGGTTACCAATCTAAACGCACATGTTTGCTCTTCATTCAAGCCAAAACTGGTAATTAGGTCCTTCGTGATAATAGCATTTGCAGCAACATTTTCCCTCGTCCGTGGTTGGAGGTAGGTCGACGGAAGAATGTGAGTACCAGTATTCAACAACACTTTTCTTTTATTCACCAATTCTTCTATAGGGGGCATGTTCAGCATTTTATTTGTGACGAGATCTGCTCTCAGGGCCTTGACGACATTTATCCACGTTGTCCGTGGTCGAAACGGAGGTAACAACCGGTCGGTGTCAATCGCTAGAGGATATTCCGTGTCCCTAAGCCATCCGCTGGCAACTACGATATCTTTCATTTCGGAAGCCTCTTTCATCAGCCGGAGCGTTTTAAGACCCACTTCATCTTCGCCCTCGCCATCAAACAGATCTTCGTCCTCTAAACTATAGGCAAAGTCATCGATATTATCCCTGGAATCATCGTCGTCCCCGACGTATCGGTGAGCGAAATGGCTCGTGAAGCCCGCCTGAGCCTCTGCCATTTTTTTCCGCAAGGTGGCATAATGATCGTCCCGTGCGTCGTTGCACTTGTACCTAACATTGAAGTTCTCCATAAGTTCAAGCTGCCTCTCTCAGTGAAACTATGCTCTCTAAAGGTTTGATCCCATGTAGCATCTACATCCCTAAGGTCTGACGGTGATCTCCGAGCATGGTGAGCATTGTCATGCAATAGTATGATCGATCCCCTTTGTCTGCTCTAGGCATTGCACCACCAATAAAATTGGGGATTATTGAAGTTAATCTCGAAAAGTCGCAGCTCACGGAATGGGAGTGAAACAAAGCGTGGTTAGGATGGAACGCCAAATGTACAGGGGTTGAATCTTTAGCTTTTGACGCTTCTTTTGCAACAATAACATCGTCTTCATCATCAGTCTCCCAATCACTCTCATCATCTTCATATTCGCGCCCGGAATGTCCTCTTCAAAATCATTGTAATCGGAATCAGACTCGTAGTCATAAGTTATAGGCAAGTCCTCCTCATACAAGTCAATTCCCAGTCCTTCCAATCTATCAACCCCTTGGCGATGGTAATCAGCATGTAAATATTTAGCCATCCTAAATTCTTCTTCAAATGTAGCCCTTTGCTTCTTGGTACATATTTTCTTTTCGGAACACTGAACCCATTCGTACAAGGTAACCGAGTTGTAGGCTGTAGGGCGATATCTATAATCATCTACAGTGTTATATCCAGGTCTGGGGAAAGGGGAGGATATGGCCGGTCAATGATGGACTAGGGATTACGGCGACCGAGGTATTCCGGTTGGCTACCGGACACAACAGTGATGCCGAGGGAGGAGGATGGTCGACCGGAGTGACACTACACCACAGAACAGTAGGGCGAGTGTACTATCCAAGCCACTGGAGTGAGGAGGAGAGTGGGAAGAGGATTCCGGTTACAGGGAGACCGGAGTGTAAACCCAGAAGCAACTACAGAGTGCAGAAGCAACTTAATTATTAAACTGAAGAACAGGAGTGTAGTCTAGGGGTTTATATAGTACAGTACTTGTAATCTGAACATAAGGAGTAATATGAAAACCATGTGGAGATTCCTAACGGGATCACCTCATGTTGTTGAAGAACAAGGAAGTGTGTGAATGGAAGATGGGAAACATGTGGAAGGAAACAGAGTCCATATGGTACGCACAGGATATGCCAGGAACCATTCAGATAGGCCACGTTGCATTGATGACGGTTCTCCGGGGATTCCGGACACTCCGGAGTACCAGAGTTCCCAGAATCACCTGAGAGGTTCGCGACCGTTCCGGAATGATATCCCGAGGGTGAATTGCACGGATATAACATACAGTCGAAGTGGCAATTATCTTGCCATCTTACTTTCCCAAAGGCACCTTCTCCTCAAACTCATTGTTCCCCATATCCACTTCGGTATCCGGTATTGTCGTGTCCGTCCAATGCGCACGCACAAACTGGATGTATGAACACCAGTAAAATACCACATAATTGTGGCTTGTATAATGATCTGGATTCTCTAGCAGATACATGGAGGCCATAGGACTGCCAATCTCCATTTTTGCTGCCATTGAATTGACCATTTTGCAAACTAGATCCCTTGCAGAGTCTTTTTGATCCTCATCACCGTTCAGCATTTCCGAAGATTTATCAAAAACTTGATAGACTGAGACGAACATTTGGTAAGACTTCAGACTAAGTTTTGAGATGTAGTCCGACACATAGGACACTACTGCTTTCACAGCTGTTCCAGACAAAAGGCTAGTGACGTCCGAGTTCGATCTGGAAAGGTAAGTCAAGACATGATTAACCGTGTTCATCATTGGCTCTTTATGTTTCACGTTAACGTGTCCGTCGTCTGTGATCTCAGACTTCTCAAATATTTCGCGGGGAAACTGAGCTCTGCACACTCCCTCCTTTGTTAGACAACCCTTTCTTTCGAACTTATACCCTGAGTCCTTCCCCTTTTTCTTACCCTTCTTAGCTTTATTTCTCCAGTCCTTCTTACTTTAGCAATCATTATTTGTTCTGCGAACTTTAGGTCCTTCAGCACATCAGGAACAACACCAATCCAATTGTGTCTGGCGAGAGTGAATTTCGGGACGACAGAATTATTGAGACATACTTCACATTCAATGCAAACCCTGTTGCATCCGTCAGCTAATATCGGTCCATTGAGCTCCTCGATAGGTTCTTCAAGAGAGAATCTTTCTTTTCTCGTAACTCCAGGTCTGATAAGTATATCCAAACGATCTTTTAAGCTGGATAACGGGCTCAGCTGTTTAATTGAAGTAAGTCGTCCGCATACAGCACATCCCTTTTCCATAAAATTCTGAGGTCGCACGGTTTCACAATAGCGCGTAAGGATCTTGTGCACTTCTCTATCTGAAAGCGGTCGAGGGGGAAACGAGGTGCGCTTTAGACGACCATCATATTTCTTCCTAAGCATTCTAAATCTGGCTGCATTCTTGCGGTTTTTTTCTTTCAGATTGCAGCGCTAGGAACAGCACGTTTACTTGGCATTTCATCTATGGGCTTTCGCTTTTTCGGCTTGCTGGCTGGTATAGGGGCATGCTTGAATATGGTCAGTATATCATGACAGTTTGTGCAAGAATGAGCACGCAACAAATCCTTACACGCAGAGGCTGTCAACTTCATCTTCATCCAAAATCCGTGCAAATTTGACAGTTGCACCATTTCTCGCTGTGTCAGACCATCCATAAGGAAGTCCTCAAAGCGTTCTAGGGCCGGTATTGTCAGCCAGTAATCGTGTGTTCACGAGCAAAGACGAAGCTCCGACTGATCAAGACAACGATTTTGCAGAAGGTCTCGACCCCATCGGCATGCTGGCGAAGCTGAAAACCTCCAACCTCATTCATGCGCCTGAAAATATTGTCCAGTACTTCGAGTACGTCGTCGAGGACAATGATACGTACACTGATCCTGCCTGTCCTAAGCCAGTTCTCTGATTCATACGCAGTGGAAAAGTCAGATACAATGTCACGGTCCCAGGAATAACGACCCGGCTTCAAGCAGTTACCTTGCTAGACTCGGAATTCACAAAGGTAAGAAGATCGGTGTTGCGTACGGCAGTTTAGATTAACTCGATTTACAGGAAGCAGCAGTCGCCAGACGCAAGTTCAGAAGCCAACCGAAGTGTGAGCCTGCAATTAGACGGAAGGTTGGATACTTCTATGACGACGGGGAGGAGCCATCTCGGGTTGGGAAAGAGAGGCAGGAAAGTAACACCCAGTAGTAGGATGCGCAGTAAGACAGTCAGTACAAAATGGAACAGGAAGGCAGTGAGACAGACAGTCCAGAATGGAACAGGTGTCGAGGAACCTTGCATAAACGATGACGTGAAAGGTCATGACGTGTCAAAGGGCAGACCGACCGAGAAGTCAGTGCCGTGAAGAAGACAGCAATCACGGCATCTAGGTCATGTTCACATCAATTGTTTCGATCATGATCACATAAAATATCATGTTCGCATATCCTCGCCCGCTCGCTGCCAAAAGAGAAAGCAAAGAAAGCAAATTTGAACGAGTAGTAATTATTGTCAATATTAAAATTGTAAAGGATATACACGGTACATAAGAAGACTACGCATAGTTAATTAATCTCGAACATACATGGTTACTTCGAAAGGTTGAACGTAAAACCACCCTCTGCGCTCTTCATTTGACATCCAGTCGGAGGGATTGGAAATATTCAAACTCAACAACTCAATGTATCCTGCACTACGCCTATCCACGATTAACTGCTTGAGAGAGGTAAGATCTACATCCCGTAGAAGCAAGTGCTGGAGGTTGGGGCAGCAGTACGACCTGTTGATGTTGGAAATCTGATAACTCTTGGTCCCAGTTACTAAACCTGCAAATCACGATCAGTAATACTTTGATCACTAAAGGATGGCATTACCTGCAAAGGGGGCATCAGACGCGTTGACGAAATCCAGTGTGGTCACTCTGGGTAAGAAACACAGCAAGTTCTTGAAATCAAGCCTGCAATGCTGGCCTGTATATAACCTGAACGTCCACACGTTGACAAGGAATACCGAACAGGTCAGAATGCACGATAGGTCCGCAGGAACGTCACATCTGAAAATGAGCTCCTTCAGCCCTGGAAGATTCAAGTGGCGAGCGCCCAAACCCATTGACGTCATTCCCGAAAATTGCAAGTCTAGAGTCGACACGTCGGGGAAAGGCGCAGACATCAGGACCCCGGACGGGATAGCAGATAAATTGATGGAGTCTAGGATGAGGACGGATAGAACAGGGGTTGACTCGAGCATGGACTCGAATCTGGACCACGAAAGAGGGGAGGCAGGAAGCCACACGGTGGACGTGGGAGGAGCCGAGGTCATTAGCTGACGCATGCAGGTAGCATCGGATGTATTCCCGTGGCGCACTGCGAGGCAGGTGATTGCCCTGGGACAGGGAGCGGTGGAGGAGGTGAACCGGAAATCAGAAAGTGAGCGAGGAGTGAGCTGATCGAAGGATGATATCGGAACCTCGGTCTCAAATACGAGGAGTTCAGAGGTGTTGATTGTCTGCAGGAACCGCAGCATAATGTTGATAAGATGATCCGAGCTGGCCTGCAAACAAATAACTCTGCATCGAGAGAAATGAGAGGAGAGATAGTAGGTGGCCAGGCTGAGGAATTCCCACACGTCCGACTCATATAATTTGGTACCAGCATTGTCGGAAAACGAGGAAGTAGCGCGCAACATAACATATAAGCTATTTCCCTCAGAAAGCTCCAGGATATCATGCAGGGGATCCAGCGAGGTATGGGGTGAGAGGATAAGCCTTGTCCAGAACTGACTCTGGAGCCTGACGACGTTGTTCATATGTTTGTTGACAAGGCGGAGGTTCCCTCTAAGGGATAGGAAATCGTCTATTGACACATTCTCCACAAGCTCGCGAGAATAAAACACGACACTGGAACATGCTTCGACGGGCATCCCATGGCCGGTCCACGGCACAAGAGAGATCCAGGGACGAGGCCTTGAATGTTGGAGATAATTTGCATTGAGATTCATGCCACGGAGAAAGAAAATAAAGTAAAATCCACTCACAAAGAATAAGAAACGATGATAGACATTGGGCAAATCAAGTGGGATGTGATATGTGGTGAGAGGGGGGAAAAGCAAAGTCCACAATGTCAAAACCATGCGGTAGACCCTCAAGGCGCAACCCGCTAGATCAAACGAGTCAACTCAGCGGTCAGCCCAGACATTGGCGCGAACCAGTCCAACTAGTTCAACTGAGTTGGCAAGGAGAGATGTGAGATGTTACATCCATGCACGGATAACTCGGACGAAGGTCCGAGTGCGGCCCAATGACTCCGTTCCGAGATTCACTCCCGAGTTTTCGGAGTATTGTAGGAGTCAGCACATCCATGCATTGATGCTTCGGACCTGCTTCGGACCTCGCTCCGAGCTGACCAATCACTCCAGTTGAACTCCGACTCCGGATTACCCAATTCATCCCGAACATCATTCCGAGTCGGATTGCACACCATACACCATGTCCTGTGTCTCCTGTGATATCTCACACATGGGACTCGCACTCCGATCCTGCTGTCACACTCTGGTCACGCTCCGTCTCCGGTCACGCTCCGCTCCGCATCACGGAGCTGTCAGGAGTAACCACGCGGGTTTGGATTCCGTGCTATGGCACCATCCAACTCGTTTAACAATGGTCCGACATGTTCCTTACTTCTTACTTATTGTTCCAGTACTTCTTATCAGTCACCTGACTTCTTCTCCTCCTTTTGGTACTCAACTTTATTGTTGCGTCCACATCTTCTACTTACCTTTATTGTTACATCCACATGCTTCACTCCCTATCTCCTTTATGCATTACAATTAGCCTGTTTACTATTTAATCTCTTAGTCTACTCCCTGTATTTCAGTTTGATTATTAAAGTTGCTTCACCCCGTTCCTCGTGAAGTAATCTGAGTCTCTGTCCGGAACCCACTGCGGACCTCACCCGCTTACTCCTGTCCGTCCGGACGAAGGGAAGTATGCTCACACTACGTCTCCCAGTTGTGTAGCGCTACTCCGGTCCCCCAGTTCTCTGTGCCCCGCGCTCCGTCACTCCGGTGCTCCGCACTCCGACGCTCCGACGCTCCGTCGCTCCGATCACTCCGATCCGGAGCCAGACCCATCGGACCCATCACACCTCTGGTCCGGACCTCTCCCTTCATCCCTCTGTCTATCTCCGAAGACTAAGGCAGTACGCTCGCGCATGACCTGTCGCGTTGTGTCATCCAGCCCGCCGATCTTCATCATTCGACCCCGGTCTCTGGTTCCGTTCTGTCCGGCCCTCAGTTCCGGTTCGGAAGGTGTCTGATCGTTCGGTTGGCCCATATCCTAAACCCCTCGGCTCGGATATAACATGAGATCAGGGTGCATTTTGATTTGGGCTACAGATTGCCGGTATAGCTAGGACAAATTAGATAGAACATGCTGTTGAAGTTCCTTCTGGGAGTTCCCTTCACACTGTTGGCTGTGGTAGCATAAGGCCAACTTAGAAGACGGGCGGATAATTATGGATGTCTGAATACTACACCACCAAACTGCAGCGTTGTTTGACAGACGCTTCGGGCTAGATCACCACGGGAGACAGCCGGTAGATCCACGAAACATCCCCTGATGCCCATCTGATGTACTCATCTGGAATTGATAAACCATTTCTTGATGCATGGCTCCGCGGAATACATCTCGCGACGTTCCATAGAGATTTTCCAAATCTCTCGGTGAGATTTGAGCCTAGCCTTCCCATATTTCCCAGACCATGGCTCAAACACATCTGCCAGTATATTTTTCAGAGATTCCGAAGTACATGTCCATTTCCTCAATGCTGTCATCGTACCGGCTTATTACTAGGCTCCTCTCTGTTGCCCTCAGGCTTTCTTTCCAGGGTATTTGGTAGACAAAATGATGTATTGAGAGAGTATATAATACTTGGATATAATGTAATTAAATACACCGCACCCATCGAGCAGGTCAATCTGGTTCCTTGATATGCGGAAGAGGGCACAATGAAGTCAGTAATGGACGTTGCGTGCCAAAACATCCCACATACCAGTCCATAGCAGTGATCGTCCTCGAGGCCTTGGGGTCGGGTCTGGCGGATACCAAGGCCTTGAGTCAAGGGCACCTCCAAGGCCTTGGTAAAAAAATTCCCACGCATTGGGCATTGGTCCAAAATAAATTTAAAACGGAGGGAGAAGGGCTGCCTCCGCGCTCAGAGAGCTCTAGTACTTATTAGTGAAGTGCACTCAACCCGATTTCCCTCGTAATTCACTAATCAATGAGCTATAAGAATTACCAGATCCCAGTAGTGGAAGAGGGTACTGCCAGGCTCACGAAAACTTCAAAATTCGAGGTCTCCTCTGTAAAAAAGCCCGCGGAGGTGATACCGTCAGGTTGTCTGGACAGAACAAAAAATTATAATCACATAAACAAGGCCTTAACCAAGGTCAGACTCTCCGCGGAGATTTTCCAAGCCCTTGGCCAAGGCCTTGGACCCTTGGGCGAACACTGGTCCATAGCAGTGCTCATATCCGCGCCACCGCTTCACAGTCCATTGACTCGTTAACTTGGCGCTTGAGCCAGGAGGGGATCCAGAGAATGCTTGGGAGCTTGAGACAAGGACGGATAAGCAGCTGACCAGCCAGAGTTGCGGGGTCAGGCCAAACATGGATAGGCTTTGCAATTGAGGACTTCTTGAAGATGAGAGGTCGTTTGCGGTAGTATTCACACTTGAAGAAGTCTTGCAGCCCATTTGCGTCGGGCAGAGGTTCACTTGAAGAAGCTCAGATTTTTTCTATTTTCTTATTTTGATCCCCACTCCGGAGTGACTCTTAGAAGGTTGCAAGAAGACATTGCCAACGGAAAGGCGCGATCGTGGTGGAGGGGAAAAAGACGGTTCATTTTGATGGCGATGGTCGAGTTTGACAGGAGCACAGCCACCTGTCACGAACTGCTGCGACCCAAAATTCCTCCAAGATAATAGTTTTGGCGTCGTTTGACATCTCTTTGCAGCCAGACAACATGGGGAATCCCTAAATGATAATCGAGATTTTTCGCAATTTCCTGATGGGACCCCCTATGTTCTTTCGGCCATTTTAGCGATGAATATGCGAGACAGTATTCACAGGCAAGTAGACGGCGATAATAAATAGGCATATATAGTTCTAAGCCTCTCCTAACAGCTCCCCAAGCTCTGCAAATGCTTCAGCCTATTTCTCCATGGCAGTGCTGAGCGTCTGGAGCCAAGACTCGACATTTTGCATCAATGTGATGGGGATGGTCTTGTCTGTCTCGCCGTGGGTTGCAATGTCCTCGCGATAAGCCATTTCATACAACCTACATAATGTATATGAGCCACCGTTACCTGAACACATTTATATAAGGCTTACACTTGTCTGTTGCCCGGAGTCATTTGATGATATGTGGCGAGGCGGCTGTCAACCTCCGGCCAAAATTTGTCCTTGGAGTTGTCCTTGGCGTCATCGATATCAGTCGTCTTCCCACTGTTCTTAAATTTGAGAGCTATGCTGCGCTAGAAGACAATGAGCCCTGAAATGAAAGAGGTGGATATAAACACGTACCAGCAATGCAATGTGTTGATACAGAGCGGCAGTGGGCACAGCTGGAGATGTGCCGATGCAGGAGCGGGTCAACGTAGCCAAGTCCACTTTTTCATCCCCAATAAGACTGGCAAAAAGCTAGAGGACATATTAGAAGCTGTGAAATAAATACTCGGAGTTAAAGCATTGAATAACTGACATGGTACTTGATATGGTAATGTTTAGTCGTCAAAGCCTTGTTGGAAAATTTGAGGAGGACATCGACGCATCCTGTCTCCATCGACGCTGGGAGATCAGCGACCCCGAGTTCTCGCATAACAGCCTCGAAGCCATTTAGCAGAGGATACAACAATAAAGTGAGAGGACAGACCAAGATAGTTGCGGCAATTGTTTGCTGGTCCTTGATGTTACAATAATTTTTGGCCTTAGGGGACAGCAAGGCACAGTGGGGATAGTCCAAGCAGGTTTTCTGACATAAGGACACGTCGAATGAGATTAGGAGAAGTAAGGACGCGTCAAATGAAATAGGAGACATGTTGTTGAATAGAATACTCACCGCAAGAGTGTCGGACAGCTTGTACTTCTTCTGTGCGTCAGCCATAAGGGTATGTAACATATCCTTACACTGAAGCATGACAAGGATCATCTGATACAAGTGTTGCTGGGGATTACTTGTCTAGAATGGGTTTATTAAGAATACATATGGAGATGGACGAAGAAAGAAGAAAAGAAGACACACCCTCAAGAAGATGTCGGCATCATTGTCTGATGGTCCACTCAAGTTTTTCTGACGTTTGGCGGTGCGTCCTTCTTCAAGAGTGTAAGGGATAGACCAGTCTTCCATCAGACGATCCGTGAAATCATTGGTGTCGTCAACCTCAGAACGTAGGCACGTTGTACCCTTTGACACGTCGGACGCGGGGTCAGTGGGATCGTTGGGATTCCCACCGTTGGCGTTGCAGAAGGCTACCTCCTGTGTGATACGGGCTTGGAGGGTAGCGAGCTGGACAGCGTTAAGTGCGGGAGCCATGATAGAGGTCAAGATAGAAGGATTTGAAACTCCAAAACAAGCGAGCACACCTTTTATAGTCACAGAAACCACCTGATTGTGACCTTGCGCGCAGAATAACAGTCACTCCGCCTTGACTCGGAACCATGGCACAGAAAAGGGAGCCAAACTTCAGGACTTGGGCCTAGGTAAAAATATATATAGGGGTATCAAAATTCGAATTTCTACTCACCAATCGACCAGATTGCATCCAAGATGAGAATAACACTGCCAAGGTCTTCTGTGATCTCTGTCGCAGAGCAGGAGGTCGCACCGACTCCATCCTTCAGGCTTCCTGGAAGACACACTTAACGAGCTCAAACCCACAAACAAGCCATTCAGCAGCTTGAAGAAGCACAGACTCGAAGGGTAGCTGCTCATCGTCAATATAATGAGCTTTATAGCATGTCAAGTACCTCTCTTGTCAACCCCACGGTGCCGATCGATTCGGGTCCCAGCCGTGCTCACTTTTGACCAATTAATTAAGACGAAGACACAAACAGCATCAGCGCCGCCGACTTCGAGGACATAATCATGAATGAGACCGGTTATCTGCGTGGTGAGGAAGACCAGGAGAATTTAATGGCCAAGAATGCCGAGGCTCTGCGGCGGGAGATCGAGATATTGCAGTTGCAGCATCTCGAGGCAGAATTCGAAGGTGCCGACAATGAAACCATTCCCCAGCTTGCACAAAAAATGCGGAACAATGGTCTGCTCCATTTCAGTGTCGTTATATTGATACTAAATGTTGCCAGAAATGCTCCGGCCAACTGGCGAGGACGAGGAAGAAATTGGATGTTATTTTGCAGGTGTTCCGGTTGATCATGATTACACCCCGTACGGCAATAAAACAGTGAGCAGCCTTCTTTGAATCGAAGCCCCGAGTTGAAGCAGTTCAAGATGTGCTATCTGGACATTCTTGACAATTTACCGTGTCTCCGGCTTTCATCCAGTCAATTGAAGATGATCTTGTGGATTATGGAAGAATGCGGAGCCAGAGACGTCCCATCTTTCAATGGCTTTCGAGCCATGCAAAAGCAGATTCGCAAGACCACCGGTGTTAAAAGCGAAGCACATAAGTCAGGTCTGGGAAACCTGTTTTACGTGAATGACATTCGCGACTTGATCGCGAAGGTTTGTCGGTTAATTGCTCTGTATATTCAGAAATACCCAGAGGATGTCGCAGGTGGGCCCATATCGGAAATCTGGCAAGTGAAGGACGGAAAATGGCATGATATCCCACTCGACGAGCTCACGTCGTCCATCCTTGTTGGACACGCCCGATACTATGTCCATGAGATCACCGAGCTTTCAGATGGTCAGTGGGTTATCCCCGCCCTCTGGATTGTTTGCAAGGGCAAAACTTATGCCGACTGCAAACTTGTGCAAAGAAATGTTAGTCTGCTCTACTTATTTCCGCCTGATTTGGCCGGTCTAATATTTGTAGGCCCACAACTCTGCTATTTCTGTCAACCAACCATCACGAGGGTCCCTTTGGAACTCCTGCACACCAATCATGATGCGCTTGTGCGCAGATTGGGTGGCCCAATTTCTTTTGATGGTACGTCCCTACCCAGTGACTTCGGAATTCAATTAACAAGAATCCAGAAACTTGTAAGGAGTACGCGCAAAGGATCCCAAACCGGTTCCGTCAAATAGACAACGGGGACAAACTTTTTACAGTCTGGGTACCAGTTTGGGCGCGCAAGGAGCAAGCAGTATCAAAAACACCTCAATGTCTATACAGCAAACGCGAATCTACCTGGGCGACTTTTACAGCAAGAATACTTCGTTTGGTTCGTCTCAACCTCGCCTCACGCCGGTGCGTTAGAGCAGCTCACAGTCGTTGTAAACCAAGTCAAGTAAGTCAGCAACATCTCCCCTACATCATTTTCTCAGCCCGCGTAGATCGACACACATGAAACCGGTGCTCACCTTCGATGCGGAAACAGAGCGTCCATGCAGTTTCCGCCTGAATGTACCAGATGGCCCCGCTGACAATCCCCAGCAGGCAGAAGAGGCGTCCCACATTGGCCATCAAGGTAATTACTTCTGCCGCCGTTGTCACGTCAGCGGAACGAGTGAGGAAAAGGAGAGTCCAAAGGGCTACCATTCATTTTATGAGGTGCGCGGCGTGCTGGGTTTCTTATTCCATAGATCTACCTAATTGACATCATAGACTGGACGTCCACGAAGTGTCGAGGAGATTTGCACCGCGGTGCTTCTACAGATAAAGACTGCTACGTACGGTATCGCATCACACGTCGAAGCTCTACAAACATCGATGGGAACCAAAGACAAGATCGCACAACACTGGATTGACATTCTCATCCAGAAAGCTCGGGACATGCACGCCGCTGCTCCGGGTCGCGATCTCGACGAAATTTCGGATGAGCTTTTGATTTGGTTAAGCAAGGGAACCCTTCAGCAATATAACCCTCTTCTTGATCTCCCTTGTAAGCCTTCTTTGACGTGTTCCATGTCGCGCATTGACACCCTTTCATAGTATTTGACCCGTCGCAAGACACTCTCGTCGAAATCTTTCACACTATCCTTCTCGGTCATGCCAAATACACGTGGTACGATCTCCACCACAATTGGGCTGAAGTTCAGCAGAATATCTTCACTGTTTGGCTTCAAGCGACAGACCTCAATGGCCTCCGGGTCCCCCCTATTCGGGCTGTGTACATGATGCAGTACCGTAACGGCTTAATTGGGAAACACTTCAAGACCCTCATCCAAACGATGATTTTCCATATTTACGACATTGTGACTGCTAACCAATTCGCGCTCGTTCGCGCACTTGGCGAACTTGGGCCGATGCTTTGGCTGCCTGTGATCGATGATATGGACGAATAATTGGTATGCCGCATATTCCTTGCTTGTCCCCGACGATTTACGTCAAAGTAGATTAATCTCCGGATTTTAATCGACAATCTTCTCGACGTGTTCGCCTCAATAGACCCTACAAAAATTCTCATCAAACTCAAGCTTCATGTGCTTCTGCATATCGTACCAGATGTCCGCCGGCGGGGCCTGGGTGTCTGTTTTTCGACTGAAGTCTTTGAATGCTTCAATGCAATATTCCGTCTATGTTCCGTGGGGTATGGTGAAAGTGACGCGGGGCGGCGCGCACCGGTGCGGACTGACGCGGACCGGCGCGGCAGTGACGCGGCGTTACGGGTAAATTGACGCGGCATCGGCGCACCGCCTCCCTTTTCTCCACAAACACTCCCCAAACCCTGGGACAAGGTAGTATGAGTTTTTAGATCATAATACATTGCCTGAACATGAAAAACCCCACTTCACATTTCTGGACATCACTGGGATTCCACCCCAAATGTTTGCCCAAGTCACCCTTCCCACCTGTTTCTGGACCCAATGGAGGCGGCACCGGTTCCCTGCGAGGAGGAAGGGTCCCCAAGTAAGAATGTGCAACTTTGCGGTGGTTCAGCTTGAAGGCCGAGAGCGGGGAATTGAACTATGTTGGGGTTGAGTATGTAGGTAAGGCGGAACACCACTCTCTTCCAATGTCCACTTTGGATAACTTCACCTAAAACAAAGGCGGTCAATATTTACTTGCTTAGCATATGACTCAATCTTCAAGGTCTGAGGACGTGACAGCCAGCTCAAACAAATCAATTCAGTGAAGGCAGCGGAAATTAAAGTGATAAATTGAGAGAGTGGATACCTTACCCAGTTGAACCATTTTCAAGGGTTCACAGTTCAACATACACCACTCAAATTTCGGTCCTTCCGAGACAAATAGCTTCGAAGGATTCCCTGAAACTAGATACGTTCAATCAAGTCGAGTGGATCGGTGCACGGGATTCTCGGTGGCGTGTGGTTGCTTCAAGTCAGTGGATTGGGAAGTGGCCTCCACGGACATTTGCAGGATGCAGTTGGTAAGATGGTCTCCTCGTGCCTTGATTAGCCTTGATTATCCCCAGAGTCGAGGGAGAAATTCACAGGTAGGCTGACTCTCAAGGATTTGTCGCAAGACATATCAGTAAATGTGTCCTAAGACAACCTGGACTATGCTCACTTTTTTTCTTGGGACACGATCAACTCGGAACAGGAACAAAAACTGATGGATAGACCCATGTAAGAGCATCTACCTTGTCTTCAAAGTTGCATATTCGCGCAGGCGTTACGCGTCACTGCGCGGCAGGGCCGCACCGTCACGGAGCCGCTAAGGCATTGTTACATCCATGCACGGATAACTCGGACGAAGGTCCGAGTGCGGCCCAATGACTCCGTTCCGAGATTCACTCCCGAGTTTTCGGAGTATCGTAGGAGTCAGCACATCCATGCATTGATGCTTCGGACCTGCTTCGGACCTCGCTCCGAGCTGACCAATCACTCCGGTTGAACTCCGACTCCGGATTACCCAATTCATCCCGAACATCATTCCGAGTCGGATTGCACACCATACACCGTGTCCTGTGTCTCCTGTGATATCTCACGCATGGGACTCGCGCTCCGATCCTGCTGTCACACTCCGGTCACGCTCCGTCTCCGGTCACGCTCCGCTCCGCATCACGGAGCTGTCAGGAGTAACCACGCGGGTTTGGATTCCGTGCTATGGCACCATCCAACTCGTTTAACAATGGTCCGACATGTTCCTGTCTTCTTACTTATTGTTCCAGTACTTCTTATCTGTCACATGACTTCTTCCTCTCCTTTTAGTACTCAGCTTTATTGTTGCGTCCACATCTTCTACTCACCTTTATTGTTACATCCACATGCTTCACTACTTATCTCCTTTATGCATTACAATTAGCCTGTTTACTATTTAACCTCTTAGTCTACTCCCTGTAAATCAGTTTGATTATTAAAGTTGCTTCACCCCGTTCCTCGTGAAGTAATCTGAGTCTCTGTCCGGAAACCACTGCGGACCTCACCCGCTTACTCCTGTCCATCCGGACGAAGGGAAGTATGCTCACACTATGTCTCCCTGTTGTGTAGCGCTACTCCGGTCCCCCAGTTCTCTGTGCCTCGCGCTCCGACACTCCGGCGCTCCGCACTCCGACGCTCCGTCGCTCCGTCGCTCCGATCACTCCGATCCGGAGCCCGGACCCATCGGACCCATCACACCTCTGGTCCGGACCTCTCCCTTCATCTCTCTGTCTATCTCCGAAGACTAAGGCAGTACGCTCGCGCATGACCTGTCGCGTTGTGTCATCCAGCCCGCCGATCTTCATCATCCGACTCCGGTCTCTGGTTCCGTTCTGTCCGGCCCTCAGCTCCGGTTCGGAAGGTGTCTGATCGTTCGGTTGGCCCATATCCTAAACCCCTCGGCTCGGATATAACAGTATAATCAAACTCACCTGTCTTGGTCTTCTTGGCAACACTCCTCTGCTCTTTCCATCGCCCGCTGTCACTCTGCGTGGCATGGACGAGTATTGCCTTGATCACATGTTCATCGGATGTTCTTCTGTCTCACCCCGCGATGTCTCAGAGTCGTCTCACGCCTCCAATTCCACTTCCGCCATCCTCGGACCTGTCCCGTTGACTCGGTATCCACCGGTCACTTCGGTCCTTGGGTTCCTGTATCTGCCCGGGTCGACTCCCAGCTCCGGAGTCCCTGGCCATCGATCGGAACACTGTCCCACACTCATAACCCTTCCGGAACACCATCCCTGATGTTCGGTGGAACTCTGGTTCACTCCGGGCTCACCAGTTCCACTCGACTGCCATTCCGGTCGGAATTCCGACAGTGTTGGTGGAAACTCTTCCCATTGCACACTCCCCTCGCATTCTCAGCATCCCCATCCACATTCCTATCCCACCTATCCCGATTTCTTGATGTCGTCAATGCATCAAGACTCCATTCCTCCTTCGTGCAGATCGGTGTTGTACACTATCTGCCGGAAGCCTTCGGGTTTTCCGCTCGGACAATGACAAGCTCATCCATCCCTTGTCATTGCTCCGAGGCGACACTGTTCAGATGTTTGAAACTTCTGACAGTGCACTGGATCTTGCGGGCAAGGCAGTCCTTCCTTGTTCCGCATGGAGTTTATCGGTATGGTCGGAGTTGCTGAGGATTGTCTTCGGGAGATCCCCTTGAGACCTTTCAATCAAATCACCCACTCCTCGCTCCCTCCCGCGCTCCAATGCTCCACTCCGATCACTCCGATCCGGAGTTCGGAGCTCGCTCAGGAGTAGTATCAGCGAGCCAGGAGTCTTACCCTTGGGTGGTCCTGAACACTCTGTTCCCCAGAATCCAACTGGTCGTCGATCCGGTTTTCGGAGCTCCGGTGCTCCGCTCCGAAGCTCCGTTCCGATCGGATCAATCCCCGGACATCGGAGCACACTAAATCGGTGCCCCGATCGCTCCGAGTCCCGGTTGACATCAATCTGGTGGATCGGAGTCATCTAGAACTTCCTCCGATGGATATTTCGATGTTCCTTCCTTCGGCACTTTTTCCTCGTCACTTTCACCAACCCTCCGGTACTACTTCCACTTACCCTGTTCCTCCCATCACTCTGGGTCGCTTTCGGAGCTATAGTCCACGCTCCTGGCTCCCGGGGGGATCCTCCGTCGTTGAGCATCGTGCTCCGATGCGAGTCCGAACACAGGAAGTGTCAGAAGTCGTTCCTGTATCATGGAGGTTTTGGTCATTGGTCATGGAGTGCAAGAAGCGTTCAAAATCCGGGTCCGGACCGGTGTACAACTCCGTTCCGTCACCTCCGTTCCGTCTCCGGTACATCGGACATCGATTCCAATCAACAACCTCGACAAACTCCACTTCCGGTCGTTCTGCATCGGCTTCCGGAAGTTCACTGAGTTCACTTTCCTCGACGCATCCATTCTTTTCTCTTACGACAGTCCGACTCTTCGGAGCGGATCTATGACATCAATCTATCACTCCGAGATTGCTGCGGAATTTGGGCTCCGCTCCGGACGATTTGCTCTCCGTCTGCGGAAACCTCCGACTATCCCCTCGGTACCTCAGCAATTCTCATCCATTAATCAGCAGTCTCAGCTGCTTTCCTCCCACCAATTGGTGATGTTCCTATTCGGAACTTGCGTCATCGTTCTCTAATTCTCTCATTGATCTGGATCCTGGAACCTTGGCGGCACTCCACTTCGCTCCGTTGAGCGACCGAAGTAGCACCAAAACTAATCCGACCAGTATTCTCTGGAGTTTCAGTGCCGGCACGACCAGCAGCTATGCTGGATATTGATGTGGTAGTCCAACGATGGACCGGTGTCCTGCCACCGCCACCACAATTCTGACGCCTTCACCAACGAGACCTCCGCTTCTCAGACACCTCCGTTATGCCTTCGGAACAATCTCCGGCTGCTTTCGGACGTTCGGTCTCATCGGCCTTGCGCCAACCGTTCTTCGGAACGTCTCCCGGGACCCTCGACTGCCTCTGGCACTCCGGTCCAACCGTTCCTCAGAACATCTCTGGAGGCATCTAGCCTCGCCCTTCGGACTCCGGCATTGCTCCGGTAATCACTCCGAATTCTCGGTCCCTCGGGACACTCCTCCGCTCGTCTCCGGAATGTCTGGCTACATGCCTCTTTCCGCCGAGCTCCGTTCATCTTGCCCCGTCGATCGGTCATCCACCATCTCCGGTTTTTTATTGTGTTCTTCGAGACCACGGATAAGAGCTCAAAGGGAACGTCTAATAAACGCTTTCCCACCGAGCCACCGTTCCGATTTTCACAAGAAACCTCCGGACATCTCTGTTGGCCTTCGGTCTGACGTTCGGACTTGGAACTGTGTTCCGGAGTCGTTGGGAATCATCCGTTGATGTTCCGCAACGCTCTGGGCCATTCCTCGACAACTCCGCACCATTCCGCGACATGGGCACCACTCGGAGTTGGATTCTGTCTCACATCGATTTGTCTCCACCTCCTCCGTTCGCCTCCAAATCCTCATGAGGTGAATCCCTGTGGTCGTGTTCCGTTCCTCGGTTCCTCAGACTTTCGGAACTCCACTATACCACTCTCCTGAGCGCTCCGAACCTTCTCCGTTGGGTTGATCACCTCCGAATAAGGTTCCGATGCGCCCAGAACCAACCATCAGCGGCTGTGTACTCCTCCGGTTGTCTCTGACACCTTCGGAGTCACGCGTCCTCTGAGTTCTCCTGCCGCTCCCCGGCATCACCCTGTTCACTCCGTCGACTCTCCGGGATATCGGGTTTACCGGTAGACTATGGGAAGTCTACCCTTAAGAGGGGGATACGCCCTATGTTTTTCCGCTAAAAATCCGAATTTCAACACGAAAACTTGCTCGCTGATCACTTCGGAGCTTGTTTCAGTGCAGATCTATCCCCGAGTCACACTCCCTGTCGTTCATGGAATGAGTTCTGTCCCCGGACTCTTCCTAGGGTCGAGTTCTATCTCCGGACTCCCCACGACATCCCCGCTATGGACTTCGACATGCTCTACAACACTTCCGCTGCTCCGTTCCGAAGTTCGGAGCTCCGATGCTCCGATGCTCCGCTCCGTTCCGTTCCGCTCCGATCGGATCAATCCACGGACATCGGACCAGTCAGAAACCCTTCATTTGCACGCTCCTGTCACTCCTATCCATGTCCGCATTTCTGGTCTGTTCCGACTCTGCCTGGACCATCTCCGGCGTCATTGCACTCTTCGAAACAACGGATAAGAGCTCACCGGGAACATCTAATAAATGCTTTCCCATCGAGCCCCCGTCTCGATCTCCGCAATCCTCCGGAATGCTCTGGAGCACTTGGATCACCCCCGACAACAGTAATGTGTTCATCCGGAGTTGACTTGTCAATCATGTCATTGGGTTCCTTCATAATCCTTCGGAATTTACATCCCCGTCTCGAGCATCAGTCGTTCTCATGTCCATCCCTGTGCACCGGATCTTGGCCTTGCCCTCAGCACTGCCAATTCATCCAACAATCCCCGCCAACCTTTCCTTTATTCCTTCGGGCATCACCGAGCTATCCCCATGCTACTATGTCGTCCTTCGGAGACTCCGAGGATAGTTCCGTCCTCCGAGTAACCTCCGGATCGACTTCAAGTACCATTGCTCATTTCTATCCACCCTTCACGTTCTATCCGGGACTTGTCGATTTGGTTTGCCAACAATCTCCGCTGTCAACTTGGGTTCTCCAACAAATCTCTGGCATCTAACGCGCTCTTCGATACCACGGGTAAGAGCTCACCGGGAACGTCTGATAAACGCTTTCCCACGGAGCCTCCGTTCCGAACATCGCCAAGACTTCCGGTTATTTTCGGAGTTCTCTGATCATGTGCCAACTGGTCTTCGACGTCTCCGGACCCCATTAATTTCCTTCCGCCACTTCTGGGACTTCCTTTCACCAGTCCGCTCCGGTCTGGTTGACTCCGGTCTGAGTTTACCAATTCGGAGTTGGATGTGGAGTCTCCGTGTTCACTCCCATTGACCATTGGATGTCTCCGACACCTCTGGTTAACTCCGCTTATCTCCGGTTGACCCGGACCTCAATTTTATTATCACCTTGGCTCACTACGACTTCAACACTTCTTCAACCCTCTGTACTTGTTTGGAGCCCTTCACAAAACTCTTCACAGCGAGTTTTCTTCCATGTGGTCTTGCACTCCTGTCTCTCCGACAATCTCCCACGTTCCGCGTCCCGGTCCCCTTCGGGGTCTCCGGTACACTCCCATATGCTCCGGTCTCACTCCGGACATCTCGCTCGACCATGTGCCCTCAGTGCCAGTCCTTTGGCCCTGCAGCGCCATACATAACCATGTTTGAGTGGATTGGTCTTCAATTAATTTTGAACACCAGAGTCAGGCGCAACCATAGTTGATTCTACCTCACTCTCCTTGATGGATAGCCTCTATGGTTCCTTGCCCTCATGCTATGACGGCAAAATCTGATCCTTCAATGGATATCTCCCCGACAACCGTTGCCTCACCTTCGGTTTGTCAACCCCAAACTCCGGTCCTTCATAGGACACTCTAGGACTTCTGTCACCACCACGTCCTTCACTCCTCTTCAGCTCCGAAGCCCGTCGGAGCTGCTCCGACTTCATCCATTTCGATCCGGTTTTCGGAACGTTCTGATGCAGTTCGGACCTCTCTCCCCTGCGACCAAATCCTTTCCTTCATCTTCACCTGGTCATTCCCATCTACTCCGGCTTGCCAATTTCACATTCTTCAGCACTTCCTGTCACTCTGACTCGTTCTCTGTCCATAGATCGAACTTGTCGAGTTCTGTCACCGTTTTGCAGCGCCTTGCAATCGGTCCGATCACTACTGATCGCTCCGAAATTGCCTCCGCTGTCGGCAGAAATTCCGACTTCTCGAGATTCTTGTCATTGTCATCACCAACCTCTTCCGGTTCCTGGAGTTCCTGCATTCATTCTGACGCTGCTCCTCACCTGGCCTACCTCCGTCTCCGCTTCACCCCATTCCCTCCACTATACGCTCCGTCTGTGCCTCCGGCTTTTCGGAGCGTTCCAGGCTTTGGGCTGTTGTGCAACCGACACTCCGGTAGTCAGCGCTCGGCATGCAGCGCTTGATTCAAGACTTGACTTGGAAAAAATTCTCCCCGAAGTTTTCTTCAACAAATCTTCCTACCCTTCCCACCATTCCTATTCCCTCTGGCTCTGGCCTTCGGTCCTGACTTCAACCAGTTCCCAATTCACCACGGGAGCCGGGTTGTTCGTCTAGGGATCCGAACCCTAGAGGGGGATACTGTTACATCCATGCACGGATAACTCGGACGAAGGTCCGAGTGCGGCCCAATGACTCCGTTCCGAGATTCACTCCCGAGTTTTCGGAGTATCGTAGGAGTCAGCACATCCATGCATTGATGCTTCGGACCTGCTTCGGACCTCGCTCCGAGCTGACCAATCACTCCGGTTGAACTCCGACTCCGGATTACCCAATTCATCCCGAACATCATTCCGAGTCGGATTGCACACCATACACCGTGTCCTGTGTCTCCTGTGATATCTCACGCATGGGACTCGCGCTCCGATCCTGCTGTCACACTCCGGTCACGCTCCGTCTCCGGTCACGCTCCGCTCCGCATCACGGAGCTGTCAGGAGTAACCACGCGGGTTTGGATTCCGTGCTATGGCACCATCCAACTCGTTTAACAATGGTCCGACATGTTCCTGTCTTCTTACTTATTGTTCCAGTACTTCTTATATGTCACATGACTTCTTCCTCTCCTTTTAGTACTCAGCTTTATTGTTGCGTCCACATCTTCTACTCACCTTTATTGTTACATCCACATGCTTCACTACTTATCTCCTTTATGCATTACAATTAGCCTGTTTACTATTTAACCTCTTAGTCTACTCCCTGTAAATCAGTTTGATTATTAAAGTTGCTTCACCCCGTTCCTCGTGAAGTAATCTGAGTCTCTGTCCGGAAACCACTGCGGACCTCACCCGCTTACTCCTGTCCATCCGGACGAAGGGAAGTATGCTCACACTATGTCTCCCTGTTGTGTAGCGCTACTCCGGTCCCCCAGTTCTCTGTGCCTCGCGCTCTGACACTCCGGCGCTCCGCACTCCGACGCTCCGTCGCTCCGTCGCTCCGATCACTCCGATCCGGAGCCCGGACCCATCGGACCCATCACACCTCTGGTCCGGACCTCTCCCTTCATCTCTCTGTCTATCTCCGAAGACTAAGGCAGTACGCTCGCGCATGACCTGTCGCGTTGTGTCATCCAGCCCGCCGATCTTCATCATCCGACTCCGGTCTCTGGTTCCGTTCTGTCCGGCCCTCAGCTCCGGTTCGGAAGGTGTCTGATCGTTCGGTTGGCCCATATCCTAAACCCCTCGGCTCGGATATAACAGGCATGCATCATCCCTACAAATATCTACCTGTCGTGTCCCACATCCGCCACCAGTTTATAAGTTCCCCAGTAATGTAGTTTGATTTATTTTCTTCATCCCGAGGGGAGTGGGATAATTCTTTCCTTTCACCAGGTCAATCGGCAAGTCCCACGGTTCGAAATCTGGCATTCCACCAGATTACATCTCTTTCGAACTCAGATTCTACTTTCAATTCCGAGGTGTATTTGTGACGTAAATGGAGATGCAAGAAGCTACAACTACTTACTTCTATTTCCAAACATTGCTACACTCCCAGAGTCTGCAACTCCGCAATAACTTCATCGAAACCTGAGTACTGACAATAGGCCATGCCAAGCTCGAGAGTTCAGGTTCGATGGCAACACCCAACCCTCTTCAAAAGGTGCGCTGGTGGTGGCAGACATTGTTCGAACCTTCAAGCCCGTGCGAGGTTTGTTTAACGGAAAATGGAGCACTGTTTGGATCACAAGAGCAGGACTCCTTCATATTGAAACACTCAGCATTGAAAACATCCAGTGAAAGTTATATTGAGCAGGGAGAGAAGGTACAATCAAAACTCAGCTGTCTCATACCAGAAGTTCAAAGATTAGGTTCAACTTGTACGCGCCAAACGAAGGACCTACAAACGAAGGACCCACAAACTAAAGAGATGCTTTGCTACGTCAAAACATCACGAGACTGCGAGGTTGAGTTGTTCCGAGTTGTAGTTCTGAACGGCGCAGTTATAGCTGAACTGGGAAATCTAGGAATCAGGGCAAAGAACGATCACGGTTTCTGTCTTCGAAGGATTATAAACCAAAGATGACCTGAGCCGGAGAGTAACTGAAGTTTGAGTTTACCATGGTCAGAGAATCGATTTTGAGGTGAGACAGTAAAACCAGCCGGGGGCCCAGGTAACCCCATTTTAGGCCTGGTAGGTAGCAGTCCCGATCAGTCTTGATTCTGCGTTGAGGAAATACAACTACTCCAACAGGTCTCGGGAGAGGCAGCCACTGGCGTCACTACAGACAGATCAAGGATAGAGTAGAATGTACTCAGTCCGCTCAATGGAATTGGGAAGTGCAACCTCGTGATTAGTTTTTGAACATCCCCGAGATGGCTGAGAGATTCGGACCTGACGCAGCGCAGCGGTTTGTTTACACTGGTTGGGAGATTCAAATTTTTCACCTCAATTTACGGTGAAAAATGTCGTTTGTTTTTCAGACATTTTTCACCGAGAAAAGAGGTGAAAAATTTAAAACTTTTTCACCACTATTTCAAGTGGAATTCAAGGTGAAAAACTTGAAACAAAATTCATAATGTTTTACACCAACTATTCACCCAAAATTCACCGGGATTTTTACGCATTTTTCACTGAGAAAAGAGGTGAAAAATTTAAAACTTTTTCACCACTATTTCAAGTGGAATTCAAGGTGAAAAACTTGAAACAAAATTCATAATGTTTTACACCGACTATTCACCCAGAATTCAGCGGGATTTTTACGCATTTTTCACTGAGAAAAGATGTTTTCCCTGCATCAGGGGATTATTCTGCCCGTGCAAGTTGCAATTCTGTAGTGATTTTTCTGCCAAGATGGCACACGCATTGCCATACTCCCCAGGGACCCATCAGTGCCCCCCTGTGCAATATCTGACCCGCAGTAGAAAATCCGCAGGCTAAACTACGGAAACTGCCCATATTAGCCTGTTTTCCCTGCATCAGGGGATTATTCTGCCCACGTGAGAGGCAGTTCCGCACCGATTTTTCTGCCAGGATAGCACACACATTGCCATACTCCCCTGAGGCCCATCGCTGCCTTGCTTTGTGATATCTGACCCACGGCAGAAAATCCGCGGGCCAAACTACAAAAACTGCCCATATTAGCCTGTTTTCCCTGCAACAGGGGATTATTCTGCCCGCGTGAGAGGCAGTTCCACACCAATTTTCCTTCCAAGATAACACACGCAGTGCTATGCTCCCCAGGGACCCATCAGTGCCCCCCGGTGCAATATCTGACCCATGGTAGAAAATCCGCGGGCCAAACTATGAAAACTGCCCATATGACTGCCTCTCACATGGGCAGAATAATCCCCTGTTGCAGGGAAAACAGGCTAATATGGGCAGTTTTTATAGTTTGGCCCGCGGATTTTCTACTGCGGGTCAGATATTGCACAGGGGGGCCCTGATGGGTCCCTGGGGAGCATAGCAATGCGTGTGCCATTTGGGCAGAAAATTCGGTGCGGAACTGCCTCTCACGCGGGCAGAATAATCCCCTGATGCCGACTAATATGGGCAGTTTTCGTAGTTTGGCCTGCGGATTTTCTACCGTGGGTCAGATATTGCAAGGCAAGGCACTGATGGGTCTCAGCGGAGTATGGCAATGTGTGTGCTATCTTGGCAGAAAAATTGGTTCGGAACTGCCTCTCACATGGGCAGAATAATCCCCTGATGCAGGGAAAACAAGCTAACATGGGCAGTTTTCGTAGTTTGGCCCACAGATTTTCTGCCGTGGGTCTTATATCGCAAAGCAAGGCACTGATGGGTCTCAGGGGAGCATAGCAATGCGTGTGCCATTTTGGCAGAAAAATCGGTCCGGAAACTGCCTCTCACGCAGGCACCTTTTTCAGTGAAAAATGTCTGAAAAACAAACAACATTTTTCACCGTACATTGTGCCGAAAAACTGAAATCTCCCAACCGGTGGATCGAGGCCATCAAGCGGCAAGTCGCCATGCACAGCCCGAGTACCAAGAGAAATAGTTGAAATCCTGCTTCATATTGTCTCGCACCTGGTGTACATCTTGTGGAGCATAATATCTCCAAAATGGTGAAGAGTTCAGTTGCCTTGGTGCAAAAGCATTGTGTGTTGTCATGGTAGCCTTTGCCAGACCCCTACCTTCAATATGCACCTGGTTTCAAGGAAATCGGATCAGAATTGAGTGAGTACTGACAAACTCCATTCAGGTTTGGCACCCCAAGGCCGAATTATGGGGTACCTGAAAAATTCCAACTAAGGAGTGAGACCCATAGCAATCAATAGGCCTGATTAAGCCGTTCTCAAAACCCTTGAAATGACCCTAATCCATTCAGTTTTGAGTGAGAAACAAGGGAGACAAAAAGTCAGATCAAAAGTTGTTCTTTCTTTCTAAATTTAGCTAGTGTCATTACATCCGCAAAGAGCTGTAAAGGACGAAAAAGTGAAAAAAGGCCGAATAACAAACATTCAAGGCGAACATCATACTATATCCTCAAAGGACGAGAATCAGTATGAAAACACATGGATGCGAGAAAAATAACACGAAAACGTGAAAAATAATAAATGTGCACTCTGACCACCCTATGAGAGACCCAGGGACACCTTCATCCAAGATATTTGATGTGCCACAGATCTGCAGCAGAAAGCTTGCTCACCAAATAACAAAATCTGATTGGTTCCACAACGTCCTCACCCTGTGATATCTCCAAGTTTGTCTCCTCAATATGTTGTACTTTTGAAACAGTTTAAAACCCTTTCTATTCTGTCACGCACTCAAAGGATAACTGGAGAAGAGAAAAGGGAATGTCATTTTCAGACGACCAGGTTTCAAGTTTTTCACCAATATTTTCACCTGAAAAACTCCTGAATTTTGAGCTGGAAAATTCAAAATTCAAAATTCCACATTTTTCACCAAAAAACTTGAATTCAAATATTTTATTGCAATTTGCAAAAATAATGGCCGGCCCCCTTTTTGAAAATAAAAAGTTTTTGGTTTCGGGCGCTTCGGACCGTACGGTGTCAGAGCGCTCACGTCACTCGCGCGGCTTCTTCCTCAACCTTTCTTGAGCTGCTATTACCTCTTTCAGCCTCTTTTCTCTGCTACATAGCACAACAATAGCAATGGGACTGCCCTGGAGTGCATTTAATTTGTGTACGACTAGGTAGAAGAAAGAATAAATCAATGTAACGCCGAGAGCGGCTACATGATGTCATCGCTCTGACAAGGGCGGTCCGAGGCGCCCGAAACCAAAACTTTTTATTTTCAAAAGGGGGCCGGCCATTATTTTTGCAAATTGCAATAAGTTTTTCACCTCAGTTCCAAGTGAAAAACTTCTGAAAATTGTTTTAACTTTTTCAGTGGTATTCTTGGTGTAAAATGGGCTGAAAAAGAACATGTATATTTCATTACATTTTTCACCAAAAATTACAGTAGAAAACAATGTGAAAAATATGTGAAAAATGTGAACCCCAGTTTCAAATTTTTCACAAATTTTTCACCGCATTTCTTCATCGCTTTTTTCACAAATTTTTCAGCACTTTTTCCGCTGAACATTGTTGTGAAAAATGTTTTACATTTTCCACCCCAATTTCCGGGTGGCAATAGAGGTGAATTTTGAGGTGTAAAACTCATGAATTTTGTTTCAAGTTTTTCACCTTGAATTCCACTGGAAATAGTGGTGAAAAAAGTTTTGAATTTTTCACCTCTTTTCTCGGTGAAAAATGTCTGAAAAACAAACGACATTTTTCACCGTAAATTGAGGTGAAAAATTTGAATCTCCCAACCAGTGTTACCGTGAATTCCTTACCTATCACTTTATCTAACACATCTGTTCCCTAGCCTGTAAATTTTCGATGTACACCACCAGCTAACTTAAACTTGCCACGTTCTGGCGATTACGCCGATTGGCATTCTAGACTGTTTCCAAGGCACAGTCCCACTGCAACTTACATTGAAATTTTTTACCAAACTGTCGGATCTCTATGGGTCAGCAGTTGAATTTGAATATGTTATTGGCCAAGAACCTCGTTTAAAGCCCTCCAGGAATGAATCCCACCGTTTTGTATCAAAGGATTATTGCCCTAAGCGCTGTTCAGCCAAATATTGGGATTGTTGAATTCAGAGATACAGAAAATCAGGCTGCAGTCGCCCAGACTCTGTGTTTGGACTCTGAAAGCATATGTGAGGTGCATTTATTGGCATAGGCACACTTTTATAGTCGTGGCGCGCACTAGCGCGCATTGACGCGCATTGACGCGGCATCGACGCGCACTGACACGGACGTTGACGCGGCACCGGCGCGGCAACGCTAAGATTGAGAATGTTCTTAAGTGGTTGTAAACCTTCTTGGATACTTGGTTACACCTCTTATATGACACAGAGATGAGTAGAACTCAATTTGGAGTAGATTGGCCTCAGTTCAACCTCTGACTGCTGCATTTCAAATTCAATACGCTGCCTAAACACTGAAGGAGCATTGTACGCTCACCCAGGAGAGTCTTGGAGCTGATTAAAAGACTAAGGAAGCCAAAAATTAACTGAAAGATGTGCTGCGTCAGTGCGCGCTGCCCCGCGTCATTTTCTCCAGACCGTGTTCCGTGCTCAGCAACCACCAGGCTCCCAGCCGTGACATAGCGGCAAAATTTGCTGATCTGGATCAGGTAAAGCATATCCTGAGCGGTGGATATTGGCTTGAAGACTCCGCTTGGGTTCGCGCAGGAAAGGATGTGCGCCGGATTCTCCGGAATACGCCCATTATCCTGTTACCCTTGAATTGAACAATGTAAGATAGTAGTAGTGGAGCACTGGGTGGCCGGTGATTGAGTAAGACTTTTCTGACCTCAGAACCTCAACTACGTAGAACTACGTAGAAACCCCCTTCAACTATGTAGAACCGTGTAGAAACCTCCTCAACTACATGGAACTACGTAAAGGGTACCCTTTCTACAGAACTACAGGAACTACGTAGTGCTACGTAGCAAGCCCAGGGTTTGCTGATGCGATGCCGCTACAATAAACTTTCAACAATGGACAGGGGATGGGTAGGGTCACAGCGTTGTTCATTACTAGTGTGACACCAGGTCTACGAAAGGCTGAGTGTTTTTTTTTGTAGAATTAATGAATGGGGACAAACATGGACAAAGAATTCCAGTGCCCAAGAGTTTTCCAAGCCAAGCTAGTGATTACCAAGGAGATGAAGCAGGAAATTGGTGGTCACAATGAGCAGTGGATTGAGTGTGCGGTGGAGATCACAACTGTCTAGTTTCTCATTTATCTCAGACTAGGTAACTTTAATGTGGAGACAGTCATACATGCCTAGGGATAGGTCAAGTACAATGCAAGGTGTCACATGAGTGGGACATACAATTTTGCCTCATTTCTGAGGGTTTCGGTGTCGACCACAACATTGCCCTGGAAAAAAATGAGTTTTTCAGGGGAAAAAAATGGACAACATGAGAAGCTTACACCAAGATAAATTCTGAGGACATATGCAGCCTGAGTAAAATTCACAACCATTGGCTCCTCCCGCCTCAGCTTGGTAAACTTTTTGAGGTTGTTTACAGCTGTTTGCAGAGTTAATGGCACTATCAAACTTGAGCAAATAAGAGCAAATTTGACACATGCGTTCTTGTCGCATCCATTGCAAACACATTTCTTGACCGTTCAAGGTGATTTGAGGTGCGTCCAGACACGTTTAAGCAGGGCTATCGACCTGACATGGTCTCACTTTCGATTTACGCGTTTTAATTTTCGACCTTATTCGGCTCCCCCGCGATTCAGCCCTCCTCTTGCAATCCTCTTCCTGAGCTCAGTTTTCTACCAATAGACCTCAGAATAGGCGCGTTCGGACCGCATTTACCGCCCCCATTGCACCCTGCTTACTGTTTGCCCCAGCTTCTTGCTCTCCATTGCTCATTTTTACGCACATGTCGAAAATTATCAAATCTCGTTCTTGGTCAATACAGGTCCAATTCTACTCGTTCTAGGTGCATTCTGGAGCTATTCCCTGAGGTATTCCAGGGCTGATTGATGGGCATACAGCCTTTTTCCCCCTCTCTCGCTGCTATGCCCAATCACAGTATCAGTTGCGACGTCAAGATCACTGCTCTGAACCTATATGAACAAGGCCATCTTACACTCAACCAGATCCTAGCTTGTGTCGGCTTCTCACGCCGTACTTTCTTCTGCATTCTCAAGTTATGGCAAACCACAGGAGATGTTGTGTGAAGTCACGCAGACATATGGGTCAGCATCGGCTTCTGCATCATGATGACATTGACTACCTCTTGTGTTTGGTGCACCACCAGCCTGACTACTTCCTCGACGAACTCCTCGAACTCCTGCAACACAATTGATTCATTTCTGTGCACTATACTACTATCCATCGAGAACTTGAGCGCGCCGGCATGTCCAGAAAAGTGCTGAAGGAGATTGCCCTCGAACGAAGCGAGCCCACCCAGATTGACTACATTCGTGAAGCAGCGCAATATTCAGCAGAATACCTCAGATTTCTGGACGAGTCCTCACCAGGAAGCTGGGATACAGCAGCGGGAGCGTGAGGTAGAAGCCATCACGGTGTGTTGGCTGTGCAGCCACAGTTGGAGATGAAAGCATGTTGTCGACTCGACGAGAGTAGGCAAACTTCAATCTGTAAAGTTGAAAGGACTCCGCCCCTGCACGTGGAGTCGGTTAAGACAGCATGGATGAATGGCACTGAATAGGTAGTGGCTCGTTGTGACTGAAGAATCCGGGGACATTGCTTGGAGATAATTGAGACCCAGAAAGGCATTCCGCTTGTGTTGAGATTGAGAGTCTTCCGCCATTTGAAATTTTGTAGGCGCACTTCCCTCCCCAGAAAAAAATTGGCGGCTTTTTCCCGGTGGAAACACTGTTCTCTTTCTGGCTAGAACGGCGTGAATGACACAAATTTGAGGAGAACTTTGGCGGAACGTCAATTAAGTGATCCGAACTTGAAGCCATTTTCCCGGTTAATTGATCGCCGTGGTGTGAGCTGTATTAGTGGGAGAAGCATGTTTTCTAAACGAAGACCGCACTTTACTGGTGCTGTAGGTACATACTATCAAAAGTAGCTCACAAAAAAGCAACAAAAGAGCTACGGTTAGACTTCTATTAGCAATGCTGGGGCTGATTCCCGAAGGCGAGACTTCAAAGAACGACAAGACTGGTTCTTGGCAACGCGGCCGAGCCAAGAAGGGCCGCCAAGCTGTCAAACACCAGAAACTTGTTCGTGGTCAGCGCTTGACAGCGACAGGACTGCTTACCTCACGTGGCATAGAGGCGTGTAAAGTCATTGAGGGATCAATGCATTGCAAGGAGTATCAAGTTGTAAGGGTTTTCTCATTGAGTCTAACTTTTTGTTTGCCGTTGATTTACTCTTTCAGCTTCCGCATTGTTCACCCTTTCCTGGACCACTCAGTGTCCTTGTCATGGATAATGCTCGAATCCAACATGGAGAGGAAATTCTTGAGCTTGTTGAACACTTTGGTGTGTCTTTCTTTGAAGTCTTTCCTGCAAACCTAATAAGTCCTCCTGCTTCTCTAAGTGTACGATTGCTTTACTTACCCCCCTACTCCCCCAATCTGAACCTGATCGAAGAGGCTTTCTCCAAAATCAAGGCTTGGATTCATCACAACAACGACCTCTTCATCTATGGCCCTGATGTGCAGAGCTTGTCATGATCATCTAGCGATGGAACACCAGAGCTGGATTCTTGTGAAAAATGGTTGTCATGATCAATGTCATGTTTTGTGTTCCCCCATCAGATCAAATACGTTCCATCACATTGTGACACATCGTCGTGACATAGCGTGTCTCTCTTGCTCTGACCACCACCACCATCTTTGCAAAACCACGAACCACAGTTAAAGTAAGTCAAAACTCTTTATACACCTCTTGTCTGCCACCCTACGGTCTTGTGACCCCCTCTAAGCCACGCTGCGTCTGACCATAGGTGTTATGTGTGGTGAAGGAGGGTGGCACGCAGGATGTGTAGGGCTCATGCCACTTAACTTCAGATCATCGTTGGGTATTACCACAAATACTGTGATGGTCTGCAGTGCATAAAACATGTCTTTCAGAATATTTGCCATTCTCCCATCCCTGTTCTTCTCGGTGGCATAACTAACATTTTTCAAGATGTCTCACTGCACTCACAGCGGGAGGAAGTTCTCACTGTTTGAGGGCTTTCTCCCAGTCGACCCTGCAAATATTGATCGATCCTATTTTCAAATACACCAGATGGATGTGTCTCTTGAGGAACTGTTCGCCGCTGCTGAGGAGGCCGCTGAACTTCATGCCCAAGCCTTCAAGGACGCGGTTATGGAGCCCAAGGTGGGAGGAGATTGAATCTCGCCCTCCGACCCCTGAGCTGCGGACAAGGACGTGCTCACCGAGAATTCACCTACCCAATCCTGTGAGCCCACTCCCACCCCGTCTTCCGCAGAGGGTCGCCGCCTCTGCATGGGTTAATACAACAAAGAACATTGCCAAGAGAAGCCGCAACTCACTGCATCCTCACCTTTCACGCGCACAGCCCATCCACAATCCCTACCCACCCACCGAATGCTTCCGCCAAAGAAGTCTACATTTGATGCCGCCGAAATGGCGAGAAAGATGGTAAAAAGACCAAGGCCAAGAAACCTGCACCAAAACCATGGCGCCTGCGCACCACCAACGAGTTAGTAAATGAAATGGGATACAAGTACCTTTCCTGGGATGGCAAGTAAGTACACATTTCCTTTAGTTCTCTACTATACCTTATGTTCTACAGAAAGCCTTTACTGATCCTCGATCACTATGGTCGAATTATTGTAGGCTTTGCAGGCGCCCTGGAAGACCCTGAATGGCCATCTGTTGTGAGAAAGGCGTCAGAGGCAATGAAGGAGGTGTGGGATGAGGGGTTTTGCTGTGGCACATTTGGCCTGGCTGACGAGAGCCATCGCCGTGGCAACACTTTTTGTTACATCCATGCACGGATAACTCGGATGAAGGTCCGAGTGCGGCCCAATAACTCCGTTCCGAGATTCACCTCCGAGTTTTCGGAGTATTGTGGGAGTCAGCACATCCATGCATTGATCCTTCGGACCTGCTTTTGACCTTGCTCTGAGCTGACCAATCACTCCGGTTGAACTCCGACTCCAGATTACCCAATTCATCCCAAACATCATTCCAAGTCGGATTGCACACCATACACCATGTCCTGTGTCTCCTGTGATATCTCACACATGGGACTCGCACTCCGATCCTGCTGTCACACTTCGGTCATGCTCCGTCTCTGGTCACGCTCTGACTGCACATCACGGAGCTGTCAGGAGTAACCACGCGGGTTTGGATTCTGTGCTATGGCACCATCCAACTTGTTTACCAATGGTCCAACGTATTCCTTACTTCTTACTTATTGTTCCAGTACTTCTTATCTGTCACATGAGTTCTTCCTCTCCTTTTAGTACTCAGCTTTATTGTTGCGTCCACATCTTCTACTCACCTTTATTGTTACATCCACATGCTTCACGACTTATCTCCTTTATGCATTACAATTAGCCTGTTTACTATTTAACCTCTTAGTCTACTCCCTGTAAATCAGTTTGATTATTAAAGTTGCTTCACCCCATTCCTCGTGAAGTAATCTGAGTCTCTGTCCGGAACTCACTTCGGACCTCACCCACTTACTCCTGTCCATCCGGACGAAGGGAAGTATGTTCACACTATGTCTCCCTGTTGTGTAGCGCTACTCCGGTCCCCCAGTTCTCTGTGCCCTGCGCTCCGCACTCCAACACTCTGGCGCTCTGTTGCTCCAATCACTCCGATCCAGAGCCCGGACCCATCGGACCCATCACACCTCTGGTCCGGACCACTCCCTTCATCCCTCTGTCTATCTCCGAAGATGTTAAATGTCGAGCCGCAGGGAAAAGGGATAGTGGAACAGTTGGCCGGAGTTGTACAAGGTACTCCAGAATAACCGGGGTGCCGGAAAGTAGGCCGGAGTAACCGGAGTCGACAGAGGAGATCGGCAGAGCTGCTTGACACAACACCACTGAGGCGCAGGGTGAGCATGTACTGCCAGGTATCGTCTAGAGGAAGAGGAAGGGTCTGGGGGAAGAGAGGAGCGACTGGCACCACTCCGGAAGGGGGGAAGCGACATTTATTAAATTACTGAAGAACAGGGAGTATGCTAGCTGATTAAATAGTGTAGGATCCTGTTATATCCATGCACTATGACCTCCGACAAACTACTCCGATTGGTCCCTCCGGCTCCGATCGCGCTCCGTCTTCTCGGAGTGCATCGGACCGCCGGAGTAACGGAACGATCGGAGCTCCGACAAAACATCGGAACGAACTCCCACCATCTGACACCTTGGCAAAACGCCATCCCACACATTCCTTATTATCCTAAGTCCTCCGACTTCTTACTTATTGTTTCAACATCGTTCCTTTTGTCACCTGACTTCTTTCTCCCCTTTTGGACTTACCTTTATTGTTATGTCCGCATGGTTTCTAACATATCTCCTTTACCTATTACAATAAGGAGCTCTAGTATTTAATCTTGTCCTACATCCTCCTGTACTTCAGTTTTATGATAAACATTGCTTCACCCTGTTCCTCGTGAAGTAGTCTGGTCGTTCCGCTCCGACACTCCGCCGGAGCTCCGCTTCTGTCATCTCTCTCCCTCTGACGATATCCTGCGGTAACGCTCGTCCAATTATCCCCTCTGTGGCGTAGCGTCATCCAGTCCGCCTTTCACCAGCTCCGACTCCGGACTCCGGTTCCGTTCTGTCCGGCCCGCCGCTCCGCTTCGTATCTGTTGTCAGTTCGACTGGCCCTATATCCCTCCGTACCATCTTCTGGACGACTCGGATATAACAGATCCTAATATAGTGTAAAGGAGATAAAGGAGTAACATGTGGACAAGCATATGGTTGAAAGAATAGGAAGTCCATAAGCGGTAAGAGAAGTTCGACCTGTATCAGTATTGATCTTGGGAAATGAAACATGAGGTGATGGAAGGCAAGAGGGAACATGTGGAGAGGTTGTTACCCCTTGATACCAGCCACGACTGACCGCAAGAAGTCATTCCAATACTAATACCTGGATTCCGGTTGGCTCCGGGTTTCCGGTGTGCACCGGAAACACCGGAGTGGACCAGAGTGGTTTTGGGTGACAAAGACCATGGTCCAGGGGTGTGGTTGCATGGATATAACACGATGGCACTGGAGACTGGCGAGATTGGTGATCAGCATGCAATGTGGGATCCTTGTTCCAACATCCAGATGGAAGTGTTGTTAGGGTTTGCTTATCTCCAATCTGTAACATCAACAGAAGTGATCAGGAAGCCCCTGTCAAGCTGAGTCATGGTAAGAATTTCGCATGAATAAGCTTTCTGCGTTCCTCTCGACAACGGTCCGGGCTTGGAAATAGTCAGCAACTCTCAACACTTTTTCTTTCCAGTGCAAGAATTGTGACAGAAACTGTCAGTGATAACGATAATGTTTGCCCGGGTACTTGGCTATTCAGATCCATCAAGCTTCGCCCAGTTCCGTCTTTGGCACCATGCTCCTCCAACCTCAAATGCTCTCGTGCCCGCCTCAACCTCACTTCCTTCTTGGCACTGGCCTCCTCTGAGCTCAAACGCTCCCGCACCTCCAGAATATAATCCATGGAACATTAATCCTACAGTGGATGCGCTCACGGTCAGGCACCGATAACCTGTGACATTGGAGTTTGAGCAGTGCAGTAGTGATTCGGTGTCACTGTCTTTCCACCCATTCCGCCTACGTGATTGCACACCCTTGAATTTCCAATTAACTCATTTCAAGCCTAAATTTCAAGCACCCTTGACATGTACAACAAGCATGTGGGGTTCTGTAAATGCCCGCGCATTGACACTGATCATTCCCTACATATATTCTCCCAATATTACCCTCATTTGTGACTTATCTCGATGAATGTAATCTCATCAACCTCAAGTTGATGCTCATGGCCCCTTGACAGTCTCTCTTCTTTCTCCACCGCAGCATCCTGCTGTCCATCTTTCAAAAAAAATCACAGTGTACCAACCAAGAGCCCCAGTAAAATAACTTCAATTTGAAACCCATAACCTTGAATCCAGAAACTGACCATTAGGGCTGCGACCCGACCGTTTGATGGGACGGCCGTCAGAAAAACGGCTGTTTCTGGCTACGGGACGAGAGGACCCGGCCGTCAAGATGAAGGTGATGAGGCCCTGACGGACGGGTCCCGTCCGTCAGACCCGTTACGGCCGTCAATGGGTAAAAATTGGGCAAATATATTGATATAGTGCATTTGAGCAGAGTAGATGTTGAATTGAAGATAAAAAGTAACATAAGGAACTACAATAACTCCACCAACGCCTTTTCAGCCTTCTTAGATGCCTCTCTTGCCAAGCGCAGCCGTGCTTTGACAAACATGAGCATTTCAACTGTTTCGGCCCTCAAACTGGCGCGCTGAATACCAATGGTGTCCCGTCCACCTGAGAAAATGTGTTCAACGGTGACCGCAGAGCCTGGGGGTGTTGGTAAGTTACAACTGGGAATTTAGAGGCCGATTGAAATACCTGGAATGCACAATACATCACGAGCAAGGCGATACAAATTGGGGAATTTGTCTCGTCGTGCATACCACCAAGCAAGTGGATCTGTATCCTCAAATGGCTCTGGGACACCAGTGGCTCTGAAGTACTCTTCCAGCTCATTCTTGGTGGCACCGGCAGATGAACTCGCCCCATCCCAAAAAGATTGAACTTCACGGGTGAACCCGGTACCTCTTCGGCTTCCTCGGAGACAGATGACTGCATGGAGGCGTAGTAAATATTGTAGTGTGTCTGTAAACGGGTTTTAGAGAGGTCCAGCCCTCGAAGTAGCTCAACGTCGTCGGCGTAGTCCTTGCGTAAACCTTCATATGAGAGTCGGTGCTCGGGGCAAGTTTCAAAAATTTGAGGTGCTGATGAACATTCTCGATTGTGGTACTCCCGCTGACAACTGGCCGGATATTTAGCTGTCTGGGTTTGAGTGACAATATTAACTTACTGAGGGGCAGAGAGCGAGAGCGAAAACCCATGACAAATATTGTAAATGGCATCCCGGACTCAGCGTCGCGACATAGTCGATTAAGCTGACGTTGTGATATGAAGGAAAAGTGCGACCGATGAAGCCGGTGACCCAAGATCATCGGTACTATGTGATGGTGATGGAAAAACCGAGGGAAGACAAGAGTCCCTGGGAGAAAGAACATAAGTAATCCTCTGCCAAACAAAAACACAAGCTAACCAATTGCAAGGAGCGCTAATCCGCTCACAAAGGCGAAATAGAAAAAGGTGTACATAAGCGCCAATGGAGAATCATGGCCATACAGCCCAAAATATTCACCGAGAGCATAGGCAAAGAGTCCGCTTGCAGCAAAAGGGAGGAGGAAGAGTAGTAAATTTACTAGCATCCATGTAATTGACCGCGCCCCAACCGTCTCTGGTCGAGATGGAAATAATGATCCCCGGGCTGAGGATTTGGCTGTACATAACGGCCATAAGCACGCTCGCATCAGCTGCTGCCGGTGGGTGAGCTTCGAGTCGCAAGTGTCCCAGTGAGTTAAATCATCGGTGACATACCTGGCAAAAGTTTGCCCAGGGGAGGGTCATCATAATGGGTGACGGTCGTCGACATCGATTGGACTCAGACCCACGATTCAGGGCCTTAAGTACCAAGCCGCCACACACCAGTGTTGTAGTTAGGGCTAAGGGCCTAACCCATGTCGAGACTAAGCCCTGAATATTGCCCAGGTCCCCGTCTGAACCCCTTATTGCCCAGGTCCTGTCCCCCTAATACCCCTTAGTATACGAATAGGGGAAAATATTACTACACCTCGGAATCCGGGCGCCGCAAGGTGGGTCCTCGGACCCGTCAACGGGTGCACCCGTTGTAACGGTGCACTGGGGTGCAGCCGTGAAATCACCAGATATGAAGCACTAACGAGCGTAGCGAGTATAACTCAAACTAAACACTCAATCAACCTCACAATCTAATCAAATCACTAACTCCAATCTCAATACTTGTGTGTGTGTGTGTTCGGGGAAGTAGGGTACGTATCACCCTTCAAGACTAATGGATTCGCACAAATGGATCTACGGTAGGCTCTTTCTTTGCAGGTTGGTCTCTTTAGCTTTCTATCTTGGGAGGCTCCCGTAGGGACTCTTAATTCGACGTATGGGCAACTGAGCGAGAACAGTGCCAGAGGTGATCTGTGCAATGCTACGGTAGGTACTCCGGCCACAGAATAGTTAACCAATAGACCGAGAGGCTAAGGTTTTCCTTTATTCCTTCAAACGGATCCCTTGACAGAGCAAAGCTCAATGTCTGCGGAAGAGAGCAAAGCTCAATCAACGGCAGGAACCGTAGAACGGCTGGCTTCCACGGGCGGTTGGACTGGCTAAGTCCCTGCACTTATAATGGTCTTAAACGGCGTAGTTCGCAGGACGTACTAGCCTCAATCCAATCTTATTGCAGTTCACAAATCTTTTCCTGTCTCTGAGTTACTATATTCCTCCAAAGTGGGGGGGGTAGTCTACTGAAGTACATTTAGTGAAACTATGCGGTATTTATACAAACTGAGGGAGCGAGATGGAGATAACCGGAACTGAAGTCGGAAAGTCGTGATATGTCGTGATTGATGCTGCGGTAGGATCTACGGTAGGTCAACCAATGATAGCTCTGGCATTATCTCTACCGTAGGCTTGTGGTTACCGGAGGTATCTTATCCTTTCTAGTTGGTTTGGTGGGGGCTACCTTAGGTTGCCCTATGGTAGGAGTCCCCGTAGAGGGGTAGGGTTCAAGTTATAGTTTACTCCCTGAAGGTCGCTCCACCTACCGTAGACCTTCCTATGTCTACGGGAGGTCCCGTACTACTCATATCTCACATCGAACAGCTCCCGTAGGCTTGGCATCACACATCCATGTGTTTGGCCTATCACAAGGAACTTTACCGGTGGTACAAGCTCCGTGCCGGTTTACCGTAAGCAGCCGCCTCTTGTCATTGTCTTCAGGGCTACCGTAGGTCAAAGTGCCATTAGTAGTCCTGATTTCTAGTAAGCTTACCGTAGACCAAATAGGGCTACGGTAGGCTTGTGGCCTATAGCTTATTTCTTGTCTTGGTGGTTTGGGCTAATAGGTGTATAGCCTTGGTTACCACCGATCCATGTGGTTCGTGCCATCAGCAGGAGCTTCTACCAGAGGTAGAAGTTCCTATCAGGCTACCGTAAACAGACAATCTCGATCTTTAATTCAGGGCTACCGTAGATTAAGGTACCATTTAATAGGCCTCCCTATACTCTTGCCCATAGCAATCCTACCGTAGACCGCTAGGGATACGGTAGGGTCTACGGTAGGCTCTTTTATCTTTAACTTTGTTTCTTGTTCCTTCTTTTGGCGGCTACCGTAGGCCGGCCGCCACCATATCATAGTGACTTCATATCCCCATCTAGGCCCATTGCGATTGGCAACACGCCTTTCATGGTTTCTTGATCTATTGCGGTGAATCTGACCCGACCATAGGCCGGGAGCTACTGTAGGTCTGCTGACCAACGGTAGCCCTCTGTTAATTCCAACGGTCAGGCTAATCCGAGTTTAACTATTAATATTGAAACAAGGCGCCGCTTGTGACGTTCAGCTACTAAGAAGTGTAATTCCCCTTGTTCACCTCTAGCACTCAAGGAATCTGGCGGTCAGCCAACTCCCGGAGCCCGACGGTAGACTCTATAACTGAACTTAGTTCCTGTAAAGGTTCTTTATTGAGTCTTCAAGTACTTGGTGTCCATTGGCTTTCAGCCGTCATAGGTGTAGAATACCATTCCGAGGAGAATGTACTCTCTTGTTCTAGTCTCCCTTTGCCTTTTGAATAGGTTCAAAAATGAAAGAAAACCGGTCGTTTTCATGTGTGTTTCCTTGCACACCCTATCACCGTCCCAACCCGTCGACCCGGCAGTGACGGCAACGGGTCGCAGCCCTACTGACCATCCTCTGTGCAAGACTCCACCTTGCAGTTTCTACCTTGTATGTCCTCACGTCACAAAATGCCAAACTGATTTGGTCATGTGAGTGTTAAATGCAAAAGAACAGCTGAACCAGGAATTGAACCTGGTTGCTCTAACCTGAGGGTTAACCACTGAGCTATTCTGCCAACAGTGTGAAGGGAACTCCCAGAAGGAACTTCAACACATAATGCGTGCCATCCTCCTCGCTCGATGCATGACACGCATCCTCAAGTTCCTTGGACGTAAACCCCTTGACATGCTGTATCCAGCCCTCGCAGTAGAGAAAATTATTCAAGTCTTCTTCGCGAACGGGGGCGGTGAACGGAACATTGGAATAATTTATTGGCAGGGGGTGTGTGGTGGTGAAGAGGCTAACAAGATCAACCTCGTCCTCAGGAACGGGGGGAAGGAGGGAGGGTTCAACTTGAAACACACTGTTGCAGGCTCCAGTCATAAATGACTGTCCATAACCAAGGCAGTACATATTGCAGGACCACACTGGCATTGGCCGTTTTGGTGACTACAGCGAGATTTGCGTGTCCTGTACCCATGGTCGCATCTGTTGCAGAAATAGAATTGTCAGCTGGTCAATGCAAGCCCAAAGACCGGCACAGCTCTGGCGGTTGGAAATTTCAGCTGGTCAAATCGACAAAGCTGGTACTCTGCAGTGAGTTTGATCACAAGGTCCTTTGGGACGTGAATCCAAGGTAAATGTTAGAACAGGCAGCACAGAGGTCTGGGTCAACAGTAAGAAACTCTGTTAGATGCATGTAAGAAGAGAACACACCTGGGTCAACAGTAAGAAACTGGGGACCCAGGACGATGCTAGGCTACTTATATAGTACTGGAACAATAGAGAAGGTAGAACAATAAGAAGGAGAGAGATAATAAGATCTCTACCACTACAATAAGATCACTATCTAAACAATAAGAACAATGGAGACAATAAGATGGATGTCAACACAATAAGATCATGTATCAGATAGGATCATATAGGATCAGGAGCATGAGAGTAGTAGAGTCCAACCACTGATACCAACAGTAAATGAGAATGAATGTGGCTCTCAACCGCTGAGAGCTCCACCATGATCTTGCAACTCAAGCATATGATCACACAGTGGCAAGTGTTCACGACAATATCTAGAATGGAGAGATTGAAGGTAGGATGGGAAATGACAGTGTTGGCGTCCGGCACCCGCAGATAATCGGATAGGATCAGAGGCATGGTGGTGGAGGGAGGTTCAGAGTCTGCCAGAGGAACCGGGTCTTCCTCAATGGAGGCACTCATTGCACGCGCAACATACTGATCTTCTTGGCAGCGCAGCGCGGCAGGTGCATAGGTCAAGGGAGTGCTGTTATGGAGCTGGTCAGGGTCAAGGGGGAGCCTGGGGTTGCTGATACACTTGCATTTATGTGCATACCACTGGCACTTGGGTTAGCTTGACGTTCATGGCTGCAAGATTAACTACACACACCCAGATGCCTTATCCGTTGATATGGTTCTTGTCACACCTCAAGCAATGGAATAGGTCAGTCGTTACGTTGCGGGCAAGCTCTATGGCAGCCTTATCTGGATACATTACCTCTGTGGTTACGGTGTGGATATTTTTCTTGTGGGTCTGCAGGGCCTTTTGAAATGTGGGAGGTTTACAAGTATTACACCATCCGTCTTTTGTTTTCGGGTGCTTTGCAGGAGCGTTCTCAGTGTTGGATGGAAGGCCATTATTGATGTCAGGATCAAATTGAGGGTGCTCCTCCATGTTAGGGACGGTATCAACAGTGGAGTGAAGGGTGTTGTCCGAGGGATGGTCGAAGAGAGGAAAAGCAATGAAAAATAAGCACTTTGCCAGCTTCTCACACTCACTGTTAAATGCAAAAGAACAGCTGAACCAGGAATTGAACCTGGCACCTTCTCAGTTCATGTAAGATGCTCTAACCCGAAGGTTAACCACTGAGCTATTCTGCCAACAGTGTGAAGGCAACTCCCAGAAGGAACTTGAGTTCTTTCTCTTTCATTTTCTGCCCCCCTCAGTTCTTCCCTTCCCAAAGCACTTGTTCCACTTGGGCTTCAAGTGCAATGCTCCCGCTGATCGCTCTGTCTGCCCAAGCTGCGGGACGACCCACTGCAAATATTGGAAGTTCACAGACCTCAGGTGCTCGTTCTATGCCCTAGTTACCCAATTCCATGCCTTCGCGACCGCCATTGGCTAGCCTGGTGTTTGCATGTAAGTCCCCCCATTTTTTTCTTTCCTGCTCGCGAACCCAACGTCAGGCATCTTGCTCATTATTGCATCGCCTTTCCCAAACACCGCTCTTGACTCATCCCGTCTTCTACCTGTAAAATAATCAGCTCTAGTGTACTGGGCGAGCTGTCAAAGTAGGTGCTTGGCATGATCTGACGACAGTGGAGCTTGTTGTGCGCTCATTCATCGAGTTCCTTCTGCCCAATAGGGACGTTTGAACAAAGGTCGTGATGAACGCAAGTTTGCCATCCCGGCCTGCAAGGTCACCACCCTGCTGCTGGTCAAATGCCGTGAACATCAAGTGAAAAAAGACAATATTGCAGACATGGGTGTAGTCAGTGCCCGATGCCAGGAGCGAGGTGCTAACAATAATCTCCTTCTTCCCGGTGATCCGGTCGTTGAACAACTCAGCTTTCTTTTCTTCATCTTGCCCTGCATATAATGCCTCCATCCCAAAAATCCGTGCCAATTCCTTTGCCTCAGCGACACTCTGGGCAAAGACCATCATCCGATCTTTCTTGCCATAACGTCACGAGCCGCTTCAACACTGAAGGTCCATGATGAGCTCAGCGTCCGTGTTGGCCGTCCGGACGGCAATGGGGAGGTTCAGGTGGCTGACGCGCATGCGAACAATATCCCAACTGTTGATGCCAGAGAGTTGGCGGAAGAGGGGAATGAGGTGAACCGGAATTGTTGCGCTCGCTCCAAAGATTGGAGCACCGTATTTACTGCAAATTCACACTGTTGGCAGTAGTGTTGCCGCAACTCAGAAAGTCGAGTCGCAACTCAGTAAAATGACTCCTGAACCAAGTCAACTCGAGTCACTCAAGTCAGTTAAGTCACCATATTTTCAAAGTGCTCCAAACCCCTCGGGAGCTCTTAAAAACTCGAAACGGGGGGTTTTTTTTTTTTTTTTTTTGACGTATCACAGATATCACACATGTGACATGCATCACACCATCACAGATTTTCTGAACTTTTTTTGCAAAATGTGCTGAATAGCTTCATGGGGCTCTGGAGAATAAAACCCATTTGGGAATCGACTTGAGTCCTTTGAGTGACCCGAAGTTGATTTCATCGACTTGACTTAACTCGACTTAAGTCGACTTGGGACCCTCCAAGTCTGAGTCGCGGCAACACTAGTTGGCAGAATAGCTCAGTGGTTAACCTTCAGGTTAGAGCATCTCACATGAACTGAGAAGGTCCCAGGTTCAATTCCGGGTTCAGCCGTTCTTTTGCATTTACTACAAGGCAGTGTCGGTAGCGTGTTTTGAAGGCGAAAAACCATAGATGCACGCACCGGCGGTACTGGCGGCAGCGGCGGGTGTTATATCTGAGTCGTCCAGAAGATGGTACGGAGGGATATAGGGCCAGTCGAACTAACAACAGATACGAAGCGGAGCGGCGGGCCGGACAGAACGGAACCGGAGTCCGGAGTCGGAGCTGGTGAAAGGCGGACTGGATGACGCTACGCCACAGAGGGGATAATTGGACGAGCGTTACTGCAGGATATCGTCAGAGGGAGAGAGATGACAGAAGCGGAGCTCCGGCGGAGTGTCGGAGCGGAACGACCAGACTACTTCACGAGGAACAGGGTGAAGCAATGTTTATCATAAAACTGAAGTACAGGAGGATGTAGGACAAGATTAAATACTAGAGCTCCTTATTGTAATAGGTAAAGGAGATATGTTAGAAACCATGCGGACATAACAATAAAGGTAAGTCCAAAAGGGGAGAAAGAAGTCAGGTGACAAAAGGAACGATGTTGAAACAATAAGTAAGAAGTCGGAGGACTTAGGATAATAAGGAATGTGTGGGATGGCGTTTTGCCAAGGTGTCAGATGGTGGGAGTTCGTTCCGATGTTTTGTCGGAGCTCCGATCGTTCCGTTACTCCGGCGGTCCGATGCGCTCCGAGAAGACGGAGCGCGATCGGAGCCGGAGGGACCGATCAGAGTAGTTTGTCGGAGGTCATGGTGCATGGATATAACAGCGGGGGAGGTTGGTAGTCACACCAAATTTCACCCATAGGGCACACAGGAACTGGTCACGGGAGATTTGGTGACACCGAAAGTCCTTGAGAGTCGTTGCGTCGACCTCCGTGCAGCAGTAGACATCACCGTTTGGGCCATCGCGCGCGTGAAGGCTGGGATTGTTGACATGTTACTCAATCTGCTCCTGGTGGGTCAGATGCCTGCCAATGTAATGCAGTGTTTGTGCACGGGGCATGTTGAGGCGGAGGGCAGGCTGTATGCGGAATGAGAACGAGGTGGAGGCGGGAAGAGCGGGCCATGGTGAGGAAAAAGCTGAAGACTGTGTGGAACGCACGGACCAGTGGAAAGAAAACAGAGGAGCGAAGTGGAGGACACCAGCATACTCACTCGGTGTCACAAAAGCGGATTTTAAAACGCACCGGAAAATGATCAAGAATGCTATTGAAGGCGACCGTGCATGGCCAAGGGTGCCCCCTACGGGGCACAGTCTCTTGCCTTGTCTTCGACATCCTCTACCCGCCGTGGAGTCATCACCTGTGATTGAGCACATCATTAGCCGCTGACAACAAGGTGCTGAGGTACGAGAGTTCAGTTTGAAATCATTTACGGGCTCTAACTCTTCACTGGTCAGGGTTTGTGGACTGTTCTGCTTCAAGGTTCGACAGAGGAGACAGAGTTCGTTGAGAGAATTACCCCTTGGTGCATCTCAATATTCCCCGACCAGATGGCCGTACTAATTTTTTCGAACATAGGCTCATCATGGGAACGAATGGTGGTAAATGTTTAGAATATATTCTCAAGCATGGAACTGGTCCTCCCGTTCCAACTACTTTACAGTCAACTAGTAACCCTCCCAACATGGTGCCAAACTCCACTCCCTCCACGTTAAACCAAAGGACCTCAGATGCTCCCACGGTCAATACCGAAACAGACAGCAGAACTGAAGTGAAAGCGTTGTTGAAGCGGAAGCCCGGTTGTCACCAGGACACCGCTTCCAATTCTGATGACAGCGAGCATAGCTCCAGGAATTCGGAACCCTCCTCCAAGCCAAAGTTGAAGCGGAAGAGGTGGCACCAAACTCCCATCTACTCGAGTTCCGAGTCCGAATCGGAGTCGTTATCGAAGCAGCAGTCAAAGACAAAGCACAAGAAACCAAACTTGGTGGCTCGTGAAGAAGAGCCAAATGCGAAGGAGCCGCTGTTTCTCCCATCGGATGGCGACGGTCCAGAACAGGATGAGTATGAGGTCGAAGAGATTGTGGGTTGGTGTGAAGAGTTTGCTTCTCCGGTTTCTGCTATATGAATAATGCTAATGACTCTCATTCAGAATAATAGAATTGACATGACGAGCAAAGATCCAGGCACACGATTATTGTGTGCCTTAAATGCACATCTTGCGCACATGGCCCAGCAATAACTGTGACTTGTCACAAAGGGCTTTGTTGGCTTGTTGTCGGCTACCTCAAAGAGCTTTGTGAGCATTGTGTCGTTAGTTGACTAAATGCTAGTTACAATGTAGCTACTTAGCATTTAATTATGAATTGTTTCCAGCTTTGAGCACGAGTATATGTGGCGTAAGTTAGCAGTTTGTTTAGTTGAGCCGTGACTCGGTCACAAATGCCGTCGCAGCTTTGCAAAGCAACGGATCAATCTGGTTGCGCCAGATTTGTGCCCTTGTGCTGAGGTGAGAGAGGGTGAGAGCCACCCGCCCGTCTGTCGCGCAGCGGCCCGCCCAGCCCAAACCTCGCATCTCACATGGTCCCGCCAACCATGACCTCATTGCACCGCAATCCTCGCAGTAGTATATAGGCTACCGCAATGGACCTAGCCAGGGCGTCCGTTGTCTAAATCAATGGAGCCAGCCACCCGCTGGCCAGGCTTACCCTGCCTGCCAAAAAATGGCCTCTGGCTGTCTCTCGGCAAGCCCCGCTCACCCAAATTAGTACATTCGTGGCCAATATGCCTTTTGACTCCTACGCACACCCAATTTGGGGTTCTCAACAAGGCAACAAGCCTTTTTTGACGGCAAGCTGATGAGATTCCTTTCGACGATAAGATATCATTCTCGATAAGATTAAATACCCCTATTCTCGTAGGATCCTTTCCCACCCGCGCGCGCAAACAGGGAAGACAAAATGCTTGGTTTTGACACACTGGGGAGACACAAAACTATTAGTTTCAGACCAGGCGACACAGCACATGCTACCGTACGCTATCGCTACCTACGTACGCCGTGCACCCAAACATTTATTCTGCTGCATTTGTTTATTTCAGCGCCGAAATCAATTTTGATTGCACTTGTGCGTACCTTCGAAGAGTGGATTCAGAGCCCCTTCATCATCCAGCACCGACGCGGCGGCGGCGTCGAGCGATACATTCAGCTTCGCGTAGAAGAATGCACGAAGACGCTCGTGCACCGCGGCCTGCTTGATGGCATACGCCTCGAGCCCCGCTCGCGTGGCTATGGGCAGGTCCCCCGCGTCTCTCGAAGCCGTCGTGTGCGCCCGCCACGTCTGGGTCTCCCACTCCAGATACCGCAATACCCGCCGCATCTCCTCCCGCAGTAAGTTAACCTCCTCATCCCATCGCGTTTTGCGCGCCTTTGCTCTCGCCCATTCTACTCTCAAAGCTATACATCGTTAGAACGTCGCAAGATCGAGACGCCCAAGCACTTACATTCATGAAGGTCGCTCTCATCTGGATCCAGCGCACCCCGCGCTGCCCAGATCCAAGAGAGTACCTTCCTGGAAGTGCCCGCGACATGACGCGGTGTCCGCCCCCCCTTCCCCGCCGCCGCCAAGGACAGTCTCTTCTTGCCGCTCGCCTCATCGTCGTTGACATCCGCATCGAGCGTCAGGTCACTCTCCTTCAGCGGCTTGAAAAAGGGGGCGTAGTTGGGTCCTTTCAGCCTCAACAAGGCCGCACGCGCGTGATTATACTTGAGGGACAGTGCTGCGATGCGGTCGCTAATCTGCCCCACCAGCGAGTTCGCCCTCGTTGCCCCGTGCTGCCCGCCGACGGTCCCCCCCACCCTTCCAATACAAAACATGGCGCTTTGCGTGGAGGCGCGCCCGTAACGCCACCAACGCATCGCCGCACTGCGCCTCCCTCAGCTTGGCTTCCATCTCCGCTAGACTCTCTCAACATGTCGCGTGCTCACCCTCCGTCAGGTCCGACGGCAGGAATAACTTGATGTTTTCCGCCTTGACCGCTGCGGCGTCGGGGTTCCTATTGCGTTCCAGACGTTCCACCGCGCGGATGGCTGCGGGCGTATACACCTCCTGCAGGCCACGGAAAACGCGCAGTTTTGACAAGAATGCCAGCCTGCTTTCCTGAATCTCGCTCTCCCTATTCGCGGTGACGAGTGTCGTTCCTGCGATTTCCGCTTTGATGCGACGCCTGCCCCAGCCCATGTCAGCGCATTGAATACTGCAGTCCAGTGAACGCGGTACGTACTGTGTATCCTCCAGCTGCAACCCGGCTGTGAGGAATGCGGTCGCGCTGGTACCGTGCAAGGGTGTCGTTCCTTTACTGGCAGCCTCTACTTTGTCAGCTTTTAATGCAGCCCGGATATCTGCCTCCGACAGCCCATCTGTACTAGATTTGTCAGCACCTCGTTCTGCCTGCACGCCACCGGCTCTGCTTACCCTTCGCGCTGATCAAGTACGGGTTCGGCGCCGTGCGGTCAGCGAGGAACGCATCCACGCGCTCCTGCCAAGCAGCGCGCACCTCAGTCGGAATGCTCTTGTTGACTTCCTTCCAGGCTGCGACCTGCTTCTCGCGCTCCGCGATGGCCACCAGCAGCTTTCGGCGTAAAATATCCCCTAACAAATGTAAACCTCAGTCACTAATCAATGCCGCGACGCGCCACTTACCCAGACCCAAGTTCTTCATGAAGTTGTGGTAGTTGATCTTGTCTTCGAGGCTATCCGCACGGTGACCCAACCCCATCTGCTTCGTGTGGTACGCGAACGCATTCAACTCCGCCCACAAACGCTCGATGCCTTCCCCGTCCGTCTTCCCCACCCCCGGCAAAAAACTGAGACTATTCATATTTGTGCATTCGGCCTCGTGTGACGACGCGTGCCAGACAGGCAACCCCGTCTGGAAGAGGATGGCCTCGAAGTCCAGGCGCAGGTCCTCCGGCAGCTTCTTCACCCTCTCTCGTAGGTTTTTCCCCCACTGACACGCGATATCGTACGAAAACGTGAGCTCCATCCCATCGAACCCGGCCACCGCCGACATTGCGATGAAGTCCATGTTAGCATATCTGGGAAGCGACCGTTAATGTTATATCGTTCTCCTTCTCGAAAACCGTACCTTTCGCCTTTTTGTAGATCCCCTAGCCCGTTGGGACGCACACATTCGTGCCGTGCGCATACAGCTGCACCGACGCCCGACACCCGCAGTCCATCCGTGTGGCGCGTGTCCTTCTGGGTCAACGCGGCGAATGCGATGCAAGTACTAGCCTGCGAGGGGATTCAGGTCTCAGCGATGTAATGCGCAACATGAAACTCACGTCGTTCTCCGCAATGTACTGCTTGAGGTGTTCTTTGTACCGCATGGGGTCGACCCACGCACCCCACCCAGGGGCCAACGGCGGATCCTCTCGCTCGTGCGTGCGGATGCGGTTCTTCAACTTGAAATTCGCGTCGAGGGCCAGGATCGTTCGGTACAGATAACTAACCACAATGTTAGCTCGGTCCCCATCCCTTGAGGTCTTAGCGCCTACCGGTATTTCGCCTCCACGTCGCGCCACCCTGGCGCCAGGTTTCGACCATCGTAGGGACATCCCCAGCAGTTCACCGACACCTGCCCCGGCTTAGTTGCCGCCAGACCCCCGGGGCATGCGCTAGAGCATTGCGCTTTGCAATGGTGAGAAATGAATGCTGCCGAGCCATCCGCAGCATTTCCCGGTAGCGGTCCTGAAAGCAGCATATCGGGGTCAGAAGCATGCTCGACAATTTATCCTCATTCGACTTACAGGCATCTTTACTACCCCCGTGGACCCCAATGCGCTCGTTTTACGCTCCTGCGCAGTAACAAAATCATGGCAGTTCAGGTTTCCAATGACGTTGTAGAGCCTGAAGGCCTCGAGCACTCTCAGCGTTGCGCAGGTGTCTGGGTCGATTGCACTGGCCGGGAACCACGCATTGCGCAATAGCTCCTGTCGAGGATTCATTTGGTCGCTCCGATCACAGCCGCATTGCCTATAATGAATTTGATGTATTCCTGTCGTGTCCAGCACCACCATCAAACGGATCGTGGGGTTTGGCGTCAAACACGGGGCTCCCTGGTGCCCAAGCTGATAGATGAGCCCGATATTTTTGAGTGTATCGTCCTCCCAACACCCATCCTTCCAGAGCTTTCTCAGCAGATCAGCGCCCAACTCCAAGGCACGAAGAGTAATCAACGCCCACCTTTAACAAGTGCAAGGGCGTCCAGGCATGTCGCCCCAGACAACACTGCTTGCACTGCAGAAATTCTCCACAGTCCGAGCAGCGGAAGATACGGCGGTCCACGGGGGTTTCGGCTGGCGGGGCTGACACTGTGCCATCTTCCTGCGCGGCGTGCTATAAAACCACGTCAACGAAAGCAATCAGCCCTTCCAAATTAGAACGTACCTCATCGACCGGGGCTGTTGCCTTCGGATTGAGCTTCAGGTGGCAAAGCGCGCACTCAGGGTCGTCGATAGAGTCGCCCAAACCGCACAGACGCAACAGCTCGTTCAGGAAGTCTTGTTGAACCCCCTGGAACTCGTGCATGGGGTGATCCTGTAGAAATAAAAATTGGTCAAAAACCGCCTCGTTAGACCTACCGAGGTAACATACAACTTCCTTTTGCGGCCTTCGTCGGTCGCGGAAATGCCATTGAGGGTTGCGCGAAGTTCCTCGTTCAGCTCGCCCGTCTTGTCTTCCGGTACAGGGATCCATTGAGCTAAGGAGTCGTTCAATTTTGAGGGGCGAAGACGCAGGCGGCGTTTTTTATAAGTGATGTTGCGAAGCGTTTCGGCGCGCTGTTCACCGTCGTCAGAGATTAAGATACCACGGTCGCCGGTTCGAGTAGACTGTTCGGCAGTTTCACCATGGACTTTGAAGGAGGTATCAATAAACCGCGACGCCCGGAAAGAAAAGACGCCAGTTTCCTCGTCGCTCATTTTGCAGAGTTTTGCAGAGTGTGGGCGGAGAAAGGCGCAGTCGCACCCAAGCGAACTATATACCAGCGACTCATGTCACGCTTGATCTTCATCCATATGGACCGCCGTAGGTTTACCCCGTTCCAGTGGGCCAAAGTAGCAACAGAGACGTTTGAGACCAAAAGAGGAATAGGCGCCGAGATGACTGACGCGAGGCATTACATAACAACAACTGAGCGCCTATTGCGCGTCTGTAGCTAAGTACTGCTTTTTTACTCCGCAGGACGCGGCTCGTAACTGCGCTCGACATTTGGGTCCAGAATCGGGAACGCGCTGCAAATCCCCGACGAAATCAAGCTAGCCCTGTACCACCCGACCTCCAAGACCTGCTTCCATCGCCCTCGCTCTCCGCGTTCCGCCATGCCGCATCCGCAATATTTCACCTTGAGTTTGTGCAAGCCATTCATGGCGATGACCATCAAGTCACTGCTCGGCTGGATCGGCCACAAACACTCTTCTCCGCCGTGCCCCAAGTCATATTGAAGACCTAACACAGTGACTGAAGATGCGCGCCATCCCTGGTCCCATTCCTATGCAATAGTTCAGCTTCAACGACCAACAACCATCAAAACAAGAAGACCTCACCCTAAGGACGTGCAACGGACGCATCGCATGCGCTTCCCGGCAGCAATCTGGACAAAGCAGCTTTGGCCCACAATCCAGACAGAGAATGGTCCCCGGGACCGGCATAGCGTTACGTCCAGCCAGTTCCGCGTCGCAGACCCCACACAGTTTCCTCATGGTTAACAAGACCTGTGCTATGCAGCGCTCGGGACCCCACTGACCGCGCACATGGTCCCATTCCTGAACTCTGGCTTCAGCTAAGGAATGCCGCAGCGGCGCCAAGGACTTACCTGGAGCAAGTGAGTGCCACCCCCCAGATGGGTTTGGGCGCAGCACGTTTCACACTGCACTCCGAAGGGGCAGGTCGAGCAGCGAAACCCTCGGGTATCCGGGTCGGCGCGAGGCCCCAGGGCTGCACGGCAAAGGTAGCAGAGGGAGCATGAGTCGTCTTCCTCTTCAGCGTCGATCTGGCTGAGGCTAGGCGGCCTGTTCTCGTCGTTTTCTTTGGCATCGAGGCCGCTGAGGGCCGCCGCTCCCGCTCTGGTGTCGCTGCCGATGTCGATGTCGTCGAGGATTTTTCGTTTTTTCCCGTTTCCACTGTCGTACACGTACGAGGGCTCGCTGCCGACGCAAGTATCGGAGTCTTCGTCGCCCAGGTCTTCCAAATTCCGCATCTGAGTGTCGGAGTCCGAGCCTGTGTCCGACATACCCAGAGCAGTCGTAGGATGGGCAAGCAAGAATGTGGCTGGCGCGAGAGGAAAGGAAAGCCAAAATTTAGCGTGCGGTGAGCCCTCTCCTTGGGAGATTTGTATACTTACCTCCACATCGTTCGGCGGCATCGGCTTTCTGTTGGACAACGCTGGCCGCCGCGTAATCCAGATCCCACGTTCGGCAGATTGCCCCAATGTTGGGATATTGCTCACCCTGTACAAGTACCACGTAACTCATTCACGACCGCCCAAACCTATGGCCGGTTCCTGTTTCGCCCAAATTACAATCAACAAGTTCCCGTTCCACCCTGTTCCGTCTTGAGCTCCCCCACCGCTGAGGCTAACACGAGTAATTATAATCAACATGTCGACTTCGCTTTGAGGTCCCCCCCAGCCGCAGAGGCAAAAGCTGGAAGTGCGGACTTCCTTCACTCAAGTTTGCATCCGTATGCAATTCTGTCGATCCTTTCCATTCTAGGCTGGTTCTCATGGCCGGAACGAAACTCCGACAACCGATACTTACTACCGGTGTTTCCACGCCGCTTTGAGGGCTGCCGTCAATACGCACTTCGTTCCATTTCCGGTACCCGTCCGAATCAAACCCGCCAGTTCCCTTTCCTACCTAAGATGTTGGACTGCTGAGGCCTAGGAATAATATAAATTGACCTTTGTGGCTGCGTTTTTTCACCCGCGGAGGCAAAAGCAAACAACAAGTGCGGGTTTTTTTAATTGCCCGCATGTCGTCATCCATATGCAATTCTGTCGATCCTGTCCTTTTTAGGCTGGTTTGCATCTGTTCTCATGGCCGGACATTCAACAACCCTTCTTTTGATGGCTGCCGTCGATACACACTTCGTTCCATTTCCGGTACCCGTCCGCTACCTTTGCCTAAGCACCCCTGAGCACCCCACTGCTGAGACCAATACCTTTCTGCCTCCGTTTTTCAAATTCCCCTTCCACCCGCGGAGGCAAAAGCAGAAAGTAAGTCCGAGGTTCTCATGGCAGGACAACATTCCCGTTCTTGATGGATGCCGTTAACGCCGATACGCACTCACTTCCTCTTTGGGACTAATTGTAGCTCCACTCGAGCGATAACAGAACTCTGGTTACAATGCAAGCCTTAGCACTTGCACAGATCGTAACAACGAAGTTTTATTGGCCAGCTAAATTATTGTGAGACTGAAAAACGCAAATTATCCCGCCTCGCGTTTGAGGCACGGGATTCCTTCACAACTTGGCCCGAACGTCCTACCACCGAGGCAATCAGAAACACGTCGTGAATGCATCGTGGAAACGGACCTTGTGACAGGGGCATCCGCATTTTTTCTCAACGCAGGCCCGATCGTAGCTGAGGACCACCACCGGGCTCATCCTGGGCATCTGGAGGTACTCGTTTGCGTTTGCAAACCGCTCCCCGCGCTGCAGCTCAAGGGGTTGAATACGCGCTTCAGAGTCGACAACGGAACGCCTGAACACGAAACTAGCGTCGATCGACATCACTGTGATGCGAGCCCTGGCAAGGAAAAGAAGCGGTTAGAGAAATATGTAAGGGAGTTTCAAATTCCACGCGTACAGTTGCCTGAGTAACAACTCCTCGTCTGACAGTAAATCCGGGACATCTGAGTCCTCGTCAGCCGCGTCTTCCTCATCGGTTGGAACCAGGGCGGGCATGTCGGAGTCCCAGGCGGGCAAAGACGGCGCAATCCAAAGCGTGAACGGAGGTTGAACCCAAAGCACCAGCGCGCGACCTGCGGGGGAGAAATTGGAGTCAAGTTTGGTACATTGACCGGCAAAATCAGCGGAAATGCTTACAATTATTGTTAGCCGACATCTCTACGAACGACGGCTGCAGGTTCGTGAATGTGTAAATGTGAATGATCCCTGAGCTCTCTGAGCACATACCCTTTTATAATATTCCCGCCAGTGATGTGGATCAGATGGACATATTTGGCGGTGCGCGCCAAGCCGGTTCCCGGGTCCTCACCTAAAAAAACAGACGCGTCGCGTCGCCGATCCCGACCGCAAATCTTCGAACTTCCCTCGCTCGTCATGAACCCAACGTACCAGCCTTGGGGTCTATTCACGCTCGCCCCTCCTCGAGCGAAATCGGTCTACCTTGCCCTGGACATCGCGGACGTACTCGCCAAGGACTTCGAAATCGTGGCTCGTGACAAGAACGAGCCCTTATCACCTGCCGGCAACCCGGACGCCGACGCCGACGCTCTGTGGCCCGAGTTTTCTGACCCGGGTTCCCCCATGTCCCTCGATACGGCCGACAGTCCTTCAGACGTTAGTGCGGATTCGATGTCAGACTCACACCCTGAGGATTCGATGTCCTGCGACAGCTCCGTCTCCTCTGACGACTCCGGCGATAATTACATCCCGCGCGAAAAAAATGCACCCATTCCCAACCACCACCTACTGCGCTCCAGGAAACCAGCGGAGTTGGACTCCCAAACGTTCACGCCCACATCCTTCGTTTCTCTGTTTGAACTACAGAGCCCGGTCGCGCAAGAATCAACGTGCGACAAACCCACAGTTGAAATCGCGCTCACACCTTTTCCCGACGTCTTTACTCGCGGCCATCTAAGAGCTCTGAATTTCCGCTTTATGCGGCAGGACGAGTAAGCAAATGAATACAATCTAAATGGCTTACTCACCACGCATTTGACCAGTGACGCGGCCGCGTTTTTCGACACTGAAAATTGTATTGGTGCCATGTATATCAGGGCCCCAGAACAAATATTGGAATGGCAGCGTACCGTGATTCAGGGGACACATGACATGCTGGATGCCATGCAATGCATTCGCCTCGATCATGACGACGTTCCCGAGATGATTTCGGCGGGTATACGCTGCCAGGGCCTATCGGGAACGGTCAGTTTGCCAAAAATCTTGACAGTACTTTGGGACCCACCTTCTATGCAATGTAGCGGCCCCAGAACCTCATGAGACATCCGGTGACCATGGTCCATGTGGCGCTCGCCGGACTGCACGCCTCCTCCGCTATTCGCGGTATTTGTGCGTTCCAAAACGGTACGTTTTTGGCTGCCTCGAGAGATGCGACGTCTCTGACTTTGTAGTCTAGATATGTTGCGCAAGGTCGCTCCTCGCGCCTGGGTGGCCGCACACGAGGATATCGAACGTGTCCTGGAGCATGATTCAGGCCTGCATCTACCGTTTTACCTCCGCAGTCATGCGACGCTGCATTGTCCGAGTTTGTTGCTAATGGGTTCTCCACCATAGATTTCGGGGAAGAGGATCCCTTGACGCCGAAGCTGCTGTCGCAAAAGGCAGAGGCGGCGGCGGCCAAATATTCGACGTGCGAGGAGTATGACGAGCATAGCAATAGTTCTTTGTAGCGCGTTTGATTTCGAGATTTCTAGTCAGTAGAGTCTTGTATTCAGAAATGCACGCCAAATCGATCATATCGGAGCAGGAAACGGGTGAATGATTAGAAGTGACCAGTGTGACTTCGTGACTCCCTCTCGACCCTCAACGACGCTTGAATTCGGAATCGGTCAAATCTATGATTTCTCGATCCAGGCGCCCCCCGGGGGTATAAGTACCCGTCGTTTTCTGCGTCCTGGCGTGTCCTAAATTCCCGTCAACACCGCCGAATAGCTGGTGAGCCTCGTCCTCTCACCTTCACACCACTTGACCTCCTAGAGCAACCCCTAATCAACGCGACAAAAATGATGAGACCCCCTGGAGGCGTCTCCAAAAAAAAGAAGAAAGGCTGTACGGCAGACAACCCATTCCTCGTCGACGAGAACTGGCTGCTCTTGGTGAGGCAGCGCTTTTGCTTTTTTGTGCGACATTCAGTGAATTCCCTGATGCGACGTCTGCAGTGCCTTCCCCCAGCAAGAAACCCGCCTCAGGTGCGACCTAGTTTTTCATGCTGCATGCCAGCCCATGGTTGACACATACACAGGTACTGCCCTGAGTATTTACGGTGGCGCCCCAGCGTTCCCCAGCCCGTCTAAGCAGAGCCCTACATCAAAACCGTCGCCAGAGGGTCAGTCTCTCGTGCCTGCTTATCTGGTTAATGATTGACTGCGAGTAAACAGGACACGTCTGGCGCACGATCGGTGGTCAACAGACACTGGTTTCGCGAGGTATAATTGGCGGTCCGCCCTCCCTCATCAAACAAAACGAGCCACGACGTGCAACGCGGCCCATGGCCCAAGCAGCCCGCGTAGCAGCCTCTGCCGCTCCTTACCAACGTGCTCGCGGGGAAAGGTCCAGTCCTCAGGCCAGCAGCAGTCGCCGCCGCCGGCGCTCACCAGCGCTGGTTGATCGCACCCGTGTGGTGACTGGCCCCCACACACCGATCCGCATCAGGTACAAGAAGACGTCCGGGTCCAAGCCAGGTTTCCGCACACCTCGAGACACTGATCTCACTGACGCCGAGCTGTATCTCACCGCGGTCCGCCCCGCTACAGACGTTGACCCGAAGGACTCGACCGTCAAGCCACTCGCCCATCACGCTTGCGCAATCTGTCTTGGTCCCAAGTCGCATCCAGTCACGTAAGTGCCTCGTTCGCGCCGCTCATCCCAACTCACTAACCGTTGCCGCGCGATAGTAACCCTTGCGGCCACTCGCACTGCTACATCTGCATGCGCAAGGCGCTTCAACTCAGCTGGGAGTGTCCCTCATGCCGCGGTTTGGTCACCTCCGCCCCCATCCCAAACTTCGACATCAAGGCCGCGATTGCCTTCGACCACCCGCACTGGGTTGACAATAGCCGTGTCTCGCTGAGCTGGGAGGGACTCGAGTGGCCGAGTCGTAAGTAGGAGAACGACGTACACTAAGTCGACCAGTTTAGTTAATTATTGCTGGCCGTTACATCTGTTTGTGTTGCTGCTAGTTCCTTAGCCCACTTGTTGTTCCATAGACTGGCGCTCACACAATGACGATATTTTCTGTGTCCATTTTGACTTTGTCCTGTACGACGAATGCTTGTCCCAAAAAAGGAATTAATTATCATCACAAACACAGCGATGGATTGAATTCGTTATAACACCTGCGCGGCTCCTCCGCTGCCTCTCATATTTTGAGAAACGATTCGGGACATCGTTTGCCGTGGATAACTGAAATTTTAGTTTTTTGATGGGAAGTGAAATAATGTATAACGCGGCCATTTCCACCTCGACCGGGGGCGATTATTTTCTCCAGTGAGTCAGTAGTTATTCCGGCGATGGCCCTAATTTTTTGGTAAATTTAAACGCGTTAAAACAGCTCAAAGTGAATTACGATCGCGAACTCGTTGCCCGAAAGCACAGTTTTAGCCCAATCCAGAAACACCGTAGCGATCTTACTTCTCTGACCCCCACTTTCTTGCACCATGCCTCGGGGCCGACGCCCTCTCGATGCCGAAACTAAAGCCAAGAATCGGCAGGACACTCTACGTCGATATGCCGCCAAGTAAACCTCAGCAACCTCGCGTTCTCTGTGAATATCTCAAGCTTAATGGAATGATATAGAAATCGGGAAACTCTGCGCCTGGCTGCACGGACTCGCATGCAAGCGTAAGTTGACGTGGACGTCTACGTCAACTGCAGGTGTTCACTTACTGCCTCCAATGCTTTAACAGAGTACGTGCTTTCAATTCTGAAATAGTGGTCTCCGAAGGATGTACGCCAAAACACCGCCTGTGTGCTCGTGCATCGGACGCGAAGTACCGCGAAAGGTGCGTGTACATGTACCCCCGGCAGTGGCGTTGCTGACAGGAGCCTTCTCTTTCCAAGTCATCGCAAGGAAATTCGAGCTGCCGATACTCTGCGTCGCCAAACGTACAAAACCAGTTTCTGTCATTACTACGCCAAATTTACGGTGCATGGAACAGGCAGTATCTAGAAAAGCACGGCACAGAGACTCTTGACGAGCAAATGCAGCGCCGACACCTTACCAAAACTCAGAAGCGGCACGAAGGTCGTCCGCCCACAGGACGACCGACATCAGCAGCCCTGCTCTGCTGGCGAGCACGCCGCGCCATGGAGCTCGAGGAAACAACGCCGAACCAGCGCCGGTGTCGAACGCTGCGCGCGATGCATCTCGAGGAGGACAACGGGGACGATTCCGACGAGGACCTTGCGGAAGGTATCTGTGGATGTGACCGCTCGGAATGTCAGCTGCTGCACCGCAACGAGACACAGAAACGGCGGGATTGGAAAGCTTTTCATCTAAAGTACGACGACGACGGTAATTTAAGATAATGTAGTTACCTTCTGCTGAACCATGGTCCTTCGTGTTCGCTCAAAGTGCAAAAAATTAAGTGTAAAATTGATACATAAGGGTACAAAGTTATAAGTAGAAAACGCATAATACGTTGCTGCAAAGTCGAGGGTGGAGGCGTCCGCGCTACGCTGGTGCCCCTTGGGTCCCTAGTGTGAGGTGCGGACTGCCCAATTCGCCGGCGAGAGATGCTGATACTTGCTAGTAAGAGGGAGATGGTCATTGTCGGCGAACGGGCGAGAGGAATAGACACACAGAGGGACGCCATACAGAGCTTCCAAGTGTTGTTGGTGTAGACGACAGCTTAGATGAAAAATTCAGCGTGGAGGAAGAGGGGGATATCTGATGACACTCACGCAGCTCGGTACCCGCGCGCTGGCGCCTCGCGCGCGAGCCCTGAAATCCTCCTGCTCCTCGATTGGTAGTTCTTTGAGGCGGCGGCGGAATCTGAAGGGTGGATGTTGCAGCTCAGGTCTTGAACGAAGACGAGGGATGGATTTACCTGGCCATACGCGCCCGCGTTTTAGCCCTCTGCTCTTCCTTTTTCAGGAGCCTGGAGGGTGGGGGTTTAGTGGGAGGTCGACAGGATGGGAGAGGGGAGGATACATTAGCTGGTATTGAGTGATAATTGGAGAGGAGTTTTCTGACATCGAGGTGGAACAAAAAGGACGGCGGGGGCCGGCGTGTGGCCGTGGGTGAGTGACGCCCCGAGGCAGTGATAGGCGAAAAACAATGGGATTGGCAACGGTTGAGGAGAACGATCAACAAAAGCGTCGGTGATGAAATTCGAGAGACGGGCGGGTTACATGGGAGGAGAGGGAGGAGATGAGCGGTATGTGGTGGCTGTGTAGTTTTCCATCCAGCGGTTTTGAATGAAAAAATTCGGTACGAAAGTCTGCATTGTGCGAGTCGATAACTTGTAAATAAATTACATGTATTTAGGATACAAGCTACGGACACGATTTTCCCGCACGGCGCGCTGGAACTTCTCCACCGCGATCTCTTTAGTCGCACACGATTCAAACGCCGGCGAACTCAATCCCAACGTGTTGAGACTGCATTCGAGGCTGGATAAAAAGGAAGTCGTTGAGCTGCATGAGGAAAGGAGGATAGAATACAGACCTTGAAGCATACACACCGGGGGTGATACCGGCATAGACAACATACCAAAGTGAGGTGCGGCCGGCGTGGAGAGGATTGACTTCCTCCAGGAACCCTATTGGGGAAGGGGGCCGAGCGATGGTGGTGGAGAGGGAGCCGTCGGGGGCCACTATGCGGGTCCAACCGTGTGCTTGGGCGTACTCGAACGTGGCCTGAGCTTCGGCAAAGGTACCGTATCCTTGATAGAGGCTGTTGGTAACGCCGATGATTAGGCGCGTAAGGTCGTCATTCCTACAGGGGACAATCTTGAGAAACCAATGCAAAAGAGTACGCCAGGCGGCAAGGAAACACCTACCAGTAACGAAATGCCCCGACGGCGCGCCCACTGAAGACGGCATATCCTCCCTTCTTGTGCTTGGGTTTGGGCTTGGGGTCGAGACGGCGAGGCGAGGCACCAGAGACACCCTGGGTCTTGGCGGCAGCTTCAGCCCTACGAGGTTCAATAAGGCGAAGCAGAGGTGGGGAAAGGCCGGGAGATACCAGCTTGTGCTGACTGCGCTCCTCTCGGGCGTGTGGTAGTGGTACCGAACGGCGCGGCGAGGGGGAGTCGTAGGCAGAGTTGGGGGCGGTGAAGGCGATGGGGTCCGGGGAGAGGAATCCGGAGGGGTTATGCTGAATCGCGCGAATAGCTCTTGAAGTTCTGCATTGTCTGCATCCGACACGTTTTCAGTCGCAGAGTACGAGGGGGGGGGGGGGGGGGGGGGGGGAGAGCGAGTCATGAGAAACCACTTGACGCCGGGGCTAGCTGGTTGGCCATGCGGCTTGATGTAAATTATTGGTTGAAGGACATGAGAAAGCACAAGTCCCAAAGGAGTAAGATCCAACTAAATTTAGGTGGAATCAAAGTAACATTCACGACAGGAATTTACTTTTTGGGCCATAAATTTCTCGCGTGAACAAAACAATGGATTGCAAAGCTACGCGACGCTAACGACTAGACCCAAACCGGAACACTGGGAACTGCCCCTGGACGATCGCTTCGAGAGAATGGAACCGTCAGACGTGTGGAAAAAAAGGGGAAGGAGATTGACCGACCTTTAGAGGACAGCGACCGAGTGCGAGGCCAGGGCGCCGTTGAAGTGGTTGAGGGCGTCGGTCTGGTTGCTGAACTTGCCGGTGAGGGCGGTGGAGACGCCGGTGACCGCACTGAGAGAGATTGCCGAGTTCTGAGTGAGGCCGACGTAGGTGCCGCGCGTAATCGCGAACCACTTGCCGCCGTTGTCAGGGACGGAGGAGAGTGGGCCGAGAGGGACGACGCCATAGAGGTATCCGGCGGCCCAAGGGCCAGTGGAGCGAATGAGCGAGGCCACGGCAGAACCGAGAGGAGGAGCAGGTGCGGTGGGTGCGGCGGGCGCAGGAGCTGAGCGGGTTCTTTAGGTGGAGACGAGGAGAGGTTACAGACACTTACCATTGGCACCACCGGGCATCAACGCAGGTGCGGTGGGTGCGGCGGGCGCAGGAGCTGAGCGGGTTCTTTAGGTGGAGACGAGGAGAGGTTACAGACACTTACCATTGGCACCACCGGGCATCAACGATATGACGGCCTTGAGGACCTCGAAGGCGTGACTAACACTGTCGGTCACATCCTCGACAGCAACGAGAGCATCGGCGACTGAAGAATATGATGAGGGGCAATGGAATTGAAGCAGGAGGCAGGGAGCTTATGACCAGAGATTGGGGCAGCGGTAACGGCGGTCGAGCGCGCCGTCAACTCATCGATGGCGCCGCCCAAGCGGTTTAAGGCGGCGCGGACTGGATGTGTGTGTGGGTTAGTGAAGAAGAGATTGGAACGAGGCGACAACCGACCTTGAGCGCCCGCTCCCGCAGCGCCGTTGGACGCTGCGGGAGCGGAGGTCTGGAAGTCATTCATGATGGAGGGAGACTTGGGCTTTGGGTAAGAGTTTGTGGTGGGAGGCGAGAAGACGAGATGGGGAGTCTGGAGATGGGTCAGGGTTTTTATAGGTCGATTTGAAAGCCCGATGTGATTGCGACATGACTGGGCCAAGGAACGTGATATCCCCAAACCGGCAGGAGAAGGGCAGGGCGTCAGGGTGGCGAGATGTTTGTTTTTATTGGTTTCGTTGCGCTTGATCCAGCCCTCGCTAGGCGATAACCACGCCACATCGCAAGTTTTGAAAAGGGTGAGTGGAGTCCCAGACAGCCTAATAGAGGGGAGAGAGCACTAACTGAACACCGTCGTACTTGATAGCCACAGAATGGGCAAGAAGCGCAAGCGCATCGCCAAGGAAGACCGGCAAAACTTGCGGCTATGGGCCGAGGGGGGCGCGCGAGGTAATATTGACACCACACATCGCCGCGTACACAGATGCCCTTGAACGTGGATGGCTCGCCGAACGAGACTACTTGCAGCAGATCTGTAACGAGTACCATGCTCGAATCGATTGGCGCTTGAAAGATCACGAGGAACCGGAATCAATACCAGACTACGACCCTGCAGCGCCATTGCCGGTGGAAACATTGGACGACGACGAGAAGAAGCGGAAGAGGAAACAAATCGCGCTCCTTAACAAGGTCGGTGATTGCTGGTGACTTGCATGTGACCGTGACTGACCTCACTCTTTCTTGCTCGCCAGCGGATTCGTCGATGGTTCAAGTACCCGCGCCAGACGTCTCAGAAAACAAGTGCGTCCGAGTAGTGCCGACGCCCACAAGAATCCATGGACCATCCTCGTCAACCAACTGGCTGGTCTCAAGATTCCGCCGAAGGCCCGGCAGGCGTATCAGCAGTACATGCGCGAGAAATACGAGCAAGAAATCGCGCCGGTGGTGGCTGAGCGATGGCTGCAACAGTCCTCCGAGGGGAGCAACGTACAGACGTCGAAGAAGCCCACCGCGGCGTTTCGTGCCGAGGTCGCCCGTGATCTGTTCGCTGGGCTGCCCGAGAACGAACGTAACGGTTACAAGGAGCGCGCGAAGGAGGAGGCGGACGCGGCCCGTGCGGCGTACAATAAGGCGATGAAGGAGCCGCCTTCACGCACGCCGGAGGCGAGGCAGAAGTAAGTCCTCGCGCGTTTGTGAAGAGGGACGTTAACTAATGTGCATGACTCAGATGTATTGACGAAGTGGGGAACTTCCTAGGCCCGATTCAGAAGGGCATACTCGAGCACACGGGCCTGCATTCGGTCGTTCTTCTGGGTGGCCCTATCCCGAAATACGGGCAGCTTAACACGATATAGTACGTGGATTCCTTAGATATTCGCCGAGGAGCTGACGCGACGAGTGAACAGTTGCTCCTACGGACACAGTCGAGCGGCCGGCAAACAGCACTTTCCCGAGTGGGCTGGTGAGCGCTGGGATGTACATGTTACGGACCTCATGACGGAGTACCTCCAAAGCGCATTCAGTAAGTTTTCATCGAGCAAATCATAGGCTACGCTACACAGGCTGATTTTACGATTAGCACCACAGGAGATACCGATGCAACGCTGGTGAATCCCCTCGACGCCGCCAAGTATACCCTGGACCCGAAGGGGAGCGAGAACGCGTCCGATTCGGACAGCGACTCCGATGATTCTGATTCAGACTCCGACTCGAACGACGACTCGGAAGACTCGGATGCACCGCCAGCGAAGAAACGGAAGGTGGCAGACAAGGGGAAACAGAAGGCGACGCTGCCGGCCGCCGCCAAGGGGAAGAAACAGGCCGCGCGTCTGACGGCAGGCGCATCCACGAGCGCGACTGCGTTCACTTCTACCGCCACTGCGTCCACCTCCACCGCCACTGCGTCCACCTCCACCGCCACTGCGTCGACCGCTAGGCGCGAGCCCCCCGCTTCACACGCTGCCGATGGACGAGATCATCGCAAGAACGCTAACAGGGAAGGATGTAACAGTGTCTATGCAGCCGCCTGAGCGCTTGAACCACCAGCAGACTCGCCTCTGGAACCAGACGCGCAACTCTATGCTGCTGCATGTTGGTATCAGTGGTTGGACTCAACTATTCTCATGCTCCTGATCCTACATTATCTGATACATGATCTTATTGTGTTGACATTCATCTTATTGTCTCTATTGTTCTTATTGTTTAGATAGTGATCTTATTGAAGTGGTAGAGATCTTATTATCTCTCTCCTTCTTATTGTTCTTATTGTTCTACCTTCTCTATTGTTCCAGTAGCTATATAAGTAGCCTAGCATCGTCCTGGGTCCTCAGTTTCTTACTGTTGACCCAGGTGTGTTCTCTTCTTACATGCATCTAACAGAGTTTCTTACTGTTGACCCAGACCTCTGTGCTACCTGTTTCAACACTGCATGCACTTAACATTGAGCAAGAAGTGCGCGGGCTCTTTCCCCCCAAGAAGGCTGCTGCGCCTGTGAAGAGGAAGCGTGCAGTGGAGACTAACGCAGGCGGAGAGTCTGCGGAGGGGCCGCGCAAGTCTCGACGACTGAATCCTGGGGCGGCTACGCCCCACGCGCCTGCTGAGGGCGACAACAACGATGATGACGAAGAGCCTGCTGCGCCGGGAGACGATGACGACGAAGAGGCCGCGCCGGGAGACGACCACGACGAAGACGCTCCCGCCTCCCCTTTCCCACCACCCACCCGCGTTCCCACCCCAGAGGGCGGCGATACCCACCCACCACGCGCACCTACCCCCACCCCCACGGCCACGCCTCTGCATGATGCTACGGCGGCGCTGTCCACCCGCGTTCCCACCCCAGACCCAGAGGGCGGTGATACCCACCCACGCGCACCTACCCCCGCCGCCACGCCGCCGCGTGATGCTGCCGCTGACAAGCCACGCAAGGGCAGGGGGAAGGGGAAGGGGAAGGGACAGGTCAAGCAGGACAAGCCGGGCGGGGATCGCACCCATCCAGTGGGCGTAATATCGATTGTCATGTCTCAAGACGCGCCAGCCTGGTTGGCGGGATGTGTGAAGTTGCTGAGTATGAAGGATCTCGGGTGCCACTTCACGGCGCTCCTCGCAACGCTGGTGAAGTTGGAGACTAAATTCGGCTTCGAAACGGCGCCTTCGGAGCCGCTCCCAGCAGAGACCGTCCAAAACCAGTGTCTGAATGGATCAAAAGGGGGCGGGACCGGACGAAGAAGATCCCCCCGATTGCAAACGTCGCCAAGTACGCGAAGCAATGGCAGGCCTGGTGGAACTTGCTCCAGCCTGCTTCGCGGCGCCGCGATCACGACGGGAATTTGATGACGGGCGGGGAGGCGCGGTACGGCGCCAGCGACGCGTGGGGAGTTTTGGATGTGCAAGGGCCGAATGGATGGTTGAGCGTCGTTGCCTCCCTGTATTTCTGGGGCGTCTGCGACCAGACAGACGAGTTGAAGGCGACATGGGAGTATGCGGTCCAAGACGTGATGTGGATGATGGAGGGCCTCATCGCGTCGTTTTGAAGTCGTTTGTATACCGTTTATGACATTTCTTTCTGTGCTCGTCTTGCAGTCTTACTCTCTCCACCTTTATTTTACTACCGTTACTGATTTATTCTTCGTACTAACTTGTTACTTGTTAACGAGAGCTTACTTACGTCCGAATATGTTACTGCCTTTGAATTTATGGTTTAGACTGCATATGCATAGCCTGAAAGTCTTGTGTTTGGACCTACGACATGTGTGTATGAAAATTACAACGGTTTTTTCACTTCGTACAAAATTATACTCAGTGGGACAATTTTTGAGTTAAATTGAAGGTAACTTGAAGGTTTCTTGCTCACCGGAGGAGGGCGAAGTGAGTAAGGAAGAAGGCGCTGAAGCAGCCCGAAATCGAGGGGCCGCGATGCAAGGGCCCCCCCCCTGCAGAAGGCGCGTGCGGGAGAAGGCGGAACGGCCAGCAAGAGAATCGGGACCCATCGGGAACCCGTATGGACAGCCGGGTATATGATTGTCGTCTATCTACCCGAAGATGTACTGCACCCGCAATCGGTACAACAAAAAGGACGCTTTTTGAAAGGGCCAGAAATGTTTTTAGCCCGGAAACCCATTTTTTCCGCCTGCGGCGCTAGGAAAACAGCGCCTGAACATAGCCTGTGGATGGCTGGCTCCATGTCAATAGGCAAAGGAGCCCATGGCTAGGGCCATAGGTTTTAGTCTATATATTACTGCTAGGGCTCTGCACCAGATGCGTAGTCCCTTTGTTGGCATGAGATTGTGTTTCTACGCCGGCTTTGTCAGTGCACAAAGCCATCCTCACATCGCCTTCGCCAACACTGGACCCAATCTCAACATTGCCTTTGTCGGTATTGAGGTGCATCTATCTGCACGCTACCTTTGTCGACGCTGAAGCCCGTTTTCACATTGCTTCTGCCATCGGGACCGCATCGGGGCGCTCTGCCTGATCCGGTAAGGCGAATCACTGATCATTTCCGTTGATCTTAATTCCTCATTCACACCCAATTCACGCCCTTGGCTGCCGTCGTGCTCCTCTCCCGTCAGATACGCCGTTAAATATGGAAGCTCAATAGTTTACACGCTCAAATTTTACCCCGGTAAGTTACGAGCAGAAGAACCAAAGGGCAACAGCAGCCAAAAGGAGGAAGGCAGGAATCAGGATTCACGAATCTAACAGATCAGGTGGTGCACCCTGATGCGGTCCTGATGGCAAAGGCAACGTCCAGGCGGGCTTCAGTGTTGACAAAGGTGGTGTGCAGATGGGCCTCGGTGCTGACAAAGGCAATGTAAAGATGTGGTCTGGCACTGGTCAAGGCGACACAAGGGCGGCTTTATGTACCGACAAAGCCGGTGTAGAAATACACTTCCATGCCAACAAAGGGACCGCGCATCAGGCGCAATGAGGTCCGAACGGCTAGCGGGACCGTGTAGGAGTTGAATTTGGCGCTCAGCAGGCCACTGTGTTACCCCCACCGCATGGGTTGCTGAGATTGCGGCTGGCTCTGGCTCGTCACATGGGTGCAAGTCGGCCGTAACTGCATTATGCCGAGTGGCAACGGCATCTGCAGCCGAGTCCCGGCCCAAACCTGCAATTTATCCAAATCTCGCGTGTATTCAAAGCCAAAACTAACTCCTAATTAACTGCTAAGTAAATGCCTTATAACTACTCTTTGGTCAACCAATAACCCGACGCTCACAAAGCTCTTTTGAAAAACCCAACAAAGCCCTTGGTGACAGGTCACAATTATATCCGGGGCATGTGCACGGGATCTGCATTTAAGGCACACGAGAATCATGTGCCTGGGTCCTTGCCCCTCGTGTGAATGGTTGGTACATTGGAACGGTTTTGATGCGGCAGAGGATTCATGGCTAAATTAGAGCAGCTCGAGTATGTTTGTCATTTGATGTTTGCATTTGTCTATTCTAACCAAAACTTCTGAAGGGGAGCTCACACGCTACTGCATGCATTCAACCTTGAGAATGCTCTCAGTCTTCCCACGGGTTCAACACCATCATCTCCACGTTTTACGCCAACATCTACACCCTCATTCGACGACGACTATGTTGTGCCGAAGCCTAGTACCACCCACCCACACAACCTTGCTCAGCAACCAGAGGCTGAGGGAGAAGACAATTAAGAGCCCAATTGAGAAGGCCACAATACGGAGTTCATTGAAACCCTCTTGAACGGCATGGTATTGTTGCATGAACGCAGTGATTTGCTGGTCACTGCTAGCATGCTGGAACGCAAGCAGAATATCCGCCTCGCCGGCACTGACTCATCACAAGAGATTGCATGGTGTATCATTGATCAAATCGAACTTCACAATGATTTGAGCACTCGGATGTACTTTAAGCTTCTGAATGTTGCAGCAGGTGCCTGGGGGTCCCCTCTTGTGAGGCTGACCTTGGAGTGTGTCACAAACATCGGCATGAGCATACCGTCTCTGATCTCTCTCGGGCAAATTCAAGATTTGATCTCCTGCGGTATCCGCTCGCGGGTCTGCCGCTCTCTTGTCGCAGTCTATCAGTGGCTGGTTCATCTTGGACCTTCCTTGGCCTCACATCTCATTACGGTTCACCAGCAGAGTGGTGTTGATGATTGAACATGTTCTCGGTGTCATGCAGGAGGAGCGAGTATGGAGGGAACGTGCACATTCAGCCAAGTCTAAAAAGGGACGTGGCTGGAAGCCGGCATGAACAATCGGGCACCCTGCCACCATGAACATATCAAAGCTCCCCGCACAGAAGCCATCCACCTACACCCGTGCACCAGCAGACCTATGAGGTTTGTGTCCGTTTGACTAAAGGTACCATTGCACCCCTGGTTCTTTGTGCGACCATAAAGCTCAACACGGACAAAGAGATGGAGCAGGTCACTGCTGTAACGCTGTGACAACTTTGGGATGACAACCTTATCCTCGATCCAATGAGAATTGTTGATGAGTACTTTGACCAACATCACATCCCTGTCAGCCCTCATGGACATTTGTTAGGGGTGCATAATACGTGGGGCAATTCTTCAATGTCTTGCTGATGCGTTTGGCGATGGTATCTTTGCTTGCAGTGTGATGCAAACATTCCTCATCCAGCCTTCATGTTTGTTCACCAGCAGAATTGGCCGCAACAAGCACTTTGTCTGTGCTGTTGAACGCAATGAGTATGAAACATTGTGGGCACTGGATCAGCATTTAACGGCTGTCCTGGCAGTGGACCCAGGCGTGAGGGATACGTGCATCGAAATTGCAGAGCTTGTTCACTGTGGACTGCTTTTGCTTAAACTCGGATACTCTATCACCGACGAAGAGTACGAGAATCCATACACCTTTCTCACAGCTGAGCATTCACTCACTCTGCTCTCCGTATCCACGTTGAAGAAAGGCAAGAGTCGGCCAGGAAAGCCTCTCGCAGACACTCATCCCCGTCTGGAAACACTGCTTCCTCACGAACCTCAGTTTGGGGTTGGTGCCATCACTGTTCAAGAATTCTATCTCAAGTTCATGAGTTTATTGCGGACACTCTATTGATACAAAGTATTACATATTCTAAACGCCTCTTGCCAAACCAGCTTCCTCATGTTCATGCTACAAGAAGTAGTGTCAATGACCACCACAAGCTTGCGATCAAGATACTCGATCTGCTCCACTGAAGAATCAGGGGCATCGCAGGGAACCTTGGACAGAGTCTCAAGGCCAGGGGCAAAAGGGTTGTGGTCCTCCCACTCCTGTAAATGTTGCAAAAGGTGGTGGTGCATAAGGGTGGGATTGTCGGCAACATCCCAATCAATACCATAAGTCATAGGGTGTTCAACCTGCTTGTCCACAGGAGCAGTAATCCGCTCGAGGCTGCGAGGTCCATCTTGAAGCATGCTGAAGAAAAAAATGTCACGCGGTGACCGCTTGCCCTTACTGCAAATCTGGAGGTCGTGCAGGTTCCAGGCCTGAGCCCATTCCTGTGTGTTATCATTGATGCGGGGGAGGAAGAGGTGGTGGAGGAGCCAGATGTGTGCGGGGAGCATAGGTACAAGACCGTGATTTGCCTCGAGCTCGTGGAATAATTTCTTCCACTTGAAGCCAAACCCGTGTGTGATGTCATACTGTTATATCCAGGTCCGGGGGGAAGGGAGGATATGGCCGGTCGTCAATGGACTAGAGAATATGGTGACCAAGGTATTCCAGTTGGCTACTGGACATGACCGTGATACCGAGGGGGGAGTATGGTCAACTGGAGTAATACAATGTCACAGGACAATAGGATGAGTGTACTATCCAAGCCACCAGAGTGAGGAGGATATGCCAGGAACCATTCAGATAGGCCACGTTGCATTGATAATGGTTCTCTGGGGATTCCAGACACTCTAGAGTCCTGGAGTTACCAGAATTGCCTGAGAGGTTAGTGACCATTTTGGAATGATACCCCGAAGGTGAATTGCACGGATATAACATGTACCAGAGGCGCTCAATACAGGTGTTGTTGATGCTCCTGGATTCTGGCTTCAAAAGATGGAAGGAAAAGTATGGAATATAGCTTGCATACCTGCCCCAAATGTAAGAGCCTCAAGCAATCCCTCACTGGTCCTCCATAAATAGTGTGACAAGCATGTTCTCAGCACCGTGATCACCATGCACTCAACTGGGAAGATCGTACTCAGCCACCACCTCCTTGAAGATATTGAGGACGGTTTCAGCCCAGTTGTTGTTGCTGGCACAAATACCTGTGATGAGGTGGGACTTGCTGTCAATGAAGCAATGAATAACAATCTTGTAGCGGATAAGACCTAAAAGCATTTTCAGCAAACACGAGGAGACTAGAGCCAGAGGGTGAACTGTGCTGCTTGTCGTGATGGCACAGCAAGTTGGCAACATTGTATGGTGTTCAATGGATAAAGTGTGCACTGAACGAGCCGGGAGATCCGTGGATGCTTAGATATGAGGCTACGATGCGCTCATGGGAAATGCGGTGGCCCTGACTTTTGAGTCGGCTGCTGAGCATCTGCTGGCCAAAATTGGGTGTCTCAAGGATTGATGTGAGGAGGGAGTTGAGATCAGCATCGGTAATGGGGGACATTGCAGGGGCGGTCGACCTGTCAGGCTGTGGCGTCTCAGTATACACAGGCTCGCCAGGCTTGGCAAGGCCATACTCCAGAGCGTGCCGACAAATGGTCTGAGCAGAGACACCAGCTGTAAATGGCTTGGGCCATGACACAATAGAGCCTCCACAAGGATTTCGGGGTCTATGTTCACTCGTGGTTGTCCTCCAGTGCTGGTCTGAGAGGTGACTACAAGGGTGGGGGTGGTCAGCTGATCAGACGACTCATAGTGGGCAGCGTTGAGGGCCAATACCATGTCAGCTAATGCCTGCTCAACTGTGGCAAGCTCAGCAGGCAGAATAATTGCCCAGTGCTGTTGAAGCATCAGTATGGCCTCGTCAAAAGGAGGGCCATCATACAAACTGGAGGGCGGCGGAGAACTGAAGGTCCTCAGTAACTTGATGGTTAAGTCGAATTGGGGCGCCGCATTGCATGTACAATGTTCGAACAACATTGTGTTTGGGGATTTGGTATGCAGTGCGCAGGTTCACCAGCGGGTAAGGGTCAGGCATAGGGAGTGGAGGAGAAGTCAACTGACCTCACATGGGCGTGCAACAGATTGCTCAGCCAGCCCGCCGATCTTCATCATTTGACCCCGGTCTCTGGTTCTGTTCTGTCCAGCCCTCAGCTCCAGTTTGGAAGGTCTCTGATCATTCAGTTGGCTCATATCGGACACTCTGTCCTTGCTTGACTAGTGTTATATTGCTGAGCCAAGAGGGAAGGAATATCCGATCATATGACCGGAGCCGGGCTAAGCCGTGAACCAGAGATGAACAGATGTCTAGATCAGCCACTTCTCAGAACACCACAACTCAGCTAGGGTGACCAACTGACTGGCCTCGGGCTGCGAGATTGGGGAAGTGTCCTATGCCAAGGTCCGAGTCATACGAGCTCGAAGATGGCGACGGGACAGGGATAGCCTGGACCGGAGACACAGGAGCATAACCAGTGTTTGTTGGGTAGTCGTCCAGCGTAGTTCCAGTGCGGCCGAGCGAGGACTCCGGAGTTGTGACCGGAAACCGGAGTGACCGGAGTCACAGGAGGGAACCAGAGGGAGACGGGAGCAAGGCCAGAGAGAGGGGGACGTCGAGAGGCAATGACCAGAACCTCAAGAGACGATTGGCAACAGTCCATGAGAAGGAACCATGGATAACTTTTATTTTTCGGATACTGTACAAGTTGTAAAGTACCGGGGACAAGTAATTAGTACGAAAGGGAATACGTAACATGAGGCAAAGTGAAGCAACATGAAACGAAGTGAACCACATGGAAGAAGACACTACCATGCGGCAGAAGATATGAAGTGAGAGTAAGGAATAAATAGGAAGTAAAGAAAGGGGAAAGGTTGAGCATGTGGTTTGATAGATGAACGGATGGATAGAAGAGTGATAAGATGTAAGTGCTATGACATCTGCCTTGAGGCAGATGAAGAAGCGATAGGGAATGATGGGGTTGTGATGAAAGCATGAAGCATATGGAAAGATAACAAGGAGAAGTGATGAGAGCATTGAAACAATAGATGAGAAGTGATAAGGGATGCATAAATGGAAGAGGAGTTGATAAGGCATGATAGCAAACGTTCCGGGGAAGAGTCTGATGACTCCGGTAACTCCGGTTAACTCCGGTTTCCGGAGATATGTCCAGAATGACTGGAACGAGAGCAAGAGTGATGGGGCATAGATGGAATAGCGCATAATTGTACCAGATGTTGGACTGGCATGTTGGTAGTTGAGATGAACAAGTTCCAAGGTAGTGTTGGTGGTTTTGGGAGCTCCGGGTCGCCAGAGTGGACATAGTTGCATGTATTAATTCCAGAGGATGTTGACAGTCCTTTGGGAGAGTTCTGATGCATAGGGGCAGAGGTCTGAGACAACATGGGTGAAGTGGAGCTGAACCAAGGAACGTGGAGGACCGGAGTTCGGAGTGATTACATAATCACAGTCTGGAATGTACCAAGGAGTGCGGAGGTGCCACAGCCTGTATCACAGTGAAGGACCAGTGCGAAGTACAGGTGGATTGTTCAGGTAGAATGTTCCGGGATTTAACCAGGATGACCGGAGGGTGAACAAGGTGGGGAGTGAGGCTGGAGTTGGCCAAGTGTTATATCCGAGTCGTCCAGATGATGGTACGGAGGGATATAGGGCCAGTCGAACTAACAACAGATAAGAAGCGGAGCGGCCGGCCGGACAGAATGGAACCGGAGTCCGGAGTCGGAGCTGGTGAAAGGCGGACTGGATGACGCTACGCCACAGAGGGGATAATTGGACGAGCGTTACTGCAGGGTATCGTCGGAGGGAGAGAGATGACAGAAGCGGAGCTCCGGCGGAGTGTCGGAGCGGAACGACCAGACTACTTCACGAGGAACAGGGTGAAGCAACGTTTATCATAAAACTGAAGTACAGGAGGATGTAGGACAAGATTAAATACTAAAGCTCCTTATTGTAATAGGTAAAGGAGATATGTTAGAAACCATGCGGACATAACAATAAAGGTAAGTCCGAAAGGGGAGAAAGAAGTCAGGTGACAAAAGGAACGATGTTGAAACAATAAGTAAGAAGTCGGAGGACTTAGGATAATAAGGAATGTGTGGGATGGCGTCTTGCCAAGGTGTCAGATGGTGGGAGATCGTTCCGATGTTTTGTCGGAGCTCCGATCGCTCTGTTACTCCGGCGGTCCGATGCGCTCCGAGAAGACGGAGCGCGATCGGAGCCGGAGGGACCGATCGGAGTAGTTTGTCGGAGGTCGTGGTGCATGGATATAACAGTATCCCCCTCTAGGGTTCGACTCCCTAGGCGAACATCTGGTGGTAGAGGTCCGATGGGAGAATTCGGAGGATAACTGTCGTAGTCGTGAATAATGGATCGTAATGCATAAAAAATGGTCTTTGGATTTTTTGAATATAATTTTGAATTTTCTCGGCTCCGCTCGTTCCGAGGACGGGACTGTATAGTCACGTGACGCGATGCCGTAAGTTTGAGTCAACAAACTTTTTCTCTCCGCAACCACCATCTACCCCACTCAACACACAACGGAACACCCAACCAAAATGGACAATACCAACAACACCAGTGGAGGTGCCGCCGGATCGAGTAATGGAGCGGATGACAAGCGCGCGGGGAGCAGTGGTGGAGACGGCGCTGAAGGACGTCGGGACAAGGGCAAGGGGAGGGCGACGTCAGCGCAGGTGCGCGCAGAGAACGAGGAGCGAGAGGCGGAGAAGGTCCGAGCAGAGAACAGGGAACGGGAGGACCGCCGCGCGGCGCTTGCGCGGCAGATACGGGCAGCGGCGGAGGCGGACGAAAAGAATATCGCGCGCATCGCGGCGCTCATTGCCGAGAGCGAAGCGATTCCCGAGGACGAGGTGGAGCGATACCGCGAGCTTCAGGCCCGCCACCTGGACTTGGTACCGCCGGTGGCGATGGTGTCCGGGGAGCGGAAGCGGAAGCGGGCGGAGACGGAGGGTGGCGCGTCAGATGGAGACGATGAGTCAGAGAGCGAAGTGCCGCTCCGACGCAACGTCATCGTTGTGAAGCGCGCTCCGGCGACGGAGGGCATGGTTGAATTGGAGGATGGGGAGCGTAAGTCCCTATTCCATTTCATTTTATTTTGTTTTTCTGGATTTTTATTGATGAAATTTCAGGTTGCGACCGATGCGCGGAGACGGGCTCAAAGTGCCTCGTCCCGGCACAAAGTCGTCAAGGCCGTTATCGGACATGCGCCCGGTGCGCTCGCTGCAAGATAAAATGTTCCCTCAACCCCAACAGCGCACGACGGGGCGGGCGCGACGGCGAGCGCCCTTCGGGGTCGAAGAAGGCGAGCGGGAGCAAGAGACGGAGGTCCGAGAAGTCGGAGGCACGCCCCAAGAAGCGCCTTCGCTCCGGTCGTCGGGGCCCGGGCGACTACACGGGGGATGGGCCCAAGACCCGTCTCGGGGACCTGCGCGAGGAGTTCAAGGAACTCCGTCGCGAGGTTCTTGAGATGCAGGACGGAGCAGGGGCTCCGAGGGTGCAAGGTCGGGAGCACGCCGCGGGCGGAACGGCCGCAGCGGGGTCGGAGTGGGAGGACAGGCTCGAGGCGGTGCGCGCGATGGCGCATCGCCGGGCGGACCACAACTCCGCGGAGGTGACCCGTCTCCGCAAGGAGTTGGGTCAGGAGCGGCGGCGGGTGCGTCGTCTCCGAACGGAGACGGTGCGACTGCGCAGCCACCTCCAGGACCTCCTGGACGAGTTGTCCGTGGAGGGCCCCATCCGTCGCGGCGATCTCATCAAGCTCGCCGAGGAGGTCTTCGACTCCACCCCTGACTGGGGATGGGGTCGAAACGGGTGGTTCGGTAGTGACGTGTGGACTACCGACGAGGAGGCGCCGACACCGAGACGGGAGGCCGAAGCGGAGCGGAGCGAGGAGGAGGACGACGGAATGGTGGAGGGTAAGGTGGGAACTCCGGGTGCGGAGAACGTCGGGGCTACGGCGTCAAGTCCGGGTGGACCCAGGGAGGCCACTTGGACTCCCGAAGCGATGCCGCGTCTCGATGAGCACGCGCGGAGTGGGGACGACGGAGAGGGTGCCCCGGGGGCCGTCTCGGAGCCCGTTCCGCAGGAACGCAGGACTCCGGAGAGGGCTCTCGGGGATGGCGTGCCGCAGCGCACGGTGACGCCAACTGCCGTCGTCGAGATGGATGTGGATGCGCCGAGTAGCGAGGGTCCGAGGGAGGAGGGCAAAGCGGAGGAGCCTAGGGCTCCGACACCAGTCGCGGAACCGGTGGTGGTGGCCGCGGAGGCCAGCCAGCCGGTGGCGAGTGGGAGTCGGAATTGGCCGGGGCTCGACATCGGTGACCGCTACCCGCCTCATCCGTCCGACGGAAGGGGTTGACGAGACGGGAACGGAGGAGACGGCGAAGGTGAAGGAGGAGGAGACCGAGGCGCAGTTGGCGTCTCGGGTGTCGTCGATCGTCGTTCCGGCGATCGAAGACCTGCACATCTATCGTGTGCAGCTCCGTGATGCGGACGGGGTGCCGATGGTGGATTCAGCGGGGAACCCGGTCACCGGGGAGGTGATCGAGTTGGACTCGGACTAACATGTATATAGATTTTTCTTGATTTTCTTGATGTCCAGTGCTTGTAGATGTGTATATAGGGGTTTGAATGCGAAATGTATCGGTCCGGCGACAGCGGAGTGAGACGGAGTGAGGCGGAGTGAACCACAACGAGCTCCGACGGACTCGGAGTGACCGGAACGAGTGATAAGTTGAATGAAAGTCCATAAAGAACCAGATTAGCAATGGCCTAATTGGTCCAACGTGTCAAGAACAATAGAGCAATTGAATCGGAGAGAACTCAGCAGCGTTATTTTGTACTAGCCGATGAGCTCCGAAATGTCGGAGAACATCCATGGTTAAGAATCGGACGAATAGGACGCGTTTTAGCGCAAACCATTGGCTCCGATGATACCGGAACGAGGTCCGATAGAACGGAGTGCAATGGCCATGCCAAATGTCGATTCGTGCGATGTTTAACAGACCAATGGAGTCGTTAGACATGGTCATGTTACTGATTGGTCGATGATGTTGACTTGAAACCGGACAAGCCGCAAGTTGGTGAATTGTCGGAGCTCCGAAGACGTAGGACAGCATTTGCGGAGTCGGAGACAACTCAAGCGCGGATTCTGAAGGGAATAGAATAGGCAACGGTTCCGGAGTTCGGTAGGAGTGGTTCCGAGGATGATTTTCGCTCGCGGAACTCCGTCCGAACTCGACGGTGCCAATTAATTGTATGCCGGATGATGCCGATAATAAAATAGAAGTCGGCTGGAGTGGATGGATGGACGAACAACGCGTATGCACGAAGTCGTGATCCAGGCGCTAGTGAGGACATGGGATTCGACTGCTTGGAACATGTTGATCCGATAGAACTGGAAGATATGGTCGTAATATATCGCGCATAATAGTCGTATGTGAGCCTTGTTGGGTCCTTGCGGGGTCCGAAGCGTTCCGAGATGAACCGGAGGTCAACGGAGGTCGACACGGGGGCTACTGTGGAAGTTAAGTCGTTAGACGTTTCCGGTGAGCTCTTATCCGTGAGTTCGAGTCCGAAATGACGCGCGGTACGGATCGGAGTGAACGGAGTATGCAAATGGACGCTAGGCAGACGTATGGGATACAGTGTTATCGTTCCGTGAATTCCGTGTTGCTCAATCGGCATCCAGATGATGATCTGTCGATCCGGAGCGGAGAGTACGGTTCGGATATGTCACAAAGCGAGTCGATGTCAAGCGCGGATGTGTGTCGTGATGGGTAGGAGAGTCCGGAGATAGAACTCGATCCTTGGAAGAGTCCGGTGATAGAACTCATTCCGTATACGACTGGACAGATGGGTAGTCGATTCCGATATGATGGAATGGACTAGTGGAATTTGTAGGGTTTTCAGCGAGGTAATGGCTATTTGAGCAATTCCTGCTGGAGAAAATCGGAATTTTGATGATTTTGATAAATAGTCGTATGGCGTATCCCCCTCTTAGGGTAGTTTGCCCACAGACTACACATAACCCCGATTTTCCCTAACAACTCGATTGCGGGAACAGATTTTGCCACGGGGCGACGGAAGAAGCCAGTGCAGACCTCGGAGAATGCTCGGAGAGCGGACATCCGGAGGCACAGATCTCTCGTCGTGGTCCGGAACGGTCGGGGCAAGGTACTCAGGCTCCGAACGCAGTCCGGAACATTAGGTTGTTTTGTGACGAAGTCCGAAGAGAGGTGTTCCGACGGAACACGCCCAGGGTACCCGCCGACGATAGTCTCCGAAGGCGGAAGAGTGGGTAGGAGGTGAGAACACGGCGTAAGTGACCGCGTGTCTCAGCTCCGACGGATACCAGGTCGAAAAGTCGTTTTGTTGATTCCGAAGGTCGAAGAACACAGCCTGGAGAGCGTGCCAGGGGTTCCAAGACCAAGTGTCGAGATCCGGAACGACCGGAGCGATCCAGCGGAGAAGCGAAGTCGAAACGGAGGCTCGGTGGAAGTGATGTGGGTTAGACGTTTTCCGTTGAGCTCTTACCCGCTTGTCGAAGAACGCAGGTCCGATGAACAGCGTCCGACCGAGGCGGAAAAGGACGGAGTGAATGCGGAGATTATGAAGTACTCGAGACAAGGGCTTGGCGGGAATGATGTGGGTTAGACATTTCCCTATAAGCTCTTACACGCCAGTCGAGGGTCGAAAACTCCACGAGTTGTAGAACAATCAACGTGGTATAGGATGAACTGGGGATAGGGAGGCATGACAACCGGACATGGTCCAGCGCCATTGGGAGTGAAGCGGAGTGCTTTGGGGTACTGCCGGAGGTCGAGGGAAGGGGCCAGTCTTCGTAACAACGATCCGGAGTGGTGTTTACTCGAAGGACGGGGCGTAAGCCAAGGTCCCTGAACGAGTCTAGGAATGTTCCGAAGGACGGGGAATGTTCCGGAGAACTGCTGGCAGGTCCGGAGCGATGCCGGAGTGCGAGCGATTGAGACCTAAAGCCTCGGAGGAACGTTCCGAAGAACGAACGTTGGCGCATGGCCCGAGAAACGCAAGCGGAGTGAACCGGAGCGTTATTTGGTGAAGGTGTCAGAATTGGGTGGTGTAGACGTAGACGTCCGTCCATAGTTGGAACAACCACAGCAATATCCGGCTTAGTTGCCGGTCGTGCGCGCACTTGAAACCCAGAGAATACTGGTCGGATTAGTTTTGGTGCTACTTTGGTCGCTCAACGGAGCGAAGTGGAGTGCCGCCAAGGTTCCAGGATCCAGATCAAAGAAGAGTCGAGAAGACGTTGACACAGTTTCCATGGCAGATAGCCATTTCGGAATGACAACACCAAGTTGGATGGAGACAGATGGACTGCCGATTAATGAAGTCGAGAATTGCCGAAGGTACCGGAGTGAACTGAAGCTCAGCCGGAGTTCCCGCAACGGAAGTTTCAAACCTTAGATTCGCAAATAAGTACAAGTACATTTATTCCGAGACAAGGAGAAAAAGGTCCGATACGTAGCGGGAGTTGAATCCCGAGGCAATCTCTAGGATTGATATAGATTTGTTGGAAATCATGAAGCCCGGCTCCGAAGAGCGGGTAGTCGTTAACGGAGCGAATGGAGGCGATGTTGGTATATATCGTGATGCGAGTGTGACGTGTGAAATGAAGCGAGGGATCCCAGGATGAACTCTGGAGCGACGCGAAGTCGCGGACGGAGTTGCGGAGTGCTATTTGTCGTTAAATCAAAGGTCCGAAGGTCCGGAGACCTGACCGGAGGAATTTCCGCTGCTGCTGATGACCTTGTACAGCGGAGCCGATGAGGATCCGCGGTGATCAGCAACTGTACGCACTAGACGAGGACAACCGCCGATGTGGTGAAGCGGAGAACCGCAATACCGGCAGAGGTCCAACTCCCGACGTCTCAGAGCTTCGCTCTTGCGGAGACGTCCCGCACGACCGCCTTCCTGCACAAGGAGGCCCGCAACTGATGCGGAGCGCTTGCGTTCTCGACGAACCTCCATCGGAACCGCGACTTGGTATACGCACGGGGGTCCGGAGGAGATCGGAGAGAGCGGAGTGGGCGTGTCGTGGTGGATCGGTAGCGACACGAGTGACGGCATGTCGGAGGAAGTGTCAGAGTGAGTAGGGTTAGGTTCGGCAACAATTGGTGGCTCCGGAGTGCCGGAGAACAGCAGGTCGTTGGCAGCGGGGGTTTCGGAGCCTGCAGGAGCACTGAGAGGCGTTCCGAAGAACCCGCGAGCACAGTCGGCCCAATTCCCTTGCTCCGGAGTACCGACAGGCTGCTCCGGAGTCACGCTTCCGGCCAGAAGTACCGCCTGCCAGTGTTTGGCATCGAGCCGAATCACTAGAGAGCGGAGTCCGGCGTAGCTGGACGGATACGTGATGAGATCGTCGAGCTGCATGGTGATACGGAGTGGAAGCGCGGAGTAGAGAGCGTGGGAGACTGCGGAGTCATTCCAGGCCATGAACGGAGTGAGAGCCTCAAACTCCTCGAGGAATGGCCCAATTGGATCTCCGTGTTTCATCCGAAGGCGTCGGAGTTCGTAGTCCGCGTCGGCGTGACGACTCCGACGTCCGAACACATCCAGGAATTCCCCGATGAACGTGGAAAAGTTTCCATGCCAGGAAAAACTCTTCGACATGGCCCGATTCGTTGAGAAGCTCAGCCGCCTGCCCCTTTAGGAAGTGGAGCATGAAGGCGATCTTGTCATCGTCCGAGGCGTATGTCCGAGGACGCCCGGAGAAGTGCGCGAAGCACTGGGTGATGAACGAATCGATTTTCAACGGATTGGTGCCGTCAAAAAATTCCGGGTACGGGATGTGAAGTGGTCCGAGGTCATGGTACGAGGCCTGGGAACCAGGGACGGGTGGATGAGGAGGAGAATGGATGGGAGAGCAATACTGATCGATGTGCTGGTATTCACCGTCGAGGCCGCGGTCCGAGGGACTCGGAGTAGGCGCGGGCTCGGACGGAGTGAGTGTGGTGGATTCCGGAAGGGTGGATGGATCGCTGAATGTCGGGATCCAATTGCCCGAAGACGCCAGCTCTTCCCGAGCAGACTGCCGGTCCCCGAAGATCGACTCGGAGTCGGATCTCGAAGGAGAGGGCGGTGCCGGAGAAGTATAAGTGGTGAAGCTGGTGCGGACAGACCCAGTTTCCGGAGGACCGAACGGAGTGGTAATCACCGAGATGGGGTAGTGACTAGCATCCGTAGCGACGAGATCAGATGAGCACTTATCGTTGGTAGGCTCGGAGTTGATTTGTGCGGAGGAATACAACTCGGCCCTGCGCCGCATAGATGTTGGCGACAGGAGGAACCAAGGTGTAGTACGGAGCGATGATGACGACATAGCAAACGATACCGAGCAGGTGAGTTTTATGATACTGTTATATCCGAGTCGTCCAGATGATGGTACGGAGGGATATAGGGCCAGTCGAACTAACAACAGATACGAAGCGGAGCGGCGGGCCGGACAGAACGGAACCGGAGTCCGGAGTCGGAGCTGGTGAAAGGCGGACTGGATGACGCTACGCCACAGAGGGGATAATTGGACGAGGGTTACTGCAGGGTATCGTCGGAGGGAGAGAGATGACAGAAGCGGAGCTCCGGCGGAGTGTCGGAGCGGAACGACCAGACTACTTCACGAGGAACAGGGTGAAGCAACGTTTATCATAAAACTGAAGTACAGGAGGATGTAGGACAAGATTAAATACTAAAGCTCCTTATTGTAATAGGTAAAGGAGATATGTTAGAAACCATGCGGACATAACAATAAAGGTAAGTCCGAAAGGTGAGAAAGAAGTCAGGTGACAAAAGGAACAATGTTGAAACAATAAGTAAGAAGTCGGAGGACTTAGGATAATAAGGAATGTGTGGGATGGCGTCTTGCCAAGGTGTCAGATGGTGGGAGATCGTTCCGATGTTTTGTCGGAGCTCGGATCGCTCTGTTACTCCGGCGGTCTGATGCGCTCCGAGAAGACGGAGCGCGATCGGAGCCGGAGGGACCGATCGGAGTAGTTTGTCGGAGGTCGTGGTGCATGGATATAACACCAAGATAAGGTAATGAAAGCGAAGTGGATTATAAGGAGGAAGTACTCAGCAATCCATGATTGGACGAGAGCTATGTATTCCAGGATAGGTCCGGGAACAGGTGAACCGTTAATCGACCGGAGTGAGCTGGAGTGCTGGAGTATTACCGGAGTGGTGCAGGGGTTGATGTAGTGCGTGATTGTGTGTCCGGAGGTGACAGGAGCATGATCAGAGTTGGATTGAGTGTGACCAGAACCGATAAATGGGAAAAAATGAAAGACTGATTTGCACGGACATAACAACTAGCCAGATTGCGGGAACACACAAATATGTATATTGGTACTGTTGTATCCGAGTCGTCCAGAAGGTGGTACAGGGGATATAGGGCCAGTCGAACTAACAACAGATACAAAGCGGAGCGGCGGGCCGGACAGAACGGAACTGGAGTCTGGAGTCGGAGCTGGTGAATGGCGGACTGGATGTGTCATGAGTGAAATGGCATATCTACTGTATATACCACCAGCCAGATGTCAAGTCGAGCTTGACATTGCTCCCTTTTGGTGGAGAGGTAGTGACCAAGGCTGGTTGGGCACGTGAATCCTAACAGGATGACGCTATGCCATAGAGGGGATAATTGGGCAAATGTTACTGCAGGATGTCATTGGAGTGAGAGAGATGATAGAAGCGGAGCTCCGGCAGAGTGTGAGAGTGGAACGACCAGATTACTTCACAAGGAACCGGGTGAAGCAATGTTTATCATAAAACTGAAGTACAGGAGGATGTAGGATGTGATTAAATACTAGAGCTCCTTATTGTAATAAGTAAAGGAGATATGTTAGAAACCATGCGGACATAACAATAAAGGTAAGTCTGAAAGGGGAGGAAGAAGTCAGGTAACAAATGGAACAATGTTGAACAATAAGTTAAGAAGTCGGAGGACATAGGATGAGTAAGGAAAGTGTGGGATGGCATCTTGCCATGCGGTCAGATGGTGGGAGTTTGTTCTGATGTTTTGTTGGAGCTCCGATCGTTCCAATACTCCGGCGGTCCAATGCACTCCGAGATGACGGAGCGTGATCGGAGCCGGAGGGACCAATCAGAGTGGTTCGTAGGAGGTCATGGTGCATGGATATAACAATGGGAAATATTGGTCTGGCAACCTAAGAGCTACTCCGGGAGTGGATTTAGATTTAGATTTGATCTCGGATTTGAATTTGATGTACTACGTAACCGCATCAATAATACTGATCTGATTATCTTTCGTGGCATTCTACGCTCTTCCATCATGCCCCCACCCAGATTCAGTCCCCAAGAGACGGCAAGACATGTTGTCTTGCTTATAATGTCCCTTCTACAGTATATTGTGCTCGGGGTGGGCCTATATTTATATCCCCAGTACTGAAAAACAGATCTGCATGATTCTGCGCTCTCTGGACGCGCCTGGCTAAATGAACTGCTAAATCGCCATCCGGACCGTATCTACATTGCTCTTGGGATGCGCCGTCATGTATTCCTTGCCTTGGTTCTTCAACTTCGCATGATGGGGCACATGGAATCCCAAAACTCTCGAATTGCTCTCGACGAGTCTTTGGCAATCTTCCTCTACACTTGTGTCACTGGGGTTGCCATAGATCATGTTGCAGAACGTTTCCAGCACTCACACAGTACCATATCCGAGTGAGTTTGGCCCTTGAATCTCTGGATGTAGTGTATAATCAGATCATAGGCACTTTCGAAAGATACTCCACATTTTATTGGGGCATGAATTTTATTCAAAGTATGTATGCCTCCCCGAGGCGGATGCTCCTCCACCACCCGCAATTCGAGATAATCCAAAGTGGTGGCCCTACTTTCGGAATGTTCTCGGTGCCATCGACGGGACACACATCAATTGCTCGCCCTCTGCAGCAGATTTGCACACAGCACGGAACCGCAAAGGTGGTGTATCTCAAAACTGCCTTGCTGTTGTGAGTTTCAGCATGCGGTTTCTCTGGTTCGCCGGCGGGTGGGATGGTTGTGCAGCTGATGCATTCATGTACTCGACTGCCCGGTTGCGAGACTTCCCAATTCCGCCGGGGAAATGCTACCTCGCCGATGCGGGATTTGGAATATGTGACGCTCTTCTTGTCCCATACCGCCAAACCCGTTATCACCTTGCTGAATGGGCTCGTGCACACCTGCGGTAAGCCTTGCTGCCTTCTCCAGAGCAGTGTTCTAATTCACAGTAGTCCTGCAAATTACAAAGAGCTCTACAACCTTCGCCATTCCTCCGCTCGCAATGTTGTTGAGCGCATCTTCGGTGTCATCAAGGCCCGGTGGACCATCCTCACTCGTCCCCCACACTACAACATGGAGGTCCAAGCGAAAATTCCATCTGCCCTTGTTGCACTCCACAACTTCATTTTGGACCACGACAAAACAGATCTTGACCGCTGGATCATTGATGAGCAAGCTCAAGATGCCTTGCAGGGCGCACGTCGGGATGAAGAGATAGATTTCGGTCGTCTCGCTGATACGGCCAGGGTTTCGGCCAGGGAGAAAACTCGTGCAGAGGGTCTCCGTGATGAGATTGCGAAGGCAATGTGGGACGATTATCAGCAGTATCTCGAGGAGAGGATGAACATAGATAACGACCACTACGACAACATCCAGGTGGCACCACTAGACTAGTTGTACTCAAAGTTCCCGTAATTAAAACAACGGCGTAGGATTCAACAGCTCTCGTCCAGTCTCCGCACAAAGTGAAGGATCGTCATCTGCAATGTATGCATCTGGCGCCAAAATATCCCGTCCAAACAAGATGTTGAGGCGGTATTATATCCGTGCAACTCACCATCGGAAAATCATTCCGGAACGGTCGCTGACCTCTCAGGCGATTCCGGGAGCTCCGGGTTTCCGGAGAAGCGTTATCAAGGCAATGCGGCTTATCTGAATGGTTCCTCGTATATCCTGTGCGTACCATATGGTCTCTACTTCCTTCCACATGCTTTACATCTTCCATTCTCACACTTCCTTGTTCTTCAACAACATGAGGTGATCCCGTTAGGAATCTCCACATGGATTTCATATAACTCCTTATGTTCAGATTACAAGTACTGTACTATATAAACACCTAGACTACACTCCTGTTCTTCAGTTTAATAATTAAGTTGCTTCTGCGCTCTGTAGTTGCTTCTGGGTTTTACACTCCGGTCTCCCCGTAACCGGAATCCTCCCCTCACTCTCCTCCTCACTCCGGTGGCTTGGATAGTACACTCGCTCTATTGTCCTGTGGCGTTGTGTTACTCCGGTCGACCATCCTCCCCCCTCGGTGTCATCGTTGTGTCCGGTAGCCAACCGGAATACCTCGGTCGCCGTAATCTCTCGTTCACCATCGACCGGCCATATCCTTCCCTTCCCCGGACCTGGATATAACAGTATTATTAAACTCACCTATCCACGCTACTCAAAATCAATCAATCCTACGACATGTCTCATTACGACGACCAACCTGACGACCCTGATCGTCGCAATTCACGGCTCTACAGCACCATGGTTCCCTTACCCTCTCCCGCTCGACTCATGGCCAATCCAGGTTTGCGGCCCAGCGGAACTCGATCGACTCCGGTTCCCTTCGGAGTAACGGTACGCCGTTCCTTGCCACCTGTGGCAACAAACCCAGTAAACGTTCCTGGAACTGTCATTCCTCCCAACACCCCATCACGTCATCCGATCACACCTCTCACGCCCGCGTTTGATGATTCTCCGATTCCGGCAACTCCGGGATTGGGATTTGCTCCTATTTACCAGGCAGCCACGAGCGTCATACCGGAAGAGACGGGGGGAGAACCAGCGTGTTCTCCAATCGGCGCAGGATCGCGTCAAAGATCCCGTAGTCGTTCCCACCACTCCGGTCAACAGGCATCCCGCTCCCGTTCCGCTCCGGCACCTGGAGGTGATGGAGGCGGTGGTGGTGAGTCGCCTTCCAGTCATGGAAGATGTTCTCCCAGCAGAGGAAGGCTTCCCGGTTGAGGATTCCCCAGTCGCCCTGGTGGTTCTCCTCCCGAAGGTGGCTCTCCTCCTGGTGGTGGTGGCGGAGGCGGCGGCGGTGGCGGCGGTATGCCCCGTCGTCGCTCCCGCACTCCTGATGGAGACAATCAGCTCATGAGGGATACCCTCCGGCAATTTTCCCAGGCTATGACAACTTGGGCCCGGAATGCCGGAGCTCCTCGTTCCACCAAATCTAATCTCAGGAACCCTGACACCTTTGATGGTTCCGATCCAGACAAATTGCCCTCCTTCCTCGCCCAATGTTATCTTCACTTTGCCGAGCGTACTCAAGATTTCCCCACCGACGACGATAAGATTTATTTCATTATATCTTATCTCCGCGGCATCGCTCAGCAGTGGTTCACGCCGAACCTATACAATACCAAAGTCCCGGCGTGGGATAATAATTTCGTTCGCTTCATCGAGGAACTTTCCATCAACTTCGGACCCCATGATCCGGTTGGTGATGCGGAGGATCGCATCCGTCTTTGTCGCATGAAAAATGGCGATCGGATCGCAACTTACGTTCTCGCCTTCGACACCCTGGCCAGTCTCACGGACTGGGGTGACGCTGCTCTCCGGCATCAGTTCTACGAAGGCCTTCCCCGTCGCATCAAGGATGAGATGGTCCGGCACACCCACAACAACACCCTCTTGGGGGTAAAGATAGTGGCCCGGAATATCGATGCCTGGTATCATCGACGAGAGGCCGAGAAGCAGCGCGAGCGGGAACTAGAGCAGGCTGCTGCTGGTCGTTCCGGTAATTGTTCCGGTCCTCCGGACAACACCGGAGACCGCACCGGTAAAGTTTCCGGCAAGCAGAAGGAGAAACAAAAGGGCGGAAACAATACCAAACCGCCTGGGAACTCGACCGCTCCTCCTCCCTACTCCAACCCCGGGAATCGTCCCGGAGCCGGAGGTAAGGGTGGCCAAGCCAACAAACAGGCTGGCCCCTCGAAGCCCTATGCTGACAAGCTGGGCGCCGATGGTAAAATCAAGGAGGCGGAACGTGAACGTCGTCGCAAGAACAACCTCTGCATGTACTGCGGAGGCCAAGGTCATACGGCCGAGGATTGCAAGAAGCGGCCGGAGAAAGCCAGCGGTTGCTCCGCTCAGGCTGGAACGCCCCCGCAGGGAGATGTGTCCACTCCGGAGTCGTCAAAAAATTGATTAGCAATCCGGATTATACCTCCGATCCCCATCCGGGTTGCGTTGACTCCGGGGATCTCCCTGAGGTGCGTCTCAACGCGTCCGCTCTTTCCTCTAATGCCCTTTACGTTGACCTTGCCCCATCCCTCATATTATCTAAATCCTCTCTGACTGGCACGGAGGAATGTTCATCCATTCCGCCGTCCAGTGTATCACGAATTGCTGCGGGATTCAACTCCCTGATATGTGCGCTTATTGACTCTGGTTCTTCTCATTGTTTTATATCTAGAAAATTTGTGGAATCAAATGGCTTTATTCCGTACTCAGTGGCCCCAGTAAAACTCCGGTACCTCGACGGCTCCTCATCAATAATCAACCGGAAACTGCATCTATTGATTCGGTTTCCTACCGAAGAAGTCCTTTCACAGGACTTCTACGTCACCCGTCTGGATTCTCCTTGTGAAATGGTTCTTGGATACAATTGGCTCCACCGCTTCAATCCGTTGATTGACTGGATGCGGGCCTCTATATCATTCAGACCTACTCCATCTGGTCCATCCCTGTCGACACCTCCGGCAAAAATGCTGGATTCTGTTTCGGTAGCTCCAGTTACGGACGAGGCTACTCCGGAAGAGGTTTATCCCTCCGCAGTGCCTATACCGATCGGGCTGACTACTCCGGTTCCCGGTCCTTCTATGGATAGTGCTGGAATAGCGCCAGCAAACTCCGGTCTTGACCGGAGTACTCTAGATCCTTCAATGGATACCCCGGAGGCGACTACACCTCGTCCATTCATTACTCCTCTGCCAGTGTCTTTGGTATCCGCTGCTGCGTATCGAGTGTTGCTTAAAGACAAGGATACTATTCAGTATACCTTGCGCGCAACACCTCCGGACGATGTCTCGCTCCGGGGAGTCTCGTCCGCTGCTCCGGACCTAACTGGACTGCCTGAAGCCTATCACGAATTCGCCGACGTCTTCTCGGAGTCGGAAGCATTCTCGCTTCCTCCTCATCGAGAGTTCGATCTCAAGATCGAGACGATCGACGGAGAACTCCCTCCTATTGGCCACGTATACTCCCTCTCCGAGGCTGAGTTAACAGCGCTCCGAAAATACATCGACGAGAATTTGAAGGCTGGATTTATCTATCCTTCTTCTTCGAGTCACGGGGCTCCAATTCTGTTCGCCAAGAAGAAGGATGGCAGTCTCCGGTTGTGCGTAGACTACCGAGGGTTGAACCGGATCACAAAGAAAGACAAGTATCCGCTTCCCCTCATTGCCGACTTACTCGATGCCCCTGGACGGGCTCGAATTTACACCAAACTCGATCTCCGGCATGCATATCATTTGCTCCGGATTGCTCCCGGAGACGAGTGGAAAACCGCTTTCCGAACCCGCTATGGCTCATATGAGTTCAAGGTTGTCCCTGAGGGACTGTCCAATGCGCCTGCTGCCTTCCAACCATTCCTCAACACGATTTTCGCCGACTTGCTCGATGTAACCGTCATCGTATATCTGGACGACATCCTGATCTACTCCGACGATCCATCGCAGCACGAAAATCATGTGAAGGAAGTGTTGCGGCGCTTACGACAGCATAACCTATTCTGCAAACTCCCCAAGTGTGAGTTCTCCGTGACTACTTGCGAATATCTCGGGTACATTCTGTCTCCGGACGGATTCCGTATGTCCCCGGAAAAAATCGCCGCGGTAGCGGAATGGCCTACTCCTCGGAAAGTAAAAGACGTACAGTCTTTTCTTGGTTTCTGTAATTTCTATCGGCGGTTCATCTACCATTACTCCGACATCACTATTCCACTCACACGTCTCACCCGGAAAACACTCCGATGGGACTGGACCAGTGATTGTCAACTCGCTTTCGACACTCTCAAGCGGAAGTTCGAAGAGGCTCCGGTTCTGTCTCACTGGATACCCGGTCGACAGATTACCGTCGAGACCGACGCTTCGGACTATGCCATCGCCTCCATTTTGTCAATTATTGGCGACGATGGTGATCTCCACCCCGTTTCGTTCCGTTCGCGCACTCTAGTGGCTGCGGAACTTAACTACGACACACATGACAAGGAACTCCTGGCCATTTTTGACGCTTTTAAGCAGTGGCGTCACTATCTGGAAGGACCGGAGTTCCCAGTTGATGTTGTCACCGACCACAAGAACCTGGAATACTTCGCGACGAGTAAGATACTTACGCGACGCCAGGTCCGGTGGGCGGAGTACCTCTGCCATTTCAACATGGTAATCCGGTTCCGGCCCGGAAAACTCGGAGGAAAGCCCGATGCACTTACTAGACGATGGGACGTCTACCCAAAAGAGGGGGATAAGCACTATGGTCAGCTAAATCCTCACAACTTTCGTCCTATTTTCTCGCAAGATATTATATCCGTGCAACTCACCATCGGGAAATCATTCCGGAACAGTCGCTAACCTCTCAGGCGATTCCGGGAGCTCCGGGTTTCCGGAGTCCCCGGAATCCCCGGAGACGCGTTATCAAGGCAATGCAGCTTATCTGAATGGTTCCTCGTATATCCTGTGCGTACCATATGGTCTCTACTTCCTTCCACATGCTTTACATCTTCCATTCTCACACTTCCTTGTTCTTCAACAACATGAGGTGATCCCGTTAGGAATCTCCACATGGATTTCATATAACTCCTTATGTTCAGATTACAAGTACTGTACTATATAAACACCTAGACTACACTCCTGTTCTTCAGTTTAATAATTAAGTTGCTTCTGCGCTCTGTAGTTGCTTCTGGGTTTTACACTCCGGTCTCCCCGTAACCGGAATCCTCCCCTCACTCTCCTCCTCACTCCGGTGGCTTGGATAGTACACTCGCCCTATTGTCCTGTGGCGTTGTGTTACTCCGGTCGACCATCTTCCCCCCTCGGTGTCATCGTTGTGTCCGGTAGCCAACCGGAATACCTCGGTCGCCGTAATCCCTCGTTCACCATCGACCGGCCATATCCTCCCCTTCCCCGGACCTGGATATAACAGTATTATTAAACTCACCTATCCACGCTACTCAAAATCAATCAATCCTACGACATGTCTCATTACGACGACCAACCTGACGACCCTGATCGTCGCAATTCACGGCTCTACAGCACCATGGTTCCCTTACCCTCTCCCGCTCGACTCATGGCCAATCCAGGTTTGCGGCCCAGCGGAACGCGATCGACTCCGGTTCCCTTCGGAGTAACGGTACGCCGTTCCTTGCCACCTGTGGCAACAAACCCAGTCAACGTTCCTGGAACTGTCATTCCTCCCAACACCCCATCACGTCATCCGATCACACCTCTCACGCCCGCGTTCGATGATTCTCCGATTCCGGCAACTCCGGGATTGGGATTTGCTCCTATTTACCAGGCAGCCACGAACGTCATACCGGAAGAGACGGGTGGAGAACCAGCACGTTCTCCAATCGGCGCAGGATCGCGTCAAAGATCCCGTAGTCGTTCCCACCACTCCGGTCAACAGGCATCCCGCTCCCGTTCCGCTCCGGCACCTGGAGGTGATGGAGGCGGTGGTGGTGAGTCGCCTTCCAGTCATGGAAGACGTTCTCCCAGCAGAGGAAGGCTTCCCGGTCGAGGATTCCCCAGACACCCTGGTGGTTCTCCTCCCGGAGGTGGCTCTCCTCCTGGTGGCGGAGGCGGTGGAGGTGGCGGCGGTCTGCCCCGTCGTCGCTCCCCGCACTCCTGATGGAGACAATCAGCTCATGAGGGATACCCTCCGGCAATTTTCCCAGGCTATGACAACTTGGGCCCGGAATGCCGGAGCTCCTCGTTCCACCAAATCTAATCTCAGGAACCCTGACACCTTTGATGGTTCCGATCCGGACAAATTGCCCTCCTTCCTCGCCCAATGTTATCTTCACTTTGCCGAGCGTACTCAAGATTTCCCCACCGACGACGATAAGATTTATTTCATTATATCTTATCTCCGCGGCATCGCTCAGCAGTGGTTCACGCCGAACCTATACAATACCAAAGTCCCGGCGTGGGATAATAATTTTGTTCGCTTCATCGAGGAACTTTCCATCAACTTCGGACCCCATGATCCGGTTGGTGATGCGGAGGATCGCATCCGTCTTTGTCGCATGAAGAATGGCGATCGGATCGCAACTTACGTTCTCGCCTTCGACACCCTGGCCAGTCTCACGGACTGGGGTGACGCTGCTCTCCGGCATCAGTTCTACGAAGGCCTTCCCCGTCGCATCAAGGACGAGATGGTCCGGCACACCCACAACAACACCCTCTTGGGGGTAAAGATGGTGGCCCGGAATATCGATGCCTGGTATCATCGACGAGAGGCCGAGAAGCAGCGCGAGCGGGAACTAGAGCAGGCTGCTGCTGGTCGTTCCGGTAATCGTTCCGGTCCTCCGGACAACACCGGAGACCGCACCGGTAAAGCTTCCGGCAAGCAGAAGGAGAAACAAAAGGGCGGAAACAATACCAAACCGCCTGGGAACTCGACCGCTCCTCCTCCCTACTCCAACCCCGGGAATCGTCCCGGAGCCGGAGGTAAGGGTGGCCAAGCCAACAAGCAGGCTGGCCCCTCGAAGCCCTATGCTGACAAACTGGGCGCCGATGGTAAAATCAAGGAGGCGGAACGTGAACGTCGTCGCAAAAACAACCTCTGCATGTACTGCGGAGGCCAAGGTCACTCGGCCGAGGATTGCAAGAAGCGACCGGAAAAAGCCAGCGGTCGCTCCGCTCAGGCTGGAATGCCCCCGCAGGGAGATGCGTCCACTCCGGAGTCGTCAAAAAATTGATTAGCAATCCGGATTATACCTCCGATCCCCATCCGGGTTGCGTTGACTCCGGGGATCTCCCTGAGGTGCGTCTCAACGCGTCCGCTCTTTCCTCTAATGCCCTTTACGTTGACCTTGCCCCATCCCTCATATTATCTAAATCCTCTCTGTCTGGCACGGAGGAATGTTCATCCATTCCGCCGTCCAGTGTATCACGAATTGCTGCGGGATTCAACTCCCTGATATGTGCGCTTATTGACTCTGGTTCTTCTCATTGTTTTATATCTAGAAAATTTGTGGAATCAAATGGCTTTATTCCGTACTCAGTGCCCCCAGTAAAACTCCGGTACCTCGACGGCTCCTCATCAATAATCAACCGGAAACTGCATCTATTGATTCGGTTTCCTACCGAAGAAGTCCTTTCACAGGACTTCTACGTCACCCGTCTGGATTCTCCTTGTGAAATGGTTCTTGGATACAATTGGCTCCACCGCTTCAATCCGTTGATTGACTGGATGCGGGCCTCTATATCATTCAGACCTACTCCATCTGGTCCATCCCTGTCGACACCTCCGGCAAAAATGCTGGATTCTGTTTCGGTAGCTCCAGTTACGGACGAGGCTACTCCGGAAGAGGTTTATCCCTCCGCAGTGCCTATACCGATCGGGCTGACTACTCCGGTTCCCGGTCCTTCTATGGATAGTGCTGGAATAGCGCCAGCAAACTCCGGTCTTGACCGGAGTACTCTAGATCCTTCAATGGATATCCCCGAGGCGGCTACGCCTCGTCCATTCATTACTCCTCCGCCAGTGTCTTTGGTATCCGCTGCTGCGTATCGAGTGTTGCTTAAAGACAAGGATACCGTTCAGTATACCTTGCGCGCAACACCTCCGGACGATGTCTCGCTCCGGGGAGTCTCGACCGCTGCTGTGGACCTAACTGGACTGCCTGAACCCTATCACGAATTCGCCGACGTCTTCTCGGAGTCGGAAGCATTCTCGCTTCCTCCTCATCGAGAGTTCGATCTCAAGATCGAGACGATCGACGGTGAACTCCCTCCTATTGGCCATGTATACTCCCTCTCCGAGGCTGAGTTAACAGCGCTCCGAAAATACATTGACGAGAATTTGAAGGCTGGATTTATCTATCCTTCTTCTTCGAGTCACGGGGCTCCAATTCTGTTCGCCAAGAAGAAGGATGGCAGTCTCCGGTTGTGCGTAGACTACCGAGGGTTGAACCGGATTACAAAGAAAGACAAGTATCCGCTTCCCCTCATTGCCGACTTACTCGATGCCCCTGGACGGGCTCGAATTTACACCAAACTCGATCTCCGGCATGCATATCATTTGCTCCGGATTGCTCCCGGAGACGAGTGGAAAACCGCTTTCCAAACCCGCTATGGCTCATATGAGTTCAAGGTTGTCCCAGAGGGACTGTCCAATGCGCCTGCTGCCTTCCAACGATTCCTCAACACGATTTTCGCCGACTTGCTCGATGTAACCATCATCGTATATCTGGACGACATCCTGATCTACTCCGACGATCCATCGCAGCACGAAAATCATGTGAAGGAAGTGTTGCGGCGCTTACGACAGCATAACCTATTCTGCAAACTCCCCAAGTGTGAGTTCTCCGTGACTACTTGCGAATATCTCGGGTACATTCTGTCTCCGGACGGATTCCGTATGTCCCCGGAAAAAATCGCCGCGGTAGCGGAATGGCCTACTCCTCGGAAAGTAAAAGACGTACAGTCTTTTCTTGGTTTCTGTAATTTCTATCGGCGGTTCATCTACCATTACTCCGACATCACTATTCCACTCACACGTCTCACCCGGAAAACACTCCGATGGGACTGGACCAGTGATTGTCAACTCGCTTTCGACACTCTCAAGCGGAAGTTCGAAGAGGCTCCGGTTCTGTCTCACTGGATACCCGGTCGACAGATTACCGTCGAGACCGACGCTTCGGACTATGCCATCGCCTCCATTTTGTCAATTATTGGCGACGATGGTGATCTCCACCCCGTTTCGTTCCGTTCGCGCACTCTAGTGGCTGCGGAACTTAACTACGACACACATGACAAGGAACTCCTGGCCATTTTTGACGCTTTTAAGCAGTGGCGTCACTATCTGGAAGGACCGGAGTTCCCAGTTGATGTTGTCACCGACCACAAGAACCTGGAATACTTCGCGACGAGTAAGATACTCACGCGACGCCAGGTCCGGTGGGCGGAGTACCTCTGCCATTTCAACATGGTAATCCGGTTCCGGCCCGGAAAACTCGGAGGAAAGCCCGATGCACTTACTAGACGATGGGACGTCTACCCAAAAGAGGGGGATAAGCACTATGGTCAGCTAAATCCTCACAACTTTCGTCCTATTTTCTCGCAAGATCAGCTCGAGGCGTCACTCCGGGCAACCCTCCTTGAAGACGTAGTTCTTCGAGCATCGGTGGTTATGGATGTTGGACAGCTTCATTCCGATATCAAGACTCACATCCACACCGACCCCACTGGAATTGCAGGCCTCAAGGCCGCTTCCTCCGGTACATCCAAGCGCTGGTCTACAGATGACTCCGGTATGCTCCGGTACGACAATCGCATTTGGGTTCCGCAAGTCCCCGGTGAGGCACCAGATGCACTCCGGATACGTGTTATGCAATACGCGCATGATCACATTCTTTCCGGTCACTTTGGGCAGAACAGAACCCTTGCGGCGGTACGTCGGGAATACAACTGGCCCGAACTCCGGTCGTTCGTTCGGGATTACTGCAAGTCATGTATCACCTGTCGGCGCAACAAGGCTCCAAGGCATAAGCCCTACGGCCTTCTCAGACCCCTTCCTGTTCCTCTTCGTCCTTGGCATTCGATATCCATGGACTTCATTGAAAAACTTCCACTTTCCGGCGAATACGATGCGATTCTGGTAATCGTTGATCGGGCGTCAAAGCAGGTAATCCTTATACCCTGCGATGTCACCATCACTTCCGAACGCCTCGCCAAACTCTTCCTCATTCACGTCTTTTCCAAGCACGGTGTTCCGTCGCATGTCACTAGCGACCGGGGCAAGGAATTCGTTTCCTCTTTCTTCCGGTCACTCGGAGAACTTCTCAACATGGAGATGCACTATACCTCCGGTTATCATCCATCAGCGGACGGTCAAACCGAACGCATGAACCAAACCGTTGAGCAGTATATTCGGATTTTCTGCTCGTATCAGCAGGATGATTGGGACCAACTCCTTCCGCTTTGCGAGTTCGCTCTCAATAACGCTCCTAATGCATCTACCGGAATTTCTCCATTCTTCGCCAACAAAGGTTACAATCCGTCTATCACCATCAATCCGGAGTTGGACGTAGCCAACACCTACGCCCGAGACTTTGTCGTTAACCTCCAGGATCTTCATGAATTCCTCCGGGAGTCGCTCAAGGGCGCCCAGGAGCGATACAAGGAGACCGGAGACAGAGTCCGGTCTCCGGATCCGGAGATTAAAGTCGGAGACCAAGTTTTCGTGACGACCAAGTACCTCAGCACTACGAGGCCAACTCGGAAGTTCACTGAGACTTATGTTGGACCATACGAAGTAATCGGAAAACCTTCTGCGGCGTCTTACCAGATCAAACTACCCAAATCCCTTTCCCAAGTTCATCCAGTATTCCACGTTTCTCAACTTGAACCCCATCATCCAAATCCTTTCCCCGGACGTGAAGAACCCCCTCCGGTGGCAGTGGAAATTGATGACGAGGGCGATGAGCACTTCGAAATCAAGCAAATCGTTGATTCGAAGCTTGATAAGCGGTTCAAGAAGCCCCTATTCTACAAAGTTGAGTGGTTGGGTTATGAGAACACGGACGAGCAATATTCCTGGGTACGACCAAGCGATCTTAACGCAGCAGATCACATTGAAAACTTCCACCGTCGCTATCCGGACAAACCTGGACCGGAAACTTAGACTCCGGTTCACTCCGGGGCATTTCCCGGTGTATTCCGGTTCGCTCATCATCACTCCGGAATCCTTGTCGTCAAACGGACTTTTGCAATTTCGCAAAAAATCAAGAAAAAAAATATACATCAATTCCAATTATCTCAATGCTCCATTTCTTTTCCACCTTCCTCTTTATCCCCATCCTCCTTCTGCGTCAACTGCAGGACTTCGCTCCGAAGATCAGCCATCGAACGTTCCAACGCTTCAATACGAAGATCGGCATCATCAGCACGACGGTCAGCGTCCTCAGCACGTCGGACGGCCTCGCCCAAATCACTCCGGAGTTCCCTCAACTCGCTCTGCATTGACCGCCGTTCCAGCGACGGAGTCCGGAGCCGGAGTTGATGGCGAGACAGGCCCGGAATGCCTTCCAAGGGCAGCGATGGTGTCCCCTTCCTTTCCGGTCGCTGGCGAATTGGTTGGGATCGAGTCTTCTTCACTGCAGTCGACCTTCCCCGACTCCGGGAACGACCCTTGCGTTCGGACGCGTCTTTCCGCACGCGTTTGGCCCGGGGAACATCTGCGTTCAACGAGCAGGCAATGCGCTTTTCAGCACAGCGCCCACACGTCGAAAATGGTCCTCCCTCGCGCTGCGGGTAGCAATGCTCGTCTCGCCGAGTGCACTCATCGCAAGCTAAAGGTTGTAACATCAGCCGGAATAACATTTTCCACCGGTTGGAATGTACTCACCTTCACCGATGGGTCTCCGGATGAGCGGGCGACTTCCCGTTGGCTCGGAAACCACCATAACGACGTCGGAGTCGCTCTCGACACGCTCCACGCGCTTGCGCTTCCTCTCGCTTCCCTCCGGACGCTTGGTTGCTTTTCCTTTTCTCTCCGCCCTATCCAGTGCCTTCTCCTTGGCCTTCAACTCCTTCGCCCACGCCCGCTGTTCAGCAATCGCCATGTCGGCGCTGTTCATGAGGTCCGCGAATTCCAGCGCGGCCGCCTTATCAGCACGCGCTGCTTCCGCAAGTAAGCGGCGGGTCTCCGTATCCTCACTTTGCTCCCTACGCGATCCCTCACGCTCCGGTGACCCTCCTCGTTCCTTCCCACTTCCTCCTTCACTTCCAGATGGGTTGTGGTGGGTAGAGGACATAGAGATGGTTGAAGGAGTTCGGTGGTGGTGGTGGTTCGGAGACAAGATTGGAATCAACAAACGGAACCGAACAGCACGTGATTAGTTGGCACGTGACCGATCACGGGTTTCGACGAAGATATTTCAACTGGGCAAAATCAAGGGCAAGAAAATCATGAAAAAATTCCTCATTCATGCAAATCACTTCCTTTTCCAATTATTCACCTCCAACGCAATGCACACCACAAATCAATGTCCCTCCGGTCCTTACTACGAAATGTTCGTCTAGGGATCCGAACCCAAGAGGGGGATACTATTATATCCGTGCAACTCACCATCGGGAAATCATTCCGGAACAGTCGCTAACCTCTCAGGCGATTCCGGGAGCTCCGGGTTTCCGGAGTCCCCGGAATCCCCGGAGACGCGTTATCAAGGCAATGCAGCTTATCTGAATGGTTCCTCGTATATCCTGTGCGTACCATATGGTCTCTACTTCCTTCCACATGCTTTACATCTTCCATTCTCACACTTCCTTGTTCTTCAACAACATGAGGTGATCCCGTTAGGAATCTCCACATGGATTTCATATAACTCCTTATGTTCAGATTACAAGTACTGTACTATATAAACACCTAGACTACACTCCTGTTCTTCAGTTTAATAATTAAGTTGCTTCTGCGCTCTGTAGTTGCTTCTGGGTTTTACACTCCGGTCTCCCCGTAACCGGAATCCTCCCCTCACTCTCCTCCTCACTCCGGTGGCTTGGATAGTACACTCGCCCTATTGTCCTGTGGCGTTGTGTTACTCCAGTCGACCATCTTCCCCCCTCGGTGTCATCGTTGTGTCCGGTAGCCAACCGGAATACCTCGGTCGCCGTAATCCCTCGTTCACCATCGACCGGCCATATCCTCCCCTTCCCCGGACCTGGATATAACACAAGATCAGCTCGAGGCGTCACTCCGGGCAACCCTCCTTGAAGACGTAGTTCTTCGAGCATCGGTGGTTATGGATGTTGGACAGCTTCATTCCGATATCAAGACTCACATCCACACCGACCCCACTGGAATTGCAGGCCTCAAGGCCGCTTCCTCTGGTACATCCAAGCGCTGGTCTACAGATGACTCCGGTATGCTCCGGTACGACAATCGCATTTGGGTTCCGCAAGTCCCCGGTGAGGCACCAGATGCACTCCGGATACGTGTTATGCAATACGCGCATGATCACATTCTTTCCGGTCACTTCGGACAGAACAGAACCCTTGCGGCGGTACGTCGGGAATACAACTGGCCCGAACTCCGGTCGTTCGTCCGGGATTACTGCAAGTCATGTATCACCTGTCGGCGCAACAAGGCTCCAAGGCACAAGCCCTACGGCCTTCTCAGACCCCTTCCTGTTCCTCTTCGTCCGTGGCATTCGATATCCATGGATTTCATTGAAAAACTTCCACTTTCCGGCGAATACGATGCGATTCTGGTAATCGTTGATCGGGCGTCAAAGCAGGTGATCCTTATACCCTGCGACGTCACCATCACTTCCGAACGTCTCGCCAAACTCTTCCTCATTCACGTCTTTTCCAAGCACGGTGTCCCGTCGCATGTCACTAGCGACCGGGGTAAGGAATTCGTTTCCTCTTTCTTCCGGTCACTCGGAGAACTCCTCAATATGGAGATGCACTATACCTCCGGTTATCACCCATCAGCGGACGGTCAAACCGAACGCATGAACCAAACCGTTGAGCAGTATATTCGGATTTTCTGCTCGTACCAGCAGGATGATTGGGACCAACTCCTTCCGCTTTGCGAGTTCGCTCTCAATAACGCTCCGAATGCATCTACCGGAATTTCTCCATTCTTCGCCAACAAGGGTTACAATCCGTCTATCACCATCAATCCGGAGTTGGACGTAGCCAACACCTACGCCCGAGACTTTGTCGTTAATCTCCAGGATCTTCATGAATTCCTCCGGGAGTCGCTCAAGGGCGCCCAGGAGCGATACAAGGAGACCGGAGACAGAGTCCGGTCTCCGGATCCGGAGATTAAAGTCGGAGACCTAAGTTTTCGTGACGACCAAGTACCTCAGCACTACGAGGCCAACTCGGAAGTTCACTGAGACTTATGTTGGACCATACGAAGTAATCGGAAAACCATCTGCGGCGTCTTACCAGATCAAACTACCCAAATCCCTTTCCCAAGTTCATCCAGTATTCCACGTTTCTCAACTTGAACCCCATCATCCCAATCCTTTCCCCGGACGTGAAGAACCTCCTCCCACCGGGGGCAAAGATTGAGGCAGATGGTTGTCATGTGCCTTAAAGGCACATGCTTTGCACATTCACCGCAGATGAGTGTGACATTTATCACGGTTCAAGAATGGTTCTTTACTGAACAAAGGATTGATAAACAACAGATAAAGGACAGATAAAGAGCAGGGCCAAGGCAGGCCAGGATTCCCGCACCGGGCTGTGCCCCGGCCCTGTACTTTGTCCCTCCTTTGTGTATTCTTTGTGTATTCTTTGTCGGGTGAAGGATGATTGTTGACCTTTGAGCCATGTCACATCCATGTGCGGAGCATGTGCGTTGAATGTGCATTTAAGGCACATGAAAACCATGTGCCTGGGTCTTTGCCCCCAGTGTCCGGTGGCAGTGGAAATAGATGACGAGGGCGATGAGCACTTCGAAATCAAGCAAATCGTCGATTCGAAGCTTGATAAGCGGTTCAAGAAGCCCCTATTCTACAAAGTTGAGTGGTTGGGTTATGAGAACACGGACGAGCAATATTCCTGGGTACGACCAAGCGATCTTAACGCAGCAGATCACATTGAAAACTTCCACCGTCGCTATCCGGACAAACCTGGGCCGGAAACTTAGACTCCGGTTCACTCCGGTGTGTTTTCCGGTGTATTCCGGTTCGCTCATCATCACTCCGGAATCTTTGTCGTCAAAACGGACTTATGCAATTTCGCAAAAAATCAGGAAAAAATACTACATCCACTTCCAATTATCTCAATGCTCCATTTCTTTTCCATGTCCACCTTCCTCTTTATCCCCATCCCCCTTCTGCGTCAACTGCAGGACTTTCGCTCCGAAGATCAGCCATCAAAAGCTCCAAAGCTTCAATACGACGTTCAGCTTCCTCAGCACGATGGATGGTCTCGCCCAAATCACTCCGGAGTTCCCTCAACTCGCTCTGCATCGACCGCCGTTCCAGCGACGGAGTCCGGAGCCGGAGTTGATGTCGAGACGGACCCTGGAATAGCCTTCCGAGGGCAGCGATGGCGTCTCCTTCCTTTCCGGTCGCTGGCGAATTGGTTGGGATCGAGTCTTCTTTACTGCAGTCGATCTCCCCCGACTCCGGGAACGACCCTTGCGCTTGGACGCGTCTTTCCGCACGCGTTTGGCCCGGGGAACGTCTGCGTTCAACGAGCAGGCAATGCGCCTTTCAGCACAGCGCCCACAAGTCGAAAATGGTCCCCCCTCGCGCTGCGGGTAGCAGTGCTCGTCTCGCCGAGTGCACTCATCGCAAGCTAAAGATTGTGACATCAGCCGGAATACATTTTCCACCGGTTAGGATGTTCTCACCTTCACCGATGGGTCTCCGGATGAGCGGGCGACTTCCCGTTGGTTCGGAATCCATCATGACGACGTCGGAGTCGCTCTCGACAGCGCTCCACGCGCTTGCGCTTCCTCTCGCCTTCCTCCGGACGCTTGGCTGTCTTTCCTTTTTTCTCCGCCCTAGCCTCTGCCTTCTCCTTAGCCTTCAACTCTTTCGCCCACGCCCGCTGTTCAGCAATCGCCATGTCGGCGCTGTTCATGAGGTCCGCGAATTCCAGCGCGGCCGCCTCATCAGCACGCGCTGCCTCCGCAAGCAGTCGACGGGTCTCCGTAACCACACTTTCCTCCCTATGCGACCCCTCGCGCTCCGGTGACCCTCCTCGTTCCTTCCCATTGCCTCCTTCGCTTCCAGAGTGGTTGTGGTGGGTAGAGGACATGGATGTGGTAGGAGGAGTTTCGGTGGTGGTGGTGGTTCGGAGACAAGATTGAAATCAACAAACGGAACCGAACAGCACGTGATTAGTTGGCACGTGACCTATCACGGGTTGCGACGAAGATATTTCAACTGGGCAAAATCAAGGGCAAGAAAATCATGAAAAAATTCCTCATTCATGCAAATCACTTCCTTTTTCATTTATTCACCTCCAACGCAATGCACACCACCAATCGATGTCCCTCCGGTCCTTACTACGAGATGTTCGTCTAGGGATCCGAACCCAAGAGGGGGATACTATTATATCCGTGCAACTCACCATCGGAATAGCATTCCGGAACGGTCGCTGACCTCTCAGGCGATTCCGGGAGCTCCGGGTTTCCGGAGTCTCCGGAATCCCCGGAGAAGCGTTATCAAGGCAATGCGGCTTATCTGAATGGTTCCTCGTATATCCTGTGCGTACCATATGGTCTCTACTTCCTTCCACATGCTTTACATCTTCCATTCTCACACTTCCTTGTTCTTCAACAACATGAGGTGATCCCGTTAGGAATCTCCACATGGATTTCATATAACTCCTTATGTTCAGATTACAAGTACTGTACTATATAAACACCTAGACTACACTCCTGTTCTTCAGTTTAATAATTAAGTTGCTTCTGCGCTCTGTAGTTGCTTCTGGGTTTTACACTCCGGTCTCCCCGTAACCGGAATCCTCCCCTCACTCTCCTCCTCACTCCGGTGGCTTGGATAGTACACTCGCCCTATTGTCCTGTGGCGTTGTGTTACTCCGGTCGACCATCCTCCCCCCTCGGTGTCATCGTTGTGTCCGGTAGCCAACCGGAATACCTCGGTCGCCGTAATCCCTCGTTCACCATCGACCGGCCATATCCTTCCCTTCCCCGGACCTGGATATAACAGGGGAGCGGAAGCGGAAGCGGGCGGAGACGGAGGGTGGCGCGTCGGACGGGGACGACGAGTCGGAGAGCGATGTGCCACTCCGACGCGACGTGATCATTGTCAAGCGCGCTCCGGTGGTCGAGGAGATGCTTGAGTTGGAGGATGAGGACCGTAAGTCCTGATTCTTGATTTTATTTATTTTTTCTAGAATTTTTATTAATAATTTTCTCAGGTTGTGACCGCTGTGCGGAGACGGCGTCGAAGTGTGTCGTCCCAGCGCAGATTCGGCAAGGTCGGTACCGGACTTGCGCCCGCTGCTTGCGGCGCAAGATCAAGTGCTCGTTCAACCCCAACAACACCCAACGGGGCGGCCGCGACAGCGAACACGCGACGGGGTCGAAGAAGGCGAGTGGGAGCAAAAGGAGACGGTCCGAGAAGTCGGAGGGACACCCGGGGACGGAGTCGGAGGCGCGCCCCAAGAAGCGCCTTCGCTCCAGTCGTCGAGGCCCGGGCGACTACTCGGGGGACGGGCCCAAGACCCGGCTCGGGGACCTGCGCGAGGAGTTCGAGGAGCTCCGTCGCGAGGTTCTCAAGATGCAGGACGGAGAAGGGGCTCCAAGGGTGCAAGGTCGGGAGCGCGCCGCGGGCGGAACGGCCGCAGCGGGATCGGAGTGGGAGGACAGGCTCGAGGCGGTGCGCGCGATGGCGCATCGCCGAGCGGACCACAACTCCGCGGAGGTGACCCGTCTCCGCAAGGAGCTGGGTCAGGAGCGGCGGCGGGTGCGTCGTCTCCGAACGGAGACGGCGCGACTGCGCAGCCACCTCCAGGACCTCCTGGATGAGCTGTCCGTGGAGGGCCTCATCCGTCGCGGCGATCTCATCAAGCTCGCCGAGGAGGTCTTCGACTCCACTCCTGACTGGGGATGGGGTCAAAACGGGTGGTTCGGAAGCGATGTGTGGACGACCGACGAGGAGGCGCCGGCTCCGCGACGGAAGGCCGAGTCGGAACGGAGCGAGGAGGAGGGCGACGGGATGGTGGAGGATAAGGTGGAGACTCTGGGTGCGGAGAATGTCGGGGCGACGGCGTCGAGTCCGGGTGGACCCAGAGAGGCCACCTGGACTCCTGAGGCGACACCGCGTCTCGATGAGCACGCGCGGAGTGGGGACGACGGGAAGGGTGCCCCGGGGGCCGCTTCGGAGCCCGTTCCGCAGGAGCGCGGGACTCCGGAGAGGGCTCTCGGGGATGGCGTGCCGGTGACGCCAACCACCGTTGTCGAGATGGACGTGGATGCGCCGAGTAGCGCGGGTCCAAGGGAGGAGGGCAGAGCGGAAGAGCCAAGGGCTCTGGCACCCGATGCGGAACCGGTGGTGGTGGCCGCAGAGGCCAGCCAGCCGGTGGCGAGTGGGAGTCGGAATTGGCCGGGGCTCAACATCGGCGACCGCTACCCGCCTCATCCGTCCGACGGAAGGGGTCGACGAGACGGGGACGGAGGAGAAGGCGAAGGTGAAGGAGGAGGAGACCGAGGCGCAGTTGGCGTCTCGGGTGTCGTCGATTGTCGTTCCTGCGATCGAGGACCTGCACATTTCCCGTGTGCAGCTCCGTGATGCGAACGGGATGCCGCTGGTCGATACGGCAGGGAACCCAATCACCGGGGAGGTGATCGAGCTGGACTCGGACTAAAATGTATATAAAATTTCTTGTTTTTCTTGATTTTTTTAGCGCTTGTAGATGTGTAGATAGGGGTTTGAATGCAAATGTATCGGTCCGGCGACAGCGGAGTGAGACGGAGTGAGGCGGAGTGAACCGCAACGAGCTCCGACGGACTCGGAGTGACCAGAACGAGTGATAAGTCGAATGGAAGTCCAGAAAGTCGTGAGAACCAGATTAGCAATGGCCTAATTGGTCCAACGTGTCAAGAACAATAGAACAATCAAATCGGAGAGAACTCAGCGGCGTTGGTTTGCACTAGCCGGTGAGCTCCCCGAAATATCGGAGAACATCCATGGTTAAGAATCGGACAAATGGACGCGTCTTAGCGCAGACCATTGGCTCCGATGATGTCGGAACGAGGTCCGATGGAGCGGAGCGCAATGGCCATGCCAAGTGTCGATTCGTGCGATGATTAACAGACCAATGGAGTCGTCAGACGTGGTCATTTTACTGATTTGTCGATGATATTGACTTGAAACCGGACAAGCCGCTAGTTGGTGAATTATCGTAGCTCCGAAGGCGTAGGACAGCATATTCGGAGTCGGAGACAACTCAAGCGCGGATTCTGAAGGGAATAGAATAGGCAATGGTTCCGGAGTTCGGTAGGAGTGGTTCCGAGGATGATTCTCGCTCGCGGAACTCCGTCCGAACTCGAAGGTGCCAATTAATTGTATGCCAGATGATGCCGATAATAAAATAGAAGTTGGCTGGAGTGGATGGATGGACGAACAACACGTATGCACGAAGTCGTGATCCAGGCGCTAGTGAGGACATGGGATTCGACTGCTTGGAACATGTTGTGATCCGATAGAACTGGAAGATATGGTCGTGATATATCGCGCATAATAGCCTTGTTAGGTCCTTGCAATGTCCGAAGCGTTCCGAGATGAACCGGAGGTCAACGGAGGTCGACACAGGGGCTTCGGTGGAAGTTAAGTCGATAGACGTTTCCGGTGAGCTCTTATCCGTAAGTTCGAGTCCGAGATGACGCGCGGTATGGATCGGAGTGAATGGAGTATGCAGATGGACGCTAGGCAGACGTATGGGATACAGTGTTATCGTTCCGTGAATTCCGTGTTGCTCAATTGGTGATAGGGCGTGTACCTAAACATGCATGAAAACTACTAAGTTTTCTTCGATTTACGACCTATACGGAGGCGAAGTGAGACTAGATTAGAGGGAGTACGTTCTCCTCGGAACGGTATTCTACACCGCTTACGGTCGAAAGCCAGTGATTAACAAGTACTTTACGGTCCAACCAAGAGCCTTAACGGGTGTCTTAGTTCAGCCTTATAGTCTACCGCTGGGCTCCGGGAGTTGGCTTACTGCCAGACTCTTTGAGTACCGAGGTGAACAAGAGGAACTACTATGGTCTTAGCGGCTGAGCGCTACAAGCGGTAGCCTCATTAATGATAAAGGAGTTGTTCTTTGAACTCTTACCGTACAGCTGGAAGACCTCCAGCTGGAAGCCAACATTGACAAGTTCGAGCCGGAAGCACCGGCAGCTGGCCAGACTATTTATAGAAATGTGGTCTACCGGCTGACCGTTGGTGGCTGTGCAATTCGGGCGGTAGAAGCCAGCCTACGGGATGAACTCAGAAAGAAAAGTCTTCTTCCCGCTGGACTGTTTCAACGGGAAGACTAGTTTTTGAGCAGGAATAAGATAACAGAAGTCCTACGGGCCGAACCTCTTACGGTTGGACCACCTTAGAGCCAGCCGCCAGTTGGTCTATTTATAGCCTACTGGCCCAACGGTTAGCCGTGGCTGTGCAACTCAACGGTAAGGACCCGCCCATGGTAAGAGTGCAGGAAAAAGCCTCTACCGTTGGAGCAATCCAACAGTAGGGCTTTAAATAGACAAGATGCAAGATAATGAGACTCTACAGTAGAGAACCTCATACGGTCAGACTCCCTCCTATGATACGGGTTGATCTAACCGTTGATGGGAGATCACCTGATGGCTAACCATGCCAACCGGAAACGGCGGAAGGCTAACGGTCGGATGTTCCAGCCGGAGATAAACTTTCTCTGAAGATGGTCTGCTGTCGGTCCTGGACCAGCGGTAAGCCACCCAACAGAGTCCTCTCGAGATAAAAAGCTATATAAAAGACATTGGTTAATGGCCAACGGTAGGGACTGCCAGCGGTCAGCAGCTGAACAGGATCACAAGTAACCGCTAACCTTCGGGGTCACCGGGCCCAGACCATGATATGATATTCACGGGCCAGCGGTTGGCAACCAAAACTACCCACGGTTAGGAATACTCCAACCGCTATTGGACCGCTAACCACCAACCCACATGGCTCATCAATCACGACCTATCACGCCATTCTGAACTCATTCCGAATATTTCCTTTTAGCCTATGCAGTTTGTATAAATACAGTAGAGTTACACCAATGTACCCTAGTGAATCCGGCCCCCAGCCGTTAGTACCTCAGAGGAAAGATAAGATATAAAATTAGATTTTGTTGGAAAGCAATAAGATAGGATAGAGGTGTGTACGTCTCCGTGCAACCGCCGCCTGAGCACAGCCGCCTAGCCAGCCGCTAGCCCTTAGAAGCCGTTGTTGCTGACCGGAAACTAGCCAACGGGATTTGTCTCCCCGCCGCTACAGAGTACCGTCAGTGAGAATAAAGGAAAGCCTCGACGAGTGTGTACGTTCCGTCTACTAGCCGCCGATTGAGCTTTGCTCTCTGCCGCCGCCATCGAGCTTTGCTCTGGCAATAGTTGAGGAAATAAAGGATAGCTCGACCTTTCGGTCTGCCGTTTGGCTACTCTGTGGCAAGAGTGGTCATCGTAGCGTTGCGAGTACACAATCTCCGCATTTTGTATTCGAGTTGAGTACTCTCAAACCATACAAACTTTCCTACGGGGGCCGCCACTACAGATAGAGATATTCAATCGAATTGAACCCCATTTGAACTTGCGTAACTTAGCCCACAGTCCACTTGTTGATAACACTTGAGAAAGCAACACTCTTGAGGGACGAGACGCCTGTCCTACTACCCCGAACTCACACACACGATTAGCTTCGGTTATTGGAGTTTGTGAGATTAGTTAGATTTGGTTGGTTTTTGGTTGGTGTTAGTTGAGTTCATAGCTCGCTGCACCGGTCTGACCGCCAGTCGATTGATTTCACGGCTGCACCCGAGTGCACCGTTTCATCGGCATCCGGACGATGATCTGTCGATCCGGAGCGGAGAGTACAGGTCGGATATGTCGCAAAGCGAGTCGATGTCAAGCGCAGATGTGTGTCGTGATGGATAGGAGAGTCCGGAAATAGAACTCGATCCTTGGAAGAGTCCGGTGATAGAACTCATTCCGTATACAACTGGACAGATGAATGGACTAGTGGGATTTGTAGGGTTTTCAGCGAGGTAATGGCTATTTGAGCAGTTCCTGCTGGAGAAAGTCGGAATTTCGATGGTTTTGATGAATAGTCGTATGGCGTATCCCCCTCTTAGGGTAGTTTGCCCACAGACTACACATAACTCCGATTTCCCTAACAACTCGATTGTGGGAACAGATTTCGCCACGGGGCGACGGAAGAAGCCCGTGCGGACCTCGGAGAGCGCTCAGAGAGCGGACACCAGGAGGCACGGATCTCCCGTCGTGGTCCGGAACAGTCAGAGCGAAGGACTCAAACTCCGAACCCGGTCCGGAATGTTAGGTTGATTTGTGACGAAGTCCGAAGAGGGCGGCGTTCCGACGGAACACGCCCAGGGTATCCGCCAACGATGGAGTCCGAAGGTGGAAGAGTGGGTAGGAGGTGAGAAGCACAGTGTAGGTGACAACGTGTCTCAGCTCCGGGGATACCAGGTCGAAGAGTCGTTTTGTTGATTCCGAAGGTCGAAAGAACACAGCCTGGAGAGCGCGCCAGGGGCTCCAAGACCAAGTGTCGAGATCCGGAACGACCGGAGCGATCCAGCGGAGAAGCGAAGTCGAAACGGAGGCTCGGTGGAAATGATGTGGATTAGACGTTTTCCGTTGAGCTCTTACCCGCTTTGTCGAAGAACGCGGGTCCGATGAACAGCGTCCGACCGAGGCGGGAAAGGACCGGAGTGAACGCAGAGGTTATGAAGTACTCGAGACGAGGGCAGCTCATTAAGTTACGATTTCGCGAAACATATCGGGTTATGCCGTAGAACGTTTTGCGAAATGTTTCGGCAAGCCATTTAAGGAAATATTAAGCCACCAGAAAAGAGTGGCAAAAGCAAGGATTGAACCGGAGACATGAACGGCGTTGATTGCATAATCCAAGTCACATCAGTGGGTAGCACCATAACCACCTAGGCTATCATTGCTGTTCCCTTCTGCTTTTTTGATTGCCTTTATGACAACCCCTGAGTAGGGATAACAAATCTCCAAAACTACAAAAACAATATCCCTGGGGACCCTGACTCTAACCAACCCTAACCTAACCCAAACCTTAACCAACCCTCACCATAACCCACACCTTAACCACGCAACCCTAACCTGTGTGAGGTGGACAACCTAGTTTCTTCACTAAATGCTGATTCTGTGCTTAAAAAACATATGATGTGTGACCATCATCTGAGCAAGCCTTCATGCTCTCTTGGCTCACTTGGTTACCGCGCTGCCTTCTTGGTTGATGATGTAATCAACTCCGTTTTGCATTCGTGGGTTCGAATCCCCCTCTTTTAATCCTTTTACAAGGTATCCCGAAACATTTCGCAAAACGTTCTACGGCATAACCCGATATGTTTCGCGAAAAAGTGGCCTACTGAGGTGACGAGGGCTTGCGGGGATGATGTGGGTTAGACATTTCCCTATAAGTTCTTACACGCCAGTCGAGGGTCGAAAACTCCACGAGTTGTAGAACAATCAACGTGGTATGGGATGAAACTGGGGATAGGGAGGTATGACAACTGGACATGGTCCAGCACCATGGGGAGTGAAGCGGAGTGGTTCGGGGTACTGCCGGAGGTCGAGGGAAGGGGCCAGTCTTCTTAATGACGATCTGGAGTGGTGTTTACTCGAAGGACGGGGCGTAAGCCAAGGTCCCTGGACGAGTCTAGGAATGTCCCGAAGGACGGGGAATGTTCCGAAGAACTGCTGGCAGGTCCGGAGCGATGCCGGAGTGCGAGCGATTGAGACATAAAGCCTCGGAGGAACGTTCCGAAGAACGAACGTTGGCGCAAGGCCCGAGAAACGCAAGCGGAGTGAACCAGAGCGTTATTTGGTGAAGGTGTCAGAATCAGGTGGTGTAGACGTAGACGTCCGTCCATAGTTGGAACAACCACAGCAATATCCGGCTTAGATGCCGGTCGTGCGCGCACTTGAAACCCAGAGAATACTGGTCGGATTAGTTTTGGTGCTACTTTGGTCGCTCAACGGAGCGAAGTGGAGTGCCGCCAAGGTTCCAGGATCCAGATCAAAGAAGAGTCGAGAAGACGTTGACACAGTTTCCATGGCAGATAGCCATATAGGAATGACAACACCAAGTTGGATGGAGACAGATAGACTGCCGATTAATGAAGTCGAGAAGTGCCGAGGGTACCGGAGTGAACTGAAGCTCAGCCGGAGTTCCCGCAACGGAGGTTTCAAACCTTAGATTCGCAAATAAGTACAAATACATTTATTCCGAGACAAGGAGAAAAAGATCTGATACGTAGCGGGAGTTGAATCCCGAGGCAATCTCTAGGATTGATATAGATTTGTTGGAAATCATGAAGCCCGGCTCCGAAGAGCGGGTAGTCGTTAACGGAGCGAATGGAGGCGATGTTGGTATATATCGTGATGCGTGTGTGACGTGTGAGGTGAGGCGAGGGATCCCAAGATGAACTCCGGAGCGACGCGGAGTCGCGGACGGAGTTGCGGAGTGCTATTTGTCGTCAAAAATCAAAGGTCCGAAGGTCCGGAGACCTGACTGGAGGAATTTCCGCTGCTGCTGATGACCTTATACAGCGGAGCCGATGAGGATCCGCGGTGATCAGCAACGGTACGCACTAGACGAGGACAACCGCCGATGTGGTGGAGCGGAGAACCGCAATACCGGCAGAGGTCCAACTCCCGACGTCTCAGAGCTTCGCTCTTGCGGAGACGTCCCGCACGACCGCCTTCCTGCACAAGGAGGCCCGCAACGGATGCGGAGCGCTTGCGTTCTCGACGAACCTCCATCGGAACCGCGACTTGGTAAATGCACGGGGGTCCGGAGGAGATCAGAGAGAGCGGAGTGGGCGAGACGTGGTGGATCGGTAGCGACATGAGTGATGGCATGCCGGAGGAAGTGTCAGAGTGAGTGGGGTTAGGTTCGGCAACGATTGGTGGCTCCGGGGTGCCGGAGAACAGCAGATCGTTGGCAGCGGGGGTTTCGGAGCCTGCAGGAGCACTGAGAGGTGTTCCGAAGAACCCGCTGAAAGGTCTTCACTACGTGCACGGGTGGAATGGGAAAATGCTCGCTAAGGTGAGATAGATGGAAATATATCTCCAACTAAACACCAAAACTAACACCAAACTACTCTCAACCACTGGTCACTTCGTGATGAACAGGTTTGTTCGGGGATGGAAGCCAAGTATTAGGCTTATATAGATCAAGTTGTTCAAATAGTTCAAGATTGCGCAAGTTGTTTAGACTACTCGACTTCTGGTTCGAAGGAGTTCGACGGTCTAGTTGGCTACTGGTTTGTGCACTTTTTAGGGTTTTTGCTCGAAAGCGGGGAGTTATGGATGGTAACGGCTTGGTTAAACCGGCGTGGGTATGTTTGTTCTACGGAAGAACTTGGATGCAGCAGTAGACTTTCGGTCTTTTGCGCAAGTGGGTCAAATCGGTCAAGTCAAGTCAAGTCAAGTCAAGTCGGTTGGTCAGGTCAGGTCAAGTCAATCAAGTCAATCAAGTCTGGTCAAGTCCAATCGTTCAAGTCAAATCGAGTCTATCAATCAATCAATTCGGGAATACAAGCGCTTGGTAGCAACTAGTTCGTCTGTGAACACGAAACTCCAGAACCAATGGCGGGTTTGCCAATGTCCCCGGGGAATCTGCTGCCTAACTACTCTACTCTACTGCGTTTTTATACATGGTTCAGAAACGTATGACTAAGGAAATATTATGAGTCCATCCGGGTATCTATCCGAGCTCTGCGGCTCTGACTGTTTCGGTTCTTCTCCCAATTGGTTGGTCGAGTGGCTTCCGAGGTCCACGTGAAAATGGTGTAATGTTTCGGATGAGTTGGGTGTGTTTAGATACCTTCCATCCTTCAGTCTTCTTCAACTGTTTGCCTCCAGCCTACCTGGAGCACGCGCTGGCATGTTAGCCCTTCTAGTTCATGAACTAGGCAAGATCCTGGTAGTGCCCTTGTACATAGTCGTACTTTGGTCTTTGGTTCAACTTCCCGGATCACTCGGCATCTCGTTTGATCGTACTGATCGAAGGGTTGGACTTCCCCAAATAGTTCGGTTGGCTATCCGAGATGGACGCCAAGCCGCTCCTTGGTTCGGTTGGCTTTCCGAGTTTAATCACATGCGCCCAAATGTCATCATTGTGCCTCGGTTGGTTTTCCGAGATGGAGGCCAAGCCGCTCCTTGGTTCGGTTGGCTTTCCGAGTTTAATCACATGCGCCAAAATGTTGACATCATGGCTCGGTTGGTTTTCCAAGTCGGAGGAACACTTTAAGCCTCGGCACTGCACCGTGTCACGTGGTAGTTCGCGTCGCGTCCCAAGTCGAAACAGTCGCAAGCAAATAGTTGAGCGTGTTTGGTTCAGAACTCGGAGTCTTTGTTACTGGTATAGTTCATTTTACTCCCCCTCGTAGTAGGTGGTCTGGCTGACACTTTGGTCTTTCCGAATCTTATTACATATCCGTCTAGTGCGTGTACTTGGTGTTCAGCGACTCAACCATTAGTGGTACTCCCTGCCCATAGAACAGTTTGCACATAACAGGGTCTGCCTAGCCATCTGGACCATTTAGTCGGACTTGTGCGAGGTCCCAAACCGCTCTATATGATAGCTTGCCAGCGAAATAGTTCATGTTTAAAATGAAAAGATTTGCCTCTTTTCACGCGTAGTCATTTTCACGGCTTATCACCGCGAGCACAGTCGGCCCAATTCCCTTGCTCTGGAGTACTGACAGGCTGCTCCGGAGTCACGCTTCCGGCCAGAAGTACCGCCTGCCAGTGTTTGGCATCGAGCCGAATCACTAGGGAGCGGAGTCCGGCGTAGCTGGACGGATACGTGATGAGATCGTCGAGCTGCATGGTGATACGGAGTGGAAGCGCGGAGTAGAGAGCGTGGGAGACTGCGGAGTCATTCCAGGCCATGAACGGAGTGAGAGCCTCAAACTCGTCGAGGAATGGCCCAATTGGATCTCCGTGTTTCATCCGAAGGCGTCGGAGTTCGTAGTCTGCGTCAGCGTGACGACTCCGACGTCCGAACACATCCAGGAACTCCCCGATGAACGTGGAAAAGTTTCCATGCCAGGAAAACTCTTCGACACGGCCCGATTCGTTGAAAAGTTCAGCCGCCTGCCCCTTTAGGAAATGGAGCATGAAGGCGATCTTGTCATCGTCCGAGGCGTATGTCCAAGGACGCCCGGAGAAGTGCGCGAAGCACTGGGTGATGAACGAATCGATTTTCAACGGATTGGTGCCGTCGAAAAATTCCGGGTACGGGATGTGAACTGGTCCGAGGTCATGGTACGAGGCCTGGGAACCAGGGACTGGTGGATGTGGAGGAGAATGGATGAGCAATACTGATCGATGTGCTGATATTCACCATCGAGGCCGCGGTTCGAGGGACTCGGAGTAGACGCGGACTCCGACGGAGTGAGTGTGGTGGATTCCGGAAGGGTGGATGGATCGCTGAATGTCGGGATCCAGGTGCCCAAGGAGGCCAGCTCTTCCCGAGCAGACTGCCGGTCCCCGAAGATCGACTCGGAGTCGGATCTCGACGGAGAGGGCGGTGCCGGAGAAGGATAAGTGGTGAAGCTGGTTCGGACAGACCCAGTTTCCGGAGGACCGAACGGAGTGGTAATCATCGAGATGGGGTAGTGACTAGCATCCGTAGTGATGAGATCAGATGAGCACTTATCGTTGGTAGGCTCGGAGTTGATTTGTGCAGAGGAATACAACTCGGCCCTGCGCCGCATAGATGTCGGCGACAGGAGGAACCAAGGTGTAGTACGGAGCGATGATGACGACATAGCAAACGATACCGAGCAGGTGAGTTTTATGATACTGTTATATCCGAGTCGTCCAGAAGATGGTACGGAGGGATATAGGGCCAGTCGAACTATCAACAGATACGAAGCGGAGCGGCGGGCCGGACAGAACGGAACCGGAGTCCGGAGTCGGAGCTGGTGAAAGGCGGACTGGATGACGCTACGCCACAGAGGGGATAATTGGACGAGCGTTACTGCAGGATATCGTCGGAGGAGAGAGATGACAGAAGCGGAGCTCCGGCGGAGTGTCGGAGCGGAACGACCAGACTACTTCATGAGGAACGGGGTGAAGCAACGTTTATCATAAAACTGAAGTACAGGAGGATGTAGGACAAGATTAAATACTAGAGCTCCTTATTGTAATAGGTAAAGGAGATATGTTAGAAACCATGCGGACATAACAATAAAGGTAAGTCCGAAAGGGGAGGAAGAAGTCAGGTGACAAAAGGAACAATGTTGAAACAATAAGTAAGAAGTCGGAGGACTTAGGATAATAAGGAATGTGTGGGATGGCGTCTTGCCATGGTGTCAGATGGTAGGAGTTCGTTCCGATGTTTTGTCGGAGCTCTGATCGTTCCGTTACTCCGGCGGTCCGATGCGCTCCGAGAAGACGGAGCGCGATCGGAGCCGGAGGGACTGATCGGAGTAGTTTGTCGAAGGTCATGATGCATGGATATAACAATCACACTGATTGGGGTACAGGAGTTCCAGGGGTGCGACGCAGCGGTCATTCTAGGAGAACGCACGATCGTTCTCCTCTACGCTAAACCCTAAACGCTAAATTAGTTACCAGGCACTGTGTTATATCCGAGTCGTCCAGATGGTGGTACGGGGCATATAGGGCCAGTCGAACTAACAACAGATACGAAGCGGAGCGGCGGGCCGGACAGAACGGAACCGGAGTCCGGAGTCGGAGCTGGTGAAAGGCGGACTGGATGACGCTACGCCACAGAGGGGATAATTGGGCAAACATTACTGCAAGATATTGTCGGAAGGAGATAGATGATAGAAGCGGAGCTCCGGCGGAGTGACGGAGCGGAACGACCAGACTACTTCACGAGGAACGGGGTGAAGCAATGTTTATCATAAAACTGAAGTACAGGAGGATGTAGAACAAGATTAAATACTAGAGCTCCTTATTGTAATAGGTAAAGGAGATATGTTAGAAACCATGCGGACATAACAATAAAGGTAAGTCCGAAAGGGGAGGAAGAAGTCAGGTGACAAAAGGAACAATGTTGAAACAATAAGTAAGAAGTCGGAGGACTTAGGATAATAAGGAATGTGTGGGATGGTGTCTTACCATGGTTTCAGATGGTGGGAGTTCATTCCGATGTTTTGTCAGAGCTCTGATCGTTCTGTTACTCCGGCAGTCTGATGCGCTCCGAGAAGACGGAGCGGGATCGGAGCCGGAGGGATCGATCGGAGTAGTTCGTCGGAGGTCATGGTGCATGGATATAACAGTATCATAACACACTGAGCAATCACCAAGCACTTTCTTCAGTATAAAAGTAGTGGTAAAATCTAATGTACAGTAGGTTCTACCTCGTCTAATCTCAGGCTATACTTTGGTCTGAAACTGGGCTTGACTCTCGCTTTAAACCCCACTCGCTATCTATCACTCTCAGGGTTTAACTCTATCCATACCCCGTTATCTGGAGGACATTTTCCTCATATACCGGGGTCTCACCATATCAGCACGTCGTACCCAGAACATGATGCCTGATCACCTACGATGGGGTTTGAAGTCCTAGTTGGGTTCTCTGCTGAAAGCCAACATCAGGCCAGCCTAGGGTCATCGCTGACAAGGTCCGCAGTGAGTTCCGGACAGAGACTCAGATTACTTCACGAGGTGAAGCAACGTGAAGCAACTTTAATAATCAAACTGAGGTACACACTGTTTGGGAAATTCAAGTTTTTCAGTAGAATTTTCAGTGAAAAATGCTGTTTGTTTTTCAGACATTTTTCACTGAAAATAGTGGTGAAAAAGTTAAACTTTTTTCACCACTTTCAAACTTTCTTTCAAATTTTTCACCTTAAGCTCAAGAAATGGTGAAAATATTTCAAGTTTTTCAGCCACTTTTTCAGTGAAAAATGTCTGAAAAACAAACGACATTTTTCACCAAAAATTCTACTGAAAAACTTGAATCTTCCAACCAGTGACAGGGAGTAGACTAAGAGGTTAAATAGTAAACAGGCTAATTGTAATGCATAAAGGAGATAGGTAGTGAAGCATGTGGATGTAACAATAAAGGTAAGTAAAAGATGTGGACGCAACAATAAAGCTGAGTACCAAAAGGAGAGGAAGAAGTCAGGTGACTGATAAGAAGTACTGGAACAATAAGTAAGGAGACAGGAACATGTCGGACCATTGGTAAACAAGTTGGATGGTGCCATAGCACGGAATCCAAACCCGCGTGGTTACTCCTGACAGCTCCGTGATGCGGAGCGAAGCGTGACCGGAAACAGAGCGTGACCAGAGTGTGACAGCAGGATCGGAGTGCGAGTCCCATGCGTAAGATATCACAGGAGACACAGGACATGGTGTATGGTGTGCAATCCGACTCAGAATGATGTTTCGGGATGAATTGGGTAATCCGGAGTCGGAGTTCAAGCGGAGTGATTGGTCAGCTCGGAGCGCGGTCCGAAGCAGGTCCGAAGCATCAATGCATGGATATGCTGACTCCTATGATACTCCGAAAACTTGGAGGTGAATCTCGGAACGGAGTTATTGGCCGCACTCGGACCTTCGTCCGAGTTATCCGTGCATGGATGTAACACATACGCAGAAGAGTTATAGAAGCACTTACCACTCCAGGCCGTTGGTGTGGTGTTATATGGCATTCGATTGCATACTAATGAGCTGTACCATTTCCAGCGTCCTCCATAGCTCCTCCACGCGACCACACAATATCATTGTGTCTTTCGTGTTTCAAGGCCTTCGCCCGTGATACAAGAAAACATGGGCTGGATTACACCAGAACGACGGCGCAGGATCAGCCTACCACCCCGGGAACAAAGAGTTAGAAGGTGCGTGTGAAACGCACGACGGCGCGTACACCCCCTGACGAAGGCGTGCAGATCTGGTCTCAAAATTCGGAACTGCTAAGGATATCATACTTTCCCTGCGAGGGGACGTCACGGCCCTAGTCAGAGGTGAGCGCCGCTACCAAGTCCAACGTAAAATGCAGACCCAGCTCGCACATTACGCATGCCGCATGAGGTATGACCTACCAACCACCAACCAGCTATTTCTTCTTTTCAAAATAAAAATTTTCAGCCATATAACACGTAGCAATATAACCCTTGCGATAAAACCCTTAAGCCGTGAAAACTCCGGGTGCTACCAGCCATTGGATCCACTCCTGAGCCTGCAACCACAAGTTAACGCATGAGGCATATTTATTCATGGCATATTAGCATAAGTACGTGAAAGGGAGGGGAGCAGGGGAGCATAGGATACATATTGAGATGTCGGGATCACCGCTAAAGCATTAATTAACTAATGAGAGGAGGTTGTTGCAACTAGCGCAGCGGGTGCATAACCCTAGTATCATATAATCTACTGTCATCTGAGGACAGGGGTTCCGCACATGATGGCCTAAAGAACGTTACAGCTCACGTGAGGGACACACTCAGTACTGCCGCTGAGATTGGCTGCGTAAGAGGAGACGGAGTACCCCACCACAATGATCTCTCCCGAGAACGCTGGCAGCCTTCCCACTTTTGCATTGCAGCTCGCTATCACTCTCTATATCCCACATTTGCGAGTGGTAGCCGCTTTGGACTCTCTAGCAGCAGATTTCCTACGTCTGCCTTCAATCAGGCATGGGGATTAGGTGAGAAACCGACCTAGCCTCCGCTCTGGAAGCCGCAAGACCCTTGTCCAGTTCGATTTTGTCAAAGTCAATGCGAGGTAAAATAGCAGGAGATTCAGGCGAATCGAGGCGAACACCAGGCTTGGCCCTCTCCACCAAAGTGCCGTCCGATTCGGAGTCAGCCTTGGATTTGATGTACTTGTCCATGAACACCGTCATAACGGATAATCAGCACACCATCCACAAGCTTAATGACAGGGAGCAGAAATACGAACTTCTCCATGGCAGCCTCATTGAACCCCCCTGCGCTGGACCTAGAAGGGAGATGTGGGTCAGCAGTTGCACCCCATAACATCTGCTTGCAGGAAACTCTTACCCGATGGTCGGAGCGGCATCTAGCTCGCGAGGCTCGACCCTAATCTTCTTCTTAGGTTCCTGTTCTTGGCTCTTTTCCAGCTCGATTGTGTGCTGGAAGGAGGAGTCAATAAAAAAGAACAATACATACAGAGCAACTCAACCGTGCGACATACATACCTCCTGGTTATCAAAGAGGGAGGTCTGTGCAAGACAGTCAGGTTAACTGTCAGATGGCAGGCAAGAAGTACTTACATGGCTTTCATGCCAGCCTGCTTCTTGTACATGCTTCATATGGACAGAATCAGCTTTTAGTGGTGCCTGCACATCTGAAGGAAGCACCTGTCATCCATGTCCATGGCTTGGAGGTCCGTGAGACTAAGGGATCAGTCACCCAGCCAGTCGCAATAAGATCCCAGAACAGTGGCGATGGCAAATGGCGCTATATGTTAAAACAGGTAGCACAGAGGTCTGGGTCAACAGTAAGAAACTGTGTTAGATGCATGTAAGAAGAGAACACACCTGGGTCAACAGTAAGAAACTGAGGACCCAGGACGATGCTAGGCTACCTATATAGCTACTGGAACAATAGAGAAGGTAGAACAATAAGAACAATAGGAAGGAGAGAGATAATAAGATCTCTACCACTACAATAAGATCACTATCTAAACAATAAGAACAATAGAGACAATAAGATGGATGTCAACACAATAAGATCATGTATCAGATAGGATCATATAGGATCAGGAGCATGAGAATAGTAGAGTCCAACCACTGATCCCAACACTATAAAAAGACAATATAAAACTCACTCATCGCTAGAGTCCAACTCTATGACCGCAGCGGCCTTATTGGTCTTTGTAACCCTGCACACAACACGGTGTAAACATGTGTCTGAAACAAAAATACAATACTCACTTAGTGGAGGTCCTGGTGGGGGTCCTCTGGGTTAGAGGGAACAGAGGAGGAGTACTGTATACACAAAAAGAAGTAAAATATGTTTTCCGCAGAGCACATGAACACTCTCACAGATCAGGTGTTCCGAACACAATGCCTTCCTCCTGTTCCCTGAACGCAGAGAGGTCGGAACAAGAACTGAAAAGTGGTGGAAGTGGTGCCACGTACCCATCATCGATGAAATCATTCTCGTATCTAAACCGGAAATTAGCCAATATGTTAAACAGCGACATACAAACCGGAGCCACTCACCCCTCAGTCTCACTACCTGCACCCACGTCATTAAGAAGCAAACTTTAGAGACCTGGCACTCAATAAAGCTGAACACCTACGCTGCGTCTATAAGCACGCCGTCGCCATCACTGTAAGCAACGAGCTTTATTAGCTGGAAAGACAGACAAAAAATACAACGAGACCCGGGCTTCGTCGTCAATGAGAGGTGAATCCCTGACATTGGCATCGGTATGTTTGCTGTATCGAGCCTTGGCAGATCTGAATAAATATTCGTAATTAGCATCAGGTCAATCACAAAACTAGCAGAAGAATTATGGATAAACAACTCGGAGGTCGCACAGCCAAAATTACAGGTAGCAGCTTGAAGATGGCAACAGTTGTCTCACCTTGTAGTCGGCTTGGACGGAGACCTGCAATGCGGGATCGGTGACCGAAAAACAAAACAACAGTACAGCGAACTCACTTTGCAACTCTGTGATTTCTTCTTGCAGGTAGGTAGATTCTGAATTGTGTCTTACCAAGGAGGGTAGGATAAAGTAAAACACCACACTCCTGGGCTTAAATGGTAATTGGTTAATTGCTCCAAAGGAGATAATATGGCGCCAGCATAAGTCGGAGTACGACAGGCGCAGCGCAGACAAAAACACATGACTTGATGGAATGAATGACAATCTCCAGGTGGACACCACTCAATATTACTGCGGATGCGCGGGACGCGGGGCCAATTGTTTGGTGTCTGAAACCGACCATGCTAACCAGAATGATGTGGATGAGGTAAACAACTTAAATGTGGCTCAACTTACAGTGCAAATAACAAATACACCCCCCCATTCACATGAACATGAACCACTTCTACAGAACAAAAGATGCTGGTCAGTTTCCAGATTTTATTTATTACTGCACGCAATCTGAGGAGACAAACCATTGCAGTCAATGCCCTACACGGAGAAGCAGAGAAAAGTAGAGCAGCGATGGCTTTACAGCGAACGGAGACTTCCCAGCACCTAGCAGACCTAAATATCAGTCTCGAGGTCGAGCCTCAACAGGTTGATGAAGCTGTG
>JARJCM010000880.1:0-10270 GCA_029233265.1 Mycena alexandri | reverse complement strand
GCTCACTAGGTACGGTCATTGGTCGTGTCTGGTGCAACGGGGCTTCAAGAGAGGCTTTCGTTCTCGTCTGGAACGGCATATTTGATGCCATCCACACAATTACGGGCAAGGAATTAAACTTCAAGGTGTTCTCTCCTAAGGGAAGACTCCTCGGGGTCATTGGCGACTCTGAGGGCGCTCAGGCTCAGGGCCTCGGCGATGTTATCATCTTGCGCCGCATGAATTTACCCAATATCGGCACTTTTGCTACAGTTGATGTGGATTCCATTCTCAAGGTAATCTGGAAGACATGCATTGTTCATTTTAATCGGTATGTCCTGACGATGAACTATACCCGATGCTAACCCATTATATCCAGTGGGGTCTTCGGCCTGAAGGCGTACATCAACGACCTGGATCTTGAATATTTGCTTGGATTTCCCTATCTCTGTACCGATGAAGAGATTGAGCGGTACTACAGTTTCTGTGCCGACTCAACAAACCAGAAGGTCCAATGTACGTTCCCCTCCAATATTCTTGATTAATTTTATGTATTTCGTAGCCTGGTGGGCGCATAAACTAGGTTACCCTTGGTTATTGCCATCCTTGAACCGCAAGATTTCAAATATGAATAACCGGCACTGGGATCTTACGCCGCGTGATACCAATCCGATTGAGGGCAGTCACGCGCAGGACAATCAGGTCAACAGCACGAATCGTTCTTTACTTGAAGCAGTTCAACTGTTCGTGATTTAAGTTTGAATTACTTTGCTGTGATGTTGAACCATTCCTAGTGCCAAAGAACTCGATAGTAACACGGCTCGTGTCATCAAGGCAACTCTGGCTTCCGGCATCCTCGAAAACCCCAATAACTCTCTTGAGGCACGCTTCAAAAATCAGTCACAGAGACATGCTCGCAGCGTGGAGAAGCGGCGTGAGTTGGAGACTCAAACTCTAACCAACCGGGAGGCAAAGAAGCTGCGATCCGAACTCAAGTCAAGACAGCTGAAAGATAAGAATTATGAGCAGGAAATCGATGAATTGCGACGTCAGCTTAAGGAATTTACTGGTGGCGCAACTCCCCGGACTCCTCAACCGCTTGCTGGCCCCTCTAACTTGAACCATCGCATCTGTTAGTAGACCTCTTTCATATTTAATTTCACTCTGCTCACTGTATTACAGATGACACTCCTAGTCCCCGGAGTTACATTGATGTTGATACCTACCCACTGCCCCCCGCTCGGTTGATGAAAGCCCTCAACCTCTTCCCCACTCTCCCTCCCAGGACCCCTATCCCTGATCCACGGTCAGATTTTGACTATCCAGGCGCTCTTAACTCAGATGTTCTCGACATGACATTGAAAGCGATCCAGGAGAGCCATCCAATGTATCCAGTCGGGGAGGATGACGAGGTGCTCGCGTCGGATCCGTTCCCAATGCTTTGAACATATCCTTCTACTACTCTAGTGTTACTTCCGACTCATACATTACTTTTCAATAATGCTGTGGAGCAACATTTCATTTGACTCACAACTTTTTCAACGATCCTGAGAAAATAGGGGGTTTCACACAAGGTTGGATTGGGCCGATTTCGAAGTTGGATGTCAAATCGTGCTCAACTCCACGATCTGACATTCAACTTCGAGATCGCAACTTGAGAAGTTGCAACTTCGCTTTGCTTGGCTGACTGCTCTCTTATAGTACGCTGGAGCAGTCATGTGATTGGAAAGTGACAAGACACAGCCACTCTTGTCAGTTTCCAATCACATGACGGGTCTGAGATCGGCTGACTTTCACCTTTCTACACCTCCACTTCAGCCAGCAAAAATCGGGGGAAAAATGTGACATGCCCCCCGGATGTGCCACGATTTTTCAGTGTCTTTGACCTGTAGGTGGACCTCCCCTGTAGAGACATATTGGGTGATTTTTGATTTCGGCGGGTGAAAGGGCTCAAAACTCTCTATGCTTCATGGGGGTGGCATGGACAGGAGCAAAAAAAATTAGGAGTGTCTGGAATGTTAGTCCAAAGGCTGCTACGTGGGCGGATTCAAGATATTTGCACACCAGGGATACCAGCGAGAATTGCTGTCACCTGGAGTAATCAGAGCATAAGCAGCCCCCTATCGCAGCCATGGGGCCAGATTCTGGGCCGCAGCATCTGAGATGGTACCTAAAGTATTCCACGCTGCCCCGGTATTTATGAACCACCGGGTTGGCTACAACAACACCTTTTCCAGTAAAGCCTGGTATATGATGATGAACAAACACGGGCCCAGTTTGGCGATGACACGTACAGAAGTAAATGAAGTTGGGCTTCAAAAGGGATGTTCTTGAGGGGCGTTCACACCTACCTCCAACTTGACGTCAACTTCGGTCCCAACTTGATCAAGTTGGCATCGAGTTTGACGTCAAGTTGGACCCAAGTTGGGCCCAACTAACCACTGTGTGAAACCCCCTAATGGGGTGGTCGACAGCAGGACTTAATAGGTGTCCTGAGTGTGACTCTCTCTAGCCGAAGGCCATCAGCGGCCCAGCGGCCATCGGCCGGCATGCTATTTATACATGTGTTTCGTTTTCGTTTCTCGTATATACTCCTGAGTTGAAGACGCAGCGAGAGTTGCAGGACCGGGCCATTGAAGAGGCACATGAAGAGGATGGCCGGAGTCGGGAGCGGGCACCGGGCAGGCGTCAAGCTGGTAAGCTTGAAGTGAGAGTGTAAAGGAGGTCTCGGACCGGTCGATCCGGACCGTTGAATCGGGAGGCGATTGACGTGGCGACCAAACACTGCGTGCTCTCTTCCTTATCTCTTCAACGAAATATTCTAGAGGGTTGCTGTGCTCCGGAACCCATCCAAGCATCAATCTCGACAGACTGCAGTTGAAGCTTGCTGGTTGCTGGCCCTCAAGTCTAGAAGATCCTGAACTCTTTCTTCACTTTTTTTTTTCGCACTTGCGTCGCGGCTGACTCGCTAAAGTCCCCGAGAGCGGAGATAATTCCCCGCTGTAACCCTCCGTCGAATCTTGGTCGATTTTACAACCTTTCCGGCGGAATTCTTTGAATCTCCTTCTGGCAGTACTTGGACTCAACAGTGAACACCCTTTCTTCCGGGTTGCATTATAGAGCTAGAGTATAACTGCACGGCAGATGATAAAAATGGACCCAGTTGAAGGGTCCCGACACCCACCGGGGGTTTCGAAGAAATCCAGCTCAAATCCCAATCAAATCCCCTGAATTTGGGTTTGAAAATCGCGAAATTGTGGCCTTGAATTCTTTATTCGTCGTGAGCCTAAGTGGATTACTGTGCCATGCTGGCATTCTTCAGTATTCCGCCTGGTAAATTCGTGAGTACGGCAATTTGAAGGGCATATGATTATTGTGAATACAGCCTGCCAGTGAGAGACCTTGCTGTTTCACACCAGCTGTGGGCGATGTTCTCCTCGGCCTCGATTTTTTCAGTGTGTGGTACTGGTAGATCTGCTGGCCGCACCGCTCCTTTTCCCCCAATACGTATTGTGTCATAGACTGAGACCTTCTCCTTGGCATCCCTCTTCAGGTGTTTTTCCGAATCCTAGTGGTCAGTCTTGTACTCTTCTCGCTGCGTTACTTGACTAACCCTGTGTTCTCTTCCTTCAACAGCGCGAAAATATTCCAAAGGGTTGCTGTGCCCCGCTGTCCACAATGCAGGCAAAACAATCTCTGTTGAAGTATAGGCTCGACGCGCCGTAAAATCGGTGGACGCACTCGGTACGTGGTACCGGGTGCTCTACGTAAACCTACCCCGGTAATCTGTAACACCACCCTCGACGGAGTATCTTCCGCTACTCCGCTCGGATATCTTTTCTTTTATTCCACTACTCATACTCGTTGCTACGCCAAGTCATACCTCAGCCGTTCACCTTATCGTGCCCGTCTGAGGTATGCTCTCCTTCAAGTTCCTTTATTTATTGTTCTCATTACACTGGTGTCATAGTATTATTCCCGAAAATGTCAACGCCTCCACTAGCAGCTGATGCTGAGCCAACCAGAGTTCGCCCTAGGGCCTCCACGCTCGTCCCTGCTGCTATCCCCGCATCGAGAAACACCACCAGTACTTCAAGAACTGGTCTTCCTCCACCCCTCCAGATACGTCCCCGATCTACCCGTGCAACCTCATTCATGAACGAAGGTGCACGCCGACGCAGCGCGCACCACCTCCTGACCCCGTTGACCATGCTCCCGCGAACGGGAGCCCGCCATGAATGCATGAACGCCCGCACCAAGAGGTGTCGACGATTCTTATCGGACACACTATGCCTGGATACTTTTAGTATCCTAGGTCTACATACCGTGAATCCGTTCAAAAAAGGCAATTTTTCCTATATGGGGTTAATCGACTTACGCGGAGCTCTGATACGATCAGTACGTTACTTCTGGTCACCTGGGTGCCTTAAGCGAGAGAGAGACAAATGTACCCTGGTGTCTTTTCCCTCCTTAAATACGCAACCCGGCGACGTCGAAGATGCATCATTTTAAATTACCCTGCTTTCTGGCCTTTCATGAGCCAGGACTCGCTCTCACGGCCAGTGAAAAGTCCGTGTTGGGAAATCGAGAGAGAGAGATAGAGATGCAATGAAAATATCGCCTGCCAAAAATATTTAGCATACATCGATTTCATTACATGAAACCTGGATTCCACCATCATGAGTGATCCCCCCGAACCGAGTGATACCTCCTCATCCACATACATAGACACATCTACACACGCTGCGCGCCTAGATTACGACCATCTAACCGAAACTAGCGCCCCGGAAGCATCGGGAGAAGCAGCGAGCTCGGTAGCTATTGCCAATGTCACGTTACGCCATACAACGCGCGCGCCAAGTCGCGCCTCTACCAGCCGACGCGCAGTTTCTCCACCCAGCGAAGCCTTCCCAGCAGCCGACCCCTCGCAGCACGCCCTCGCCACACCGCCCTTCGCCCCAACTGTCTCTGACTCCTCGGAAGTCCAAGCTCGCCGGACGAATTGACGACGATGGAAACGTTATCCCGCCAGAGGTGACCTCTAGTCCGGGCGTCCCTCGCGTGCAAACCCGAGGTGGCGGCGGCGGAGGAACACGAGGGGGGGCCCATGGTGTGCCGGAAGGGCAGCTTGGGCTTCCGCCTCTCGCGGGAAGGCACGTTGATGTCGAACCAAACCATTTGTCTGACGCTCCAGCACCACCCCCAGGCAAAGTCAAATCCGCCAAAGGAGGAGCGAGGAAGGTCTCGGCGAAGAAGGAGAAGTACGAAACGTTGCACGAAGAGGCGAGCACTGTGGACTCTCTTTCTGGGCTTGGGGCGATTCTGGGGGAGGCTATTCTGACAATGGACGCGCACCGCTCGACGCCGACCAAAGCCTGCATGGCGCTCCTCAAGCTCATCCAGGAACGCCTCGTCAATCACCACGAGTTCCCCGTTGCCGACGACTCGCAGGTTTCCTTCTCGGCGACCCTCACGCGCGCGGTAGTCAACCCGGTCAAAGAACTCGCAGCTCAGGTCGAGGTGCAACAGCGGGCTATCCAGAACATGTCTAAAAAGCTGGAGTCTACTTACAACGCCCCCATCTTGACGCCGCCAGCCACCCCGACGGGCTCTTATGCTGAAGCCACCTCCAAGCCGAAGCCGACACCCCGCCTTATGGAACCTCCACTCCCTCGCGGTTCCGGTGAACGTATACTTGTACGCTTCACTGGACCGCCGCCACCACTCTTCACCTTGCGTTACGATGAGATTGTGAAAGGGCTCAATGCGCACCTAGCGTCGTTGGGTCTGCCTGCAATTTTATTCGTACAGAAGCAGGCTAGTGAGTCCCCTGGCTACTTTATCGCTCCCTGCCTAGGCAGGGAGGGGGTAGCTATCCTGGAGGAGCGATGGGACGAATGGGCACCTGGGATAATCCCGGGAGGCCGTATCGTACCGGTCGTGGCTCACTGCTTCGTGCAGGTGGATGGAGTAGCATTCGCGAGCGTCGAGTCTTACGAGTCTGTCGCGAGACAATTCGAAGAACTAAACCCGACGCTCGGGAAGGTGGTGGGACTCCCCCGCTTTAAGAACGCGCCCCCCAGTGAAGCTCGAATCGCTGCCGCAAGGCGCGATGGTCGCAGAATTCCTGTGGCGGGATCGCTTATATTTAAGCTGGAGTCCAAGGACGCGGTCGATCGCACCGTCGTGAGCGGTCGCGTGTACTTGGCAGGACATGCACCACGGGTGGGGAGAGTGTTTCCCCACCTCGATGTAGTCCAATGCTGGGGTTGCTACAAGCACGGACACATCCGAGCTCGCTGCAACGCACCGGCTGCTAAGTGTGGAGGTTGTGGTAAGGCGCCGCATGGTATAATTTGCTCCGAGACGCCGGTGTGCATTAATTGCAGCGGCGCTCATCGGGCAGATAACCCGGTGTGCCCGGTCAGGAAGGAGCACGCGGAGAAGCAGAGGCGTCGGGCAGCTGAGCTTTGCCGCGTTCTCGACCAGCAGTCGCGTTACACCCCGCATTACGAGTCAAACACCACAGCGACATCCCCACTCTCCCCACTTTCGCCAACTCTCAATCTCCCCGACGCCTTTGCTGTGTCCCCTACACTCGCGCCGTGGCTGCACGAACGCCTCTGATGCTGCACATCATCCAATGCAACTCGTGGCGGTCGAAAAACCCAATAGAGATCCTCCTCAACAAACAAAAGTTCGACATAATTTGCCTGCAAGAACCATGGGAGAAGGAATGCGAACATCTTGACCACTCAGGCTACAGGCTTGTTACCCCACCTTGTGAGACCCGACACCGTGTATCGATGCTATTCCAGGATGCGGCTATCCCCCCCTCGTCCATCTGTGCACGCTTCGACCTCTCAGGCAACTCTGCCGACATAATGGTGGTGGACCTTGTGGTGGATGGCCGTACAATCTCGCTCATAAACCTTTACATTCACCCAGAAACGCGCGCGGGCGTCAAGTTACTCGAGGGGGTTCTGAGACAGCTCGGACCGGGTCGTGAGATCCTTCTATTCATGGACTCTAATTCTCACCATGTCTTGTGGGACTCGCTGACAACCTCGCGACGCAGGGACGAGGATGAAGAGCTGCATGACCTCGTCTTGGCATATCCACTAGCCCTCATTACCCCTCCCGACGTCCCGACTCACATACCATCCAACAACGTAATCGACCTTGGCTTTGCCTCGACCTCCCTCCTCCGCAACATTCACAACGTCACAGTAGACCAAAGCCTCGGCCTCGCGAGCGACCACTGGCCCATCACCTACGAGATCGACCTAACCTGCGAGCGCATCACCCTCAACCGCTTCAACCGGGCGAAGATGAACGTAGACAGGTTCCTGGACGTCCTCAGACACGAACTCCAGGCCCCCATCCCAGCCATAACCGACCAGCGTGACCTGGATGAGATGGTGGAGCTGCTGTGTAGGGTCCTCCGGGTGGCGCTGGAGGGCTCCACCCCGCGGTGTCGACCATGCTCCCATTCCAAGCGCTGGTGGCGCCCGGAGCTGGACCTTCTGTGCGCAACGTACACTCGCGCGGAGAACGTCTTCTCCAGGCGTAAGTCGGCTTCCACGTACACGGATATGCGGGATGCGCGTCGCGGGTTCTGCCGCGTGATCTCGGCCGCGAAGGACTCCGATGGCGGGAGTTCCTGCGGGGCCTGGATCGCGTTAACGTTTACGACGTGCTGGAACGCATTAAGCTCAAGCCGCGCTCGGTTTTCCCGTCCTTGGTGGACCTGGAGACGGGGGTGGCGGCGTCGGGCCAGGCGGAGAGCGGGAGGATCTTGGGGAAGGCGTGGTTTGGAGGAGGGGCGGAGGTAATTCGGGGTGGCGGGGTGGATGGTCGTGAAGGGAATGGGACGGAAGGTAGAGGGGTGGAAGACGAGAACGGGGACGAAAACCACAACAAGAATGAAAACGACAATAACAGCAACGTACAACCGAACAACAACAACAAAACAAAAACCAAAAAAACCAACAAACAAAAAGTAGGTAGAAACGGTGATAGGGCGAACGACAGTGAAGAAGAGCACAGTGTTGGCATTGACGGAGTCAGACGGCGTCTGACGGTTCGTCTTGACGTTGACCGCGACTTTGACGGTCCGTCAAGTCAAATTTCTATTTTAGGAATGTACCCAGAAAACACTCCAAAAATTCAAGAAAAATCACAATCATGTTGTACTACTTCTAGGTATCGTCCTCTTCCATCAACAGGTCATATAGCTCAAGCTCCTCCTGTAAATCCTTCAACCCCCCTGCCAATAAAAGCCGAGTCCATTTGCTAAAGTCTCGGATTCGTCGTCTGGATATTGGAATAGCGCCTTGAGGTTATAAAGTGTCGCTGAATGGACACGTCCCAGCTCATCTTCGTCCTCCTCCTCTTCTTCCTCGTCATTATCACCTCCCAACAAACCTTCTGTTTCAGCGTCCCGAACAAGTTGAGTCGAGAGTCCGGTAAATGAATCAGTGGCCTCGTAGTCCATATTGGCACTCTGCGACGGTGTGAACTGCTCGGCAAAATGAACAAATTTGTGTTTGATACGGTCCGTCTTCATCCCCAACTCCTCGTGCTTCCGCTTGAGGTCGTAATCAACGGTACTCATTTTTCGCACCTTCTGGATTGAGAGTTGCGTGCGAAGTTTGTTTAAGATAATTCCAAATTTGCTGAAGCCGCGCTCGGAGCCAGCGGAATTCGCTATGATGCTAAGTAACCAGAGGGCGAGCCTGGCAACACCATTGCGACCATTCGGCTCTCCGGTGTCGAGACGTTCCCAGACTCGGGCCACATTGAGACGTTGATTCTATGCGAGATGTTAGTCAACATTCGGGAATCACAAAGGAATTAAGACCTCGCGCTCATGCATCTGCTTCATCATTGCAAGCCTCATATACTCTGCCGAGAACTCTTTGCGGCCTTTGCTGTAATCGAGAAAAGCGGTGTGAAAGTCGAGATCTGGCTCGACGTCAAAAAATCGGGTAAACAGCTGTTTTGCAATGTTCTCAAGTGCGATTGGCTTCACTGCGGGGTTGGTCTGGGAAAAGGCACTCGCACGAATGTATGGGTTGAGGAATAGGGTGAGGATGAATACCGGACGCTCCATGGCCCGCCAGCGCTTTTCAAGACTCTTGTGGATGCAGTTTCGTACCCGGGGTGCCATCGAGGCGGCACCGTAAATGCGGTAAAGATTTCCGAGCATCAACAACACTTGATCGAGCCCGGCATCAGCGATCTGCATGCATTTTGCAGCGATCGCTAGCGGCTCTAGAATTATTTTGACCCTGGGAGTTCCATCTTGAGTGATTCTTTCAAAGAAAAAAGAAACAGATATAGACTTACTGGGCGAGGTTCTTCCAGAATTGAGGGTCGTCAATAGGTGCTAAAACTGCCTTGGCCCGTTCTTTGGCATCGCGCTTGGTTCCAGCACATTCGACCAGGGTGTCGGGATCCATATACAGTGTGCGTATGGGCCCGGAAAGAGTGAGCATTCTCCGAATCGCAAGGAAATGATAAATCCAGCGAGAAATCGCCGGGAAGATCAACGTTAGAAGCCGATGAGTAGTTTTGAACCGCTCAGTCAGCTTTTGCTGGTCTTTGAGCATGCCGAGCGCCCTGCTGTGGTTGGTGAACCATTTCGCTATTTCGGTCCCATCGTCAATCGACTCCATGCATGGAATCTTGAGGCGTAGTACTTCGACGACGACGAGATTAATCTAAATCGGCCGTGGGCCCGATTAGATCGTGGCTTCATTTCATATTCGGGCTTACCTGATGTCCCCAACACGGTGGGACTACGAGTTTCGGGCGCTTAACTTGAAGTCTTTTGCGCATAGCCTTCGCGTCGCCACCATCATCCGTACAGTACCCAACATGTATGATCCCAAACTCCGTCTCACAGTATTCAATATCCCCTAACACAATCTCTAGCAAATTATCGGCCGACTTCTTCTCTGGCGACACATCGTGTGCGGCAACGAGGTGCAGCTAAAAAACAGGTGGAGATCAATGCCAGCGGACACGAACGAAGTGGAGACTGACCGTGCTCTCAACGGTTATCGACGTCGATATGATAGATGCCTTGGCACCTGTCTTCCACCCGTCACACTGCCCCATTCCAAGCTTCCCGGCTACTTGATCCTTCATTTCCTTTTCAACTCTTAGAACCAGGGTGTCCAATACCTGCCCCGAAAGGACACGCCGATCCGGGATTTTCGCTTCGGGTACGTATTTTGAAAAGAAGAGGAGGAGCTCGGGGTTGTTTGCTGAATTCCACGACACA